>WBMW01003369.1:347161-385775 GCA_013396635.1 Penelope pileata
CCAGCTCTCTTTCCAGCTGCTGGACCTTCTCAGTAGAAGAGATCTGGTATACTTCATCCATTCTGTGTATCTCTGTGCTATTTCTTCAAGAAGACAAAGCTCCTTCTCAAGAGCTGTGAGCTCTGGACCTGGAAAACTATCTACGTAAATTGCATAAATTCCATGTGCATAGCATATATATAACTATATAAATATTAATTTATGTTAAAAATGTATATATATTGTTATATATATGAGTTTATATATAAATAATATATAACAAAGAATCTTAATTAAAGAACTGTTTATTCAGTACTTCCTTTAGTAAGGAATTTTCTTTTAACAGCTGGAACAGAACAGGATGAAAGTGATTTTTTCCATTTTGATCGTTAGTCTGAGGAAATCAGGAGAGAGCCATTCTGGGCCAAAATTTTTCAAGAACCATGTCCCCCTGCTTCTTGCTAACAAGTGGTATCCCTTTCTTTCCTCATCCATTTTGCTAAGGACACCCCAGAAAGCCTAGGTGATCAAACATGAAATTTCATGTGTCAAATAAAACATCTTACAATAAAAGAATTGAAACTTTTTGCTTTAATTTTTTCAAGAACAAAATACACTGAGATTCAGGATCTCTGTTCTCGTCACTTCTCTCACCTGAACCTATTATTTGAGATTGACCAGAATGTAAAAGAACTTGAAAGAACTTGAAAGAAATGCCACTTTTTGACAAATATACTGTCTGCAAATAATCCACTTTTACTAAAGTCACTCAGCTGTAAAGCAAAACACATGATCTGTCAGAATTTCTGAAGTAGATGTGCTCTCTTCTCCACATCTGGAATTACAGTCATTCTACTCACTTATCAGATGCATAATCAATTACAAAGGAAAAAAAAGGAGTTGTCTTTTTAAGGGAAGAAACAAGTCATTGCAGAAAGATTTGGGTTTTCTTTCTTGTGAGCAAAGGGGAGGAAGACGCAAGTTCTCTTGTAAGCAGCCACTAAGCAATGCTCTGTAGCATCTGTTTTTCAATGGTCTGCAGAATCTGTTTGGCAGATGTGAGGATGCAGTTATTTCTTAAAAAATAAATTAAAAAACAGACACTGAAAATGAAATAGCTATTGATCTTAGTCACACTGATTATGTCTAACTTAACAAGCAGAGGAGACGCTAAGAGGCTGAACACAGAAGTGAAGGATGTACCTCATTGGTCCGTGTACCTTCTTGGTCAATGGTAACCTAAGGTCTTGGGCAAATTCTTGTCTCTTGCATTGGGACTGTCTGGTAATGAGAGCTGCAAACTGAGCAACCCCGGGAAGGAATCGGACAATTCAGATCTTTGATTTTCACATGTAAGAGAAGAGGAAATTCAGATAAAAGAGGACACAAGGAAGCACCAGGGGACAGGATGACATGAGAGAAACAGGGAAGGAAGTGTTATTCTTGACAAGAAAAAAAAAAAAGTAAAGTATTTTACTGAACCCAGCCAAGAAACTGAGCAAAACTGATGGGAAGAAACAAGTAGATTCATACACTACAACAGATGCTTAGGTGAGAGCTTGAACTAGTGGCACAAGGCATGAAAGCTGACACTATGAGCATAATATAAATGAGGTAGAAGAGCAATCACACCTTGGTAGCAGGTTAGAAGATATTTTGGAAAGATTAAATCTGCAGTAAAAGGGATAGTCTGGTATTTTAATGAATTCACAATTACAAATAGCTAGCACAAGTTAAAGAGATTTACTTAATTTAAGATTAATTTACTTAAGAAATGAAGATAAAGATTTTACAAGAATAGTACTAAGAAATAAAGTTTGCCATGCTTTACAAATGTCAACAGTCACTGAACCAAAATGACATTTGAGAATGTTTTAGTAAGAAGTAAAAATGTTAGAGAAGTGATCACAACCTGAGTTAAAATGGAAAAATAAAAACAGACCTGCATGTAAAATATTAAAATTCAAAAGGACTAATTTAAAGAAATCAACAAAAGTAATTGAATTTAACAAGTACCTCAAAGATTTTAACACTGGAGAAGCTAGAGTACCTTTAAATCAATGGTAGAAAGCTAACCAAATCTTGCACTCAAAATAAAAGGAGGGGGAAGAGTTTGTAAGCAAGGATGGTGCAGCCAACCAGAAAGTTACCATGAGCAAGCAGAGAATGAAAACAGAAAAAGAAGGGAAAAAAAAAAAATCAGAGTGCTGGAAAGCCTAGAACTAAAACAAAAAGTACCAGTTAAACTAAACATTGCTAATAAAAATAAAAAGCAGGCACTTCTACAGCTAAAAAAAAAAAAAAAAATGAAGCAAGAGGAAAGAAGCCATTACAGAGGCAGTGGAGTTCAGATAAAAATCATTCAGCTATGGCTGCAAACTAATGGGAATTACTTAGTTCAGATTTTTCTGAATGGGCTATGATACAGAAAATGGAAATAAAGTTGAATTAGCTGAGGGGAGTGAAGCAGTGGGAATATAAACTACCACTTCTCCAGATAAAGCAAAACTTTTGACAAAACAGTAAACCTGGCCCTAAGTAAATTATATTTGCAAAAAGAATTTGTCTTAAGCATCAGAAAAGTACAGTTTTATGGTAAGGTAACCAGGGACAAATAGCCTGCCTGGTTTCACGTGCAACTCTATAGGTTTGAGAAGAGGTATACGGTAGTCAAGGAAAGGGCTCTCTAAGCCATAAGGCCTGATAATATTCTGCATATTCCTTAGCTTTAGAGAGATGAGACACTAATGTTCTTGATTTGGATCACTAATACTACTCTACAGGGGAACAGAGTGACAGAGCACTGGCACAGGCTGCCCAGGGAGGCAGTGGAGTCTCCTTCTCTGGAGATATCCAAGACCCGTCTGGACACCCACCTGTGTGACCTGCTGTAGGGAACTGCTTTGGCAGGGGGGTTGGACCCGATGATTTCTAGAGGTCTAGAGGACCTCGTGGAGCAACAGATAAGCCCTAGAGCCAGGACTCAAGCGACTTGCAGAAGCTTCTGTGGGCTCCAGCAGCAGAAACCAGAGAGGCTGCCTTGCCAGTACAGGCGCATTGACCAAAACAGCAAATGCTTCATCAGAAATAAGAGCATATGTTTTACTATTCCCACTTCCTTGCTTTTCTGCTACGAAAATCAGCATGTGTTTGTACAGCATTCTTATTCCGGGAACGTCTTTCTGTCCACGTAAACATCTGCACTTGGTTACATTAGCCGCTCTCCAAATCCCAGCGCGATCCTGCCCTGATATTTTGCAAGGAGTGTTTTTGCCAGCTTCTGTTCCCAGAACACGCTGGATTTATAGCTACGTCCAACCTCTCGCTTTGCTGGTTAGAAGATTGTAACACACATTTTCAAACTGAATGCCTTTTGTACTGGGACAAAGTCTTTCCAGCAGGCTTAAGTAACAAGCCATTAATTTGTGCTAGCATATTTCATTAGCAGCAGGAAAGTGAATTACTATTGGATACAATTTGCTGCTCTGTATTTTTAATTATACCGTTTGACCTACATCTTTTGTCCCATTTCCTTCATGTCTAGCCATAAAATGTGACCCTAGATGAAAATACCAACAAAACCTGTTGTCAATGATAGTTCTTGCTGTGACAGCTTTGCATAACTCAGCAAAAAAGAGCCAGGATTTTGAGTAAATAAACCCATTAGTCTTTTTTTGGGATGACTGTGTGTTTTTATCCGCTGCCCTTTGTAGCTCGATTCAAAACATTTATAGAAAAAAGGAATATACAGTTTCATCTGAGAAGACAAACAAGAACACGCAAGATATAAATCAAAATGAGGATCTGTAAAAGAGTACAGCAAGCACTTACAAAGCCAAAACATACTGTTCTTATAAAAAAAAGACTGCTCTAACCACTGCGGTTCCTCCAAATATATGTTTATGGAGTCCAAGGCCAGCACTTAGAGCGTAAGAAGAGAAGCATTCAGATCCTACTGATCAGATCCTCTTGGGATCTGGACTTTGCCAGCACTCAACACACAAGATTCTCTTAATCATTGTGGTTTGTGCATCATCACTCACTGCTGTGGATTTCTTTGAAGTCTTACCTTATGTGGTTGACAATTGCTTCAAACTGTGAATCTGCTAACAGACAAAGGCATAAGCTGATCTCCTGCCCCTCCCTGCCCAGCTGCTGACAGGAGCAGTTGTAGCAGTTTTCCCTTTCCCTCCAGTCCCTCGCCCCCCACAAAGGCAAACAGAGCAGTTTAATTCAGGTCTCCATCGGCAGCCAGGTGCGTTTCGAAGCCTGGCTATTCAATGCTTTCATCACTGAAGTGTTGCCCCATCCCATACCTCATTGACTGCCCCACAGCTGCTGCCCTCCACCGCAGGAAGAGCTCAGGCCTCCTTCTCCAGCTCCAGCACAAAATGGCCCCTTCTCCCTGGGTTTCTGTAGTCAACACAAATGCCAGGTCACAGCACAGAGGGAGCAGCTGATTGATGGCCGATCGGGCTCCCTGCCCGGGCAGGCCCAGCTCTCCCCATAGCAACCCCAAGCTACTGGAAGCTGCGACAGCCTCACGCCTCAGCCACAATCCCGGGGTGCTTCTCGCTCTCACTCCTCCCCATTTTTATGCATCTGAGGCAATATCCTGGCAATTTTTCCCTCTCATTCCAATGTCTGATGGTTTTCATCTAGAACTGGACCTCCAGATGAAATAAAATGCTTTAGGCTCCTTAGGACATGGCATAGCCCTTCTCACTTGCTCTCTCACACATACAAAGCTTCAGAGGTTGTTTAACTACGTCTAGGAACATCAAAAGGCTTATCTTGTGGCAGCAGGATATGCATAGTCCAAAAATGTTAATAGCAGAAGTACTCATTTTTCTCTTGTCTCCGCAATCAGCAATTCCAGCACCCTGAAATGCGGAAGCCTACCTCAGCAATGCTATCTGTGCCAGGAAAGCACCATGTTTAGAAATGTGTTTAAGTGCTTTTAAGCACACAGTGTTCTTTTTTAAGGCAGAGATAATCCATAAGAAAAAGCGATGTGTAGAAGGAGGAAATTCATACTCACGTATCAGTTGAACAACATGGTCTTCCATAGTCCTAATGATAATGTTTAGAGTGTATAAACACACCACCATGACCTCAACCCTGTCATGAAAAGCTCACACACACAACTTCTGCCAAGGATTGTCACCACCCTTTCTCTTGTCAGGCACCAGAGCAAAACTCACTGATCTGAAGACTCAACTTTCCATCAGGACTATGCATCATTACTAGCCTTTACTCAAAGTCCTGAAAAACAGAGCACACCTCCAGTTTTTATTCTTGCCTGTAGAGAGACTTGAAAAGACTGTTGCATTCTCTTCATACCTGAGATCTGCAGCAGAACACTTCTAAAAAATTAAAATGCTTTTTCCTCCCCATACCCTTCAGTCTTGCCTCATCCTGGAGACTAAAAGAGATTTTACAGAGCTGTAACCACTTGGAAAGGCAAACAAACCAATTCTCTCCCCCTTAAATCTCCCTCCTTGCCTTTAATTCCCTACCTGTACTCCTTAAGTCCTTTTGTTCCCTTCTCCATGTCCACATTCACTATCACTAGTCCTGACCCTGCAGATGCAGTATCTGCCAGGGAACAAACACATCAGCTTACTGACTGTTTTTGTGCAAACTTCTACTCACAGGCAAAGGAAAGCCACCTAAGATTGCTTATTCTTCTTCAGAGTTTTAAGTAAGCCACTTCAAACATGTCAAAACACCAGGATGCACTATGGGAAGTTATCAAGAAACAGCTGGCTTTTTGGTCTGGAGGGTTACACATGCAAAGATGCATAGATATTTGGTTGTGCTTCCAATCCCTGGCTTTCCTTAATACTAACACTGTCAATAAAGCCTACAGAGTAATAGTAAGAAGTATATAAATAAGAGACAATTCCTCTTTTTCTACCTCAGCTGCAATGAATGAATCTTCAGTTATTAGAGAAAAGGAAAAACACTAGTTTTCTTCAAACAGAAGCACTACCGGACGTTGTAGAATTATAGAACAGTTTGAGTTGGAAGAGACCCTAAAAGTCATTCAGTCCAACCTCTCTGCCATGGGCAGGGACACTTACCACTAGTGTACCACTTACCATCTCATTTCTTCCTTATATCTAATCTAAATCTACCCTCTTTTAGATTAAATCCACTACCCCTTGTCCTATCACCACAGTCCCTGATAGAGACCCTCTCCAGCTTCCCTGTTGGCCCCCTGTAGGTACAGAAAGGCTGCAGCAAGGTTTGGATTCACTCCAATGACTCCATGCAAAGTTGTCCCTTGAGTACTGTGTTCAGTTTTGGGCCCCTCACTACAAGAAAGACATTTAGGCCCTGGAGCATGTCCAGAGGAGTGTATGCAGCAAAGCTGATGAGGGGTCTGGAGCACAGTCTTACGGGGAGTAGCAGGGGGAACTGGGATTGTTTAGTCTGGAGTCTCAGTGGAGACCTTATTGCACTCTACAACTGCCTGAAAGGAGGTTGTGGTGAGGTGGGGATCAGCCTCTTCTAATAGCTAGCTAGCAATAGGATGAGATGGAATGGTCTCAAGTAGTGCCAGGGGAGGTTCAGGTTAGATATTACAAAAAACTTCTTCTCCAAGAGAATGGTCAGGTACTGGAACAGGCTGCTGAGGGTGGTAGTTGAGTCGCCGTCCCTGGAGGTGTTCAAGGTACATCTGGATGTGAAACTAAAGGACATAGTTTAGTGGGTAATCTTGGTGGTGGGTGGACGGTTGGACTAGATGATCTTGGAGGTCTTTTCCAACCTTGATGATTCTATGATACTTACGTTGGGTGCCCCAAAGCTAAACACAGCACTCCAGGTGCGGCCTCACAAGAGCAGAGGAGAGGGAATCACCTCCCTAGATCTGCTGGCCATGCTTCTTTTGATGTAGACCAGGATAAGGTTGGATTCCAGTGCTGAAAGAGCACATTATTGAGTCATGTTGAGCTTCTTGTCAATGAACGCCCCCAGCTCCTCCTCTCAAGCCTGTCAAGGTCCCTCTGGTTGGTATCTCTTCTCTTCAGCATGTTATCCACACCACTCAGGTTGGCGTTGTCAGCAAACTTCCTGAGGGTGCACCCAATCCCACTGATCATGTTGCCAACAAAGATGTTAAACAGCACCTGTCCCAATACCAATCCTTGGGGAACACCACTAGTCACCAGTCTCCACCTGGACATAGAACTGTTGACTACAACTCTGAGTGTGATCATTCAGGCAATTCCTTATCCGCCAAGTGATCCATCTGTCAGATCCATGTCTCTCCAATTTAGAGACAAGGATGTTGTACGTCATTCTGGGAAAGCAAGCTTACAGTATCTTCTTGGCAGGAGGTAGGGGAGAACAGGACACCAAAGATTGCATATTATTTTAAGATTAAAAAGGGTATTATGGTTTATTTGACAAGGTAATGAATAAGCATTTCATTAATCCATTAACACACATTCTTACCATTCAGTGTAGTGGAATTACAGCTATCCTACAAGAAAGTTAATAGAAGTGAACAAACGGACCTTCTAGTCATTGGATGGTTTAGAATGTGAAATGCTGTATTTATTTTAAAAGCTACTTTGTGAAATTCAAAATATATTTGCTGTCAGACAACTTCAAAAACTTCTAACTCTAGAACTATTGTTCCCACATTATATCATCTTTTTTCAGTGCTGACGGAAGCTTCTGCACGTTTCTTAGCAGCTGAAGAGAGCTTCCACTTCTCTGCCCAGCAGATTTGGACATACTTTCCCTTACAGTGACTGTAATGTCCTTTGTTTCCTTTTGGTTAGCATATTTTGGTTTGACATGAGCTGCCTCTCTCTTCAGTTTCTGAGTCTTTTGCTTTAATTTCTGAACCTACAAAAAAAGATTACTAATTAGAATGCTACCTACTTGGAAGAACTACTGCTGTATAGCTTATCAAATCTTTACCAAACTCCAAATTAAAGGTGTCCAAAGATCTTTTAAAAATTATTTAAACCCAGCAATCTTGCATACAGTTGTCCTGCTGAAACTGAAATTTTTACAGAGAACTGACTTCACCCACACATAAAACATTACTGAAAACTGACATCACCCACACCCAAAAGACTGCTAAAACCCATCAGTCCCTAAAGTAAAAATGCTTGCTTGAGAGAGCCTGAATATCATCTGTTACCAATTTATATTTACAATGGTCTTTTCCCATTTCAGATTGTACCAAAGTAACAACAACAACTAAGCTATAAAATCTATACAGCTTATTACCAATCGCCATATAACAGCTCATTTTGAAGCCTCACAACAAAATCAAGAAGCAGAATAAATATGGTTGATTGCTACAGAACATTTTCTAAATGTCAGATAATAAGTCTTGACTTGTATTTGGCATGAAAAGGTCACTCCTAAAGATAAAATTAGTCTGGAAACATCCCATATGCCAATTCAGGCTTTAAATCCATTTCTAAAAATAATTATTTTTAATTGCATTCTAGAGTGTATTATTAAGCGTGAAACACAGAGATTGTTGCTGCATTTTTAGCATGACAGGTTCTAAACATACAAATATGGATCATAAATATTAAGACTGGTCTGTGCAAAATACAAATAGATAGGTCTGTGTGTGAAAGCACCAAAAGAAACAATATAGGCCAAGGGTTACAGGAGTGGCCTGTACTGATAACCAGGGCATGATGGACAGTAATCAACTAGACAAACATGAAGAATGTGCTATTTACATCATGACTGTAAGGCATGTGCTCTGATAAGGCTGTACCACAGCACAGATGACTTGCCAGCAGATCTACACTCTGTCAAACACACAGGAATGACAACAGGGGTGCACCACATCGTATGTGCCATTCCTCTTCCCATCATCCTCAAATGAAGGCAGACTGTAGCCATAATGATATGCAAAATGAAGAAGTAAAGGTGCAGTTGCTGTCCATTGTCTAAGATTCATAAAGTCACTGAGATTCTGAGGTAAAGAATAACACCATAACTGTTGGCTCCTCAAGAACATGAGATATTTATCCATAAATCAGTAGACGTTGCAAAGAGATATGGGGAGGACTCAACAGTCAGTGTCTTTCGACCCTGTTGCTTACATTCAACCTGACAAGACTACTTTGACATAAATGCCTTTGTCTTTGCAAAAATATATGGACAATAAAAGGTTTACGTGAGTAAAATCTATCAAAGAATGAATGTGAGTGAAGTCGGTCACGTTTAAATTATATATCACTTTCCCTTCCATTAGGTCTCACACTGAGTTCTGTTTTGTTTCCTGCATAAGTAAAGCTCTAAGGTGAGCCTATTTATCCTGCAAAACAAGATGAAAGAACAGAAAAATATCTGACAGAATTATAGGTTGCGTTTTTTATTATGTTCCAAAACAAATTGCTACAAGGTGGCTAAGCAGCTCATCTACTGAAGCCTGATTTTCTATGGGCATGTACAAAAAAGCTGTTATTTATGGCTCCAAAACAAATACTGACAGAACGTGTATAGGTTAGGGGTTAAAAAAACTGAAAGGCTTGTCTGGCTATGACTTCTGAGAAGTTGCAGTCAATAAACTATTTGGTTAATAAAAAATTTCAGTATTTCAGTAATATACAATACATTCTAACCTGTCTGTACATGAATTATAGCTTCTTTTTTCTCATTCCCCAGGGGGAGAGGGCACAAAGGAATGAAATCTCAACAGCCTGTCTTAATACAGTGAGCAAAAGTGACAGACTGAGCAACTCAGCTCTGTATTGCAGAACTGCCACACAGGACAGGAAGTTTTCTCACTGGCATACATATCTAGCTGCCAGCTCTACGTACCTATTCTTGATCTGAAGGAGGAATTGGAGGTACAAGAACACTGAGTTAACAGCCTACTTTTAATCACCCATATTGGAACATCCTGGCTTAAGCATTCCAGTGACATTTTAGTTCATGATAAGAAAAGGCAGAGTTGTGGCAGTCATTTAACTAGAGTGTTACTAGTTGGACAGTTTACGTATTTTTCTTACGCTAGTCTGGTGCTTTTTCAGTTTGGTTATTTGTTCTCTTTTAATGTCCATTTGTTTTATAAGGCAGTTCAGCTTCTGCTGTAGATATTCATGAATTTTGGAGTCCTGAGTCTCCTGTATCTGCTTCAGAAGTTCTTGATGTTCACTGTTAAAGACAAAAATGGGACAGTAAGTATTCATGATATAGCCTCAAGGATTTCCTCCAACACTCTTCACAGTGTATTGTACGAATTGCTAGCTGTTTTGTCCAGAGTACAGCAACTTAACATTATTTACTCCCCTACACAAATATGCATTCATCCGGAATATATCCACACTAGAAAAGGTTTTTTTCCAGGTGGTCTGATTCTTATTTTGGATTTGTAGCTGATGTGCATCTTATTCCTCCCCGTTGTCCACAATCATAACAACTACATGTATAACAGCGTGCAAAATGAGAATTTGGAAAGTGAACAGAGGACAAAAGCAGCTATGAACTTCTTGCCCAATTTAGTGCAGACTTTGGAGGCTTAGTGTAATACAGAGAAGTGTATTACTTAAATTAGTAATTTAGGTTAGTTTTTCTGATGGGTTGTTCAAATTGAAATACTCTACTTGAAAAGATCAGCAGCAAAGTGTGCTGGTTAATTAAAATTAACCAACTTAATTAAAGGGAATGGTTTAGACCTGCTTGGTGCCTAGACAGCTAAACAAATTGAAGAGACTCTGTTAGACAGGTAATCTTTTTCCAAAGCTCAAAGCTTCTTTTCTGACTTCTGAGTCACTGCTGATTCTTGACACTTTAATTGAAGCAACTGATTGTTGCTGTAAAGAAAAATATCCCTATCCTTGAACTGTTATGATTAAACCAACCATTACATGGGGAAGAAGAGATTGGTTGCCAGTTTAAATGCTGCCACATCAAGGGTTTCAAACCAGTGTCAACATTGTAACTGGTTTAACAAACATGTCCTCCTCTGTTCAAACCACAGCTTGTCATGTTCACATACCTACTATGATCAGCTGCATAGCTTCAGCCCACAATTCTACAAGCTTGTGTTAATGCAAAGATGCCTAAGAACACAACTTGTAATCCACATTTACTTGTATGGCTAGAAAGACACATACAGTCCTGTCTACAGCATAAGCTTTTCCCACACCTTGCTCATTTTCTGTCAGGAAAGTGTGCCTCTTTTCACAACTCCCTTACAGGACTGGCAAGTTCTCCTGCTATCAAGCAGGAATGGGAGTGAACCCCTGACTGTCTCAACACAAAGATGCATCAGGTATGCATGTATGGAAAGCACACAGAAAGAGTGAGGACAAGGTAACACAGGCTAGACTTTGTGACATGACTATTCCTACCACAGCTGTACTAACTTGTTCTACCACCCAGGCTGACTCCATGCTACTGGCTTACTCAAAATATGGAGTACATAAGTAATATTGAGCAACACTACCTTTGCAGCATTCTCCAGGAGAACATTCTTGTCATACTTTATAGATCTCAGAATATATTCAAAATCTCTAAAAATCACAGGCTTGATAGATTTTATTTGCTGCAGCTTCAGTAGCATCACAGTCAACCACAAGAGAAGAAACTCAGCTGAAAAGTACTTTGCTCACTTACAAGATCAGTTAAACAACAAAAAGAAATTTTTGACTAAGAAAAATCCTACCAGTTAGACCTGCTCAGGCTATTCTCACAACAAGCAGTCCTACACTTAAAAGGGGCTTGGTTTGAGCATAGCACACCCATAGCTTCACAGGGCTACTGCTGAAGTCACCTTTATTCATAATACAAGTGATGACTACTCACAAGCTCATTTGGCTCAGCTCATCTTGTATGGCCAACAGAAGGTCAGAAAGACTTCCAGGGACAGTAGATGATGTAGAACAGGGGGATACAGATTTTGAAAGAGTCGTTTGTTCTGAAATCCCAGAGGTACTTCCATCTTGTCTTTGTGATGAGATACGTGGATTGCGATGCTTCATAACATGCAACACACTTTGTACATTTGCACTTACAGAATGGCTGGGGCTGACAGACTTAAAGTAGAATAAGTAAGTGGTTTACAAAAGTGTTTAATTATTAGAGGAAAGAGACTTACTGAAACAATGCCAATTCAGTGAGAATGTTTGGTTTCACTCACCTTCCCAGCCACAAAAGGTAGTACACCCGCCTTTATGTGAAATTGTGGAAGATGTTTTTTCCTCATTGTAGGATTTTTCTGCCATAAAATAGACAGAAAAAGTAAGACAAGAAATGCCAATGTGCTGAACCAACATTGCAATCTTAATCTTCTTTTTTGTTTTGTGGAATAACAAAAATTCAAGTAAAGAAGTGAAATTCATCAGCTCAGCTTCCCTCGTTTTTTTTAAAAATATTTCCCTACTGTATGTGGAAGGAGTAGGATTTTCCAACAACAACAGCTGAGATAAGCAAATTATCTTCCAGATTCACTTAGCAGATAGGTTGGCAACTAGATGGACATTAAAGAAATTGAGTATTGCCTACTTAAGCAAAACTAGAGTTGCAAAATTTTGACTGACCTGTAACATGCATTGCAAAATTCTCGATTGCAACCATCCCCCTAAAACATGCCATCTTAGGATGGCCTACTTAAAATTAATTTGGAAACTAATTTTGCCAGTTAAACTGAAAAGCAGATAAGACAGGACACAGAGGGGGGCAGTAAAACTGTAACAAAGGTTATTGTCATGCTGGTATGGGAATGTTTTCCAGTGAGGTGCTACCAGCCCTATCTCATTCTTAGTTACCAAAAGGAAAAAAAAAAAATAATGAAAGAAAAAGAAAAAAGGAGGTATTCAGCACTGTTATTCACTTTGAAAAAGGAATAAAGTGCAGCAGACAAATCAAGTGGCTCTTACATTACCATTTTTCACAAATTTCAATCTCTGTGAGTCAGATGCTATCAGCAACACTATGCTAATGAAAAACTTCTTGTTACCTTCTTAGGATTTTTTTTCTTCTTGTTCTTCTTTTTAGGTTCACTTTCAGGTGATACCGAAGACATCAAAATTCTGTTTATCTCAAATCCTGTTTGAAGCTGTATGAATAAGCAAAAAAGAAAGCAACTACTTAATATAACATTAAAAATCTTAAATCACATGGTCTAATTAATTCCCTCTTTCATTCATGAATGAGAGCCAGTTAAGGGCACTATTAATTGTTCTGTTTGAAAGGCATAAGCTACGCTTAAAAACTGAACAGAGTACGGGGATGGCACGGTAATAGACATATATTACAGCTCTGTCTTACAACTTCCTGTTTCCATATCCAGCTGCAGTAGGTGTACTTTTCCAATATGATCCCCAGCAACTGAGATAAAGCAATCCTGCTGCTTGCTGAGGATCTGATCATAAAATCCAAACAATGTGAACATCTGGATCTTACAACCTGGGGACAGAGAGAACTGAATCCATCTGTGTAACACAGAAGTCAAGCCTGCTGAACAACCCACACATTGCTCCGGAGTTCAAAGTTGATAACAGGGCTCATGATAAACAGGATAATAGCCATTCCCAATCAAACATAGGACAAGAGTTTTGTTTTGGTATATGCAACAGGTACGGCTAAACAATGCTGGAGATTCATTACTAAAGTGAGATTATTCTGATTTTTATGTCATCAAAAGGAAGCTGAACCAGCTATGCCACACCCTGTGTTTCCCAGCTCGGATCCAATAGGCTTAAACTGATGTACAGTGAACCAAGGTGGGACTAATACTAGTTTAAGATCCAATTTGTTGAGTTTAAGTCCTTTCTTGAGCAAATGTTTATATTACTGCTAAGGTCAGATTATCTGCTCTGAGAATGTTACTCTTAATATGTTACTCAGAAGATAAAATCTTCATACTTGGCTTTCTGCTCTTCAGCAGCAAAAGCAGTTTAAGAGAGAAACCCAAAAAACCTGCAAGTTTTCAGCTGTGCCTCTCTGCCGTACTCTGGAGGTGATCAGATATCTGGGCTACAATTCTGCAAGGTTGGTTCCTGGACTGATCTCTTGGAAAAGATATAAAATTGTCTGCAGTGATGAATTAATTTAAGCTGTCAGCTTCGCTTATGGTTGCATTCTTTTAAAATTGTTCATTAGCTCTTCACACCCCACTCCAGGAATGCCATCACAAACAGCTCTTTCAAAATGGCTGCTACCTCTCAATAAAGGTTTAGAATGCTTCAGTCTACTTTGCTCCTTTAACAAAAGACCACTGTATTTCTTTGATTTTGCTCTCTTTGGCGAATATTCTTCTCTCAGATGGGTGGTGGCTCAACAAACCGACTGTGATTTCACAGAACAATGAATTATTCAAACTCTCACTTAACAAACAATGTAACAGTATCACCAGTTAAAGACTTTTCCAACTATAGTCCATTGCATTCAATTTTGGTAAACCTTAACAAAAAGGAATAAAAAGAGAATGACCAACCTTACTTGAGTTAGAAGGTTTCTTACATGACCACTTCCTAGTTACTGTAAATCGAGATCATCTGACTCAGTTGCAGTTTCTCTAGAAATTAGTTCTCTACCCAGATATCACTGATAGCAGCTTTAAGGCTGATGAACTCTCATGAGCATAAAAACAAGCAGAATCTTTTCTGATCAAGATGTGTAACACACCAGACAAACTCTTCCTTATGTAGTTTATGACTAGTATAGTTAGTACTCCAGGAGATTTTCCAGAAGTTAGTACTCTAGGAGTTAAACATGTAGAGTTTAAATGTTATTGAAAAGGTATTTTGGACAGAGAGAATAGCTTCCTTCAGTAACAAAAAATGAGATAAATCTGTTTCAGTCTACCTGAGCAGCTTTGTCTTGTATTAGCTTGTACTGATGTTCTTCTTTACAAAGCTTTTCCTCTAAGTGTTTGATTTTGTCCTGAATTTGAAGGCAAGAATGCTTAGTCACACTTCAGTTTGTCACCCTGAATCAGAAGTCTGAAGTATTTGCAACTGTAATCTGGGATAAAACAGGACTGTTGGAATTTTTAAGGCCCAGACTGAAAAAAAAAAAACAACTTGAGGAAATGAAGCCAAGGTAGCCAAGCATTCAGTCAGGTATATTTTATGATCTTAGCTTTAGCAGAGGAAACTTTTGCAAAAGTTTGCACTATTAACAGTATGCTGTAAACAACTCATACCAAATGAATGACTTTCAGACTAATTCCATGCTTGCTTACCTCTGCAATTCTCTGAGTAGCAGTAAGTTTAAGACACTCTTTTTCTAGCACTTCAAGTTTTTCAAGTTTTGCATGCAGTTCCAGCTGGTTCTGATCTTTCTCTTTCTGAAGCTGGGTCTGGAAAACACAAGCTAGAGTTAAGCTGGCAATTGACTAAAATGATTTCAGACAGCAAAAAAAAAAAAAAACACACTACAGTAAAGGTGTTTAACTAGTTTTAATTTCATATTTTTAAAATTGCAAAGTGATTAAAAATATCAGGCACACAAAGAAGACTAAGGTTTCCAGCAGTCTTTTTGTCTAGCAAATGTGTGTTGGTATGGTTTTGCTCATTTGGAGTTACAGCTGGGGAGTCTTTTCATACAATTCATTGAACGGTTGTCAACAATCAGTCAGACAGGAAATCACTTCTGTTTGCTCTCTGTCACACTGCACAGAGCTGAGGAAGAATGATGTTCAGCTCTCATTTTTATATTTTAACTATATAACTACTTTGTTAGTATGTTAAAAGCTTCACCTGTTGTTCTGAAACCCTTTTGTTTTCCCGTTCTGCACTCTCAACCATTTTCCTCATGTAATCCAGCTGTTTCTCCAGCAGGGAGCAGCGGGACTGTGCTGCATTTAACTGCACACTTACATCTAGAGAGAGAAGCAAAGATATTCAGTACAGCAACAGGAGTTGTACATTTAACCAGCCTGTCATCTCTTTGAGGAATTCTCTGTCTCTAAAAGACGCAAGAAAAGTTTTGTTAGTCTGAACAAGCCATGTGGTTAAAATATATTTTGTGTATGACATGAGAATCAAAGTGCTTTTCCAGAGCCAGTCTCTAACATGAATTCCAAAGGTGTGAGCACTGCTCTTACTTCGATTTATATCAGCAGACATCGAACCAGAATCTGGTTGCTTCCCTTCTACTCACTTTTCTCAAGTTAGCAGTGTTATACAAGTAAGCAGATGCTAGCTTACTGTAGGAGTTAAATGCACCACCTGAAATCTGTTTATTCTTTAAAATAGCCTTATGAGTTATGCGATACCTGGCTAATATATGTTAAAACACGATATAAACTTTATCCACAATGATCAGGCTTCTGCCCCTCCTCAGTTCTGAAGCGAAAAAAGAAAAGGGGTTGCATTAATTATCTGTTCATCAAAACAAACACTCCCTGAATTATGCAGTCTTTGAGTTGGTGTGGCTACACCTTATCACCCAGAGAAATACCTCTCCTCTGTTGCAGCAGTTCTTGACGTGTTGTGTCATTTTTGCAGGATTCATGCTCTAAGGCCTTCTTATACTGAGCAGCTGCTATGGAGAGGCTGCGCAGGTTATCCTCAGCCTGTGACCTCTCCAGCTCTAGACGGTGGATCTTTCTCTGAAGAGCTTTCAGGGCTGCCACCACAGCTAGCAAATAAAGCACCCATTACACTGAGCTCTTATAACAGTTCCTCTAATTATTTTTATAAAACACTCCAAATAGAAAAATACTACCTAGATTTTCTTTCTAGGATCACCTCTAAAATGAATGACATCCTCCAGCTATACAATGACACACTCAGAAGGTATCCAGGAGAAAGTAAACATGTTTACTGTGTAAGCGAGGTATAAGGAACGGGTCCAATGAGCAAAGCTATTAAGCTATTTTCAGTCCAATCTTGGCAAGCACAACAAAATCAGAACAAATTAAGCACAGCAAAACCTGGGACTCAGGACTATTAGCATCTGTTTACAGAGGAGCAGGGAAAACAGGTATCCAAGTTAGGTCACAGGTTTTGGTGTGATGCAACTGGTGTGTACAGATTAAAAAAAGGCACTGGGCAGGGGGAAAAAAATCAGAGGCAAAGGGACATTTTAACAGAGGATGCAGTTTAAAAACTTTATTGTTTCAAAAGTGCATGATTCATCTGTCTCATTTCTTGTTTTCAGCATTTTTAAAAAAACATAAACAAATCTGCAAGATTCTGCTTTTAGCCTCAAATCAATGTAAGAGTTAAAATTATGCCAAAAATAGAATCAGATTTACAATTTCAACTACAAGGAAAAGTGTACTAGCTCTCCAAAAAGCATAAATACCTGTGGAAGTTTAAGACATGCTCTGTAACAAGTTCAGCTTCTTACATTTTTTAGGCCTTAACATTTTCTTTACACCAATTCTCTTGGTAGAGGAATAGCCAGCAAATAACATAACAATTCTAATCAGTTTGCCATAGTCTCATTAGAACAAATAACAGATCCCAAAGAGCAGAAAGATGAAGCGGGACCACTTCATCCATCTTTCTGTTGGTATACCAAACATTTCCTTATTTAACCACTTAAATGCATAATATTGAGCTGAACATTTTTATCCAAAAAGCCCAAACTCTGTGTGACAGAAGATTATTACAGAAGCCACATATTCTTCATACGGGGAAGCCACAGCATAAAGAACAATGATGGCACACACACTGACTATCTCAGTGCAATATTGCTAAGTTTTCCATGAAATTAAATCCAAGTGTGGTACACTTGTGATTCACTTAGCTCTCTGGACATCTTAAATCACCAGGCATTTGTCCTGTGAGCTCTGGAGAGTAATCAGTGATTAAGGCAAAAGGCAATCACAGTGGACTCATATATCACATGGACAAATATGCTGATAACTTATCTGAGAATCTGTTTTATTCACAAGTTCTCCCAATAAATCATACCACACAAAAAAGCTTAGAAGTGACCTTAAGCTCAAGGGAGTTGGATAGCACTGCACAAAGTCAATTTCAAGTCAGAGTACCATGTCTTTTTTGTGTTGTGTTGTTTTTGCTGGATTTAGAGCATAAACTGCTTCTGTTGAGTTTGAAGCATTCTCCTTTGCTTTTAGAGGAAGTCTGACGATTTTTAAGTTAAACAATTTTCAAAGCCAAAGTTTATAAGGATGTCAGAAGACTTGCAGCAGTTTCCATTCCAGATGTATGACTTCAGGGAGACTACTCCCTCTGGACACGTATACATCCTGCCTCACTGTCAGTTTGATAATCGCAGCAAGTCATTGAACTGAGTGAAACAAAATATGGAGTTTGCTCAAGAGATTTCACAAGCAACAATTACAAAGACCGCTTTAAGGACATATTTTGGCTTACCTTGGTTACAGGGGACAAAAGGCCGGTCATCACCAAAAGCTATCAACTTCTTTGGCTCTCCATACGCAAAGGGTGAAGGAATCATTTTATCTGGTGGCTGAAGAAAGCTTCCTATTAAGCTGTCCTTTGATTCAAAATCCAAAGCCTGCAAAAAGAGAGCTACATAATGACATTAGCTCTTTAACAAACTATATAACAGTTTTCAAGGCACATCCCTGGGCAGTCCCTGGCTCTGTTTATACCAAGCCAGATCATTTGCACCAAAATAATAATTAAAAAAGCCACACACCCCAGAGGTATTGTGTATTTTAATGCGATTTCAAAACAATGTATTTTGTAACACTAAACACAGCTGTCCTCAACCACCCAAAAATTTTTAAGATTTTTCTTGGTGGTTTCTAACAACTTATTTCTGGCCTTTTAGAAGCCAAAGATTAAAACATTTTTATAGTACCTATTTTACAGACGTTAGCGTCTGCCTCTCAGTGGTCTCTACAGAGCAAGCGTTCTAAATTTTACAATCTGTTTTCATTTGCAATCTCCTTAGTGCAATCTCCTTTTTTTACGTATGGCTTTATTATACAATGAAGACATGTTTTCTAACATTTAGTGTCAAGATAACAAAAGGATATTTAACATGCAATATTGCCATGATTACTACCAGCATTCTCACCATTATTAAATCTATCTATCAACTCCCTTTCTGCTCCACTCTTTCACATTCTTTATTTTATCAGAAGCACATCTGAAGCCTCTTTATGCTCTGTTGAATAGTGACTGAAACTTGCAGAAAGTGCCTTGGTCCAACATAAGCTCTAGGAAAGCAGACCCTGAGAGATCAGTACTCTATGACAAGTCATTCAAGCTTCATTTTGCTGTTTACATTGGCAATGCTACGACAACCAAGCATGGGCTATAGGTCATATCAAGGAAGGCTATAGGTCATCTGAAGAGAAAAGGTAGAAAAAAACTAACACTAAAGACATCTTTAGTAAGTTTGGACACATTGTGAAAATTAGCTTTTTCACTGTATTTCTTGCTCTTCTACTCATCTACTATTTCTACTTAGGAACAGCAGAGACTGGTTCCAATGCTGCACAAATCCTTTGCTCAAATTACAAGCTTTTTTGCACTTTAACAAGGGTCCTATCAACTCACACATATAAAGTTGAAGGAGTTATTCACTTCTGAAAGCTCCTATCAGGTTTTGAAAGTCATTGGAAGTGTGAAAACAATACCAGGAACAGAAAGTTAAAGCACCTTTTAAGCACACCACAGGTACCTAGCAAACTAGGACCAAGCACTTGATACAGTTTTTAAAAAAATGAAGATTATATACAGTTTCAGTTGTTGGAAAAGCAGCTTATGTGAAGGTTCCGTGATACAATAACTATGGTACCACTCAAGTTTAAAACATGGCAAATTCTTCCCACAGAGCAGCAGTGGTGGCACATGGTGCTACCTGCCCTGGGATGTGGCTTGCTGGGCTGCTCCTTGTGAGAGCCCCACAGAGCAGGTTTCCTCTTCTGACAGAGCTATCTGCAGGTGCTGATTCCCTGAAAGTGACAAACAGGAAGTATCTGGCAACAGCAGAAGAAATCCTATCCAAAACTGGAAGATGATGACAAAGCACACCCTAGGAAAATTAATTCATACAGGCCGGGGAAGAAAATTTTCAGTGAAGGAACAGGGTTCCAATAACAGCTCTTCCAGTGCTCTTTCAGAATACATGCAAAATAGAAAAAACTTCCCATCCATCCACACCACCTCTTCAAGAAAAGCAAGAAACCAAAGGCACATGGGAATACTTTCTTCTTCAGCCAAGCTGTCATCACAGAGACATTGACATCAGTAACTCTTTGCCAGGGCTTGCTTGATTTCAGGCCTCCCAGACGCTGCTGCTTTGGCATGCAAGCACCCCTGGGGCAGATCCCACAGTTCAGGGTGGTCTCCTTTGGCACCAGCATGGCCTCCTTGGCACTGACATGGCACTCACTTGTCCACTTGGGCCTGGCAGCCCCTTGTTCACCCTTGTGCCACTGGCCTTTTCCAGAGAGTTTCCCAGGGCCCCACAGACATCTGGCTGGCCACACTGAACCCACGTGGCTGGCTCTCGGAGACATGCTGCCCTCACAGCAAGAGGTCTGCCCTAGTGGGCCTGCAAAGCGTATGGCACACACAAGCCATTGTGGGCCTCCACAGCTCCATCCTGGCGGACAGGGAAGCACTGCACGTGGACACCTGGCTGTCTCAAACAGCCAGCTGGGCCACATGGGTGGGTCAGCCATTTCTGACAGCAGAGGGACAGTGGCAGTAAAGGGCATGAAGAAGGAAGCAGAACAAATCTCCTATATAGATGAGAAAGTTCTGTGGCCACAGGTAGGTCAGGCCTGGCACAGCATGGGGTACTCGCATGATATCTCACAAAGTACCTGTCACGGCACAGCATGATATTCCTCATAGTACAAAGTAAGCAACACTTACCCTTCCTTTCCTTCTCAATTCCTATACATTGGTGATGAAAAAGACTAGCAGAAATGGTCCATAAAAATACGCTTGTGCACACACAATGAACTTCCTGCCATTGCTATCAACAGTGGAACACAATCTGGAAACTGAAGCATAAAAAGGTCATTTTTGCCCACACCATCTCAGCACAACTGGAAGGCCACTTTCCTATGAGTTGCCATCATCCCAGGGAAGGGACCCCGCTTTCTCTCAAGTCTGCAGCTGCTACAAATCAATTAGTTTCCTTATTGCCTTCACATAAACAACTTCTGCTGTTTCCAAGGAGATGGTATGCTGATGGTTGTAGGAAGGACAGTGATCTGAAGCATATAACAAATAAGAGAAGGAGGGAATACGGCACCAGAAAATTTGAGAAATCCTGGTCAAGCCCAGTAACACAAAGGTGGAGAGGCCTATTTGGGAGAAAGGGAAGAAAACAATACCCTTTAGTTTGGCAGGTGAAGAAGGAGGAAAGTGGAAGAGGAGGCCAGCTCACCAGCCTAGAGACGGTGATGTAGCTAGTCCTGTGTGGGCTCCAGCATGCACACCCACCATTTCACCAGCACAGCAGAGGGTAATACACACCCTGCAGCAGCACAGGCAGTGAGAGCTCTCCAAGCTGCTTCTAAGAGCAGAGACTCAATAATGGCTGTGAATGAAGGCAACACTGCACAACCAATGTTTGCAGAACCCCTGCAGTGGACATAGTTACGGACGCCTTGTTTGCCACAGCTTCTCAGACACAGAGGCTTAAATAGGCTAAGGGAATGGTTGCCATAGCGTTTGGAGGCTCAGCCAACACAATTGCTTCAGAAGAAGTGCTCTAGTGTAGATGAACCCTTCAATATCTTAGGAGGCAAACAAAGAATATAATAACTATCCCACACAGGCACAATATCTACAGTGCTCCAGGCCTTAGACAAGGACATGGACCTGGAAAAAGCTGGCCTAACATCTTCCCAAAAGATACACGCTGCAGGAATAACATCACAATGTAAGGGATGCTTCTGTGAAGTTCTCCAGCACTGAGAGAGGTCCTGGCTTATTCAAGTTGCCATGAGGTTAACTCTTTTGAACTAAAGGAAAGAGATGCTGTCAGAACAGCTTCAAAGAGGAAAAATGGAAACAATTTCTCAGAAAGAAATATAAAGAAATCTATCTTCTGACCTGACCTACTGGCTTGCACAATTTATAGTGTTTTTTCCTTAAATGAAAAAAAAAAAGTCTTAGATGAATTAAGGAATGATTCACTGTTTATCTGACATATTCTACGAGAAATGCTAAAAAATTGCCTCAACTCAGGCTATTGCAAGAAACTCCCAAAATGTTGGCTGCTGCCTTGTCTATTTGAGCCAAGTATTGTTGGCGAAAGGTTATGTTAGAGGCCATTTTCACGACACGATCCAAATTGGTCTATTTTTTTCCCCTTTCACTTTCCTTCAAGAACCAGGAAAAAACTCGATCAG
This sequence comes from Penelope pileata, assembly GCA_013396635.1. NCBI lineage: Eukaryota > Metazoa > Chordata > Aves > Galliformes > Cracidae > Penelope > Penelope pileata. The sequence goes on from WBMW01003369.1 coordinate 369,408, forward strand.
CTGTACTGGCCGTGCTGCAATGCTCTTTCAGCCTCATTCCTGACAGACAAAGAACAGCTTTTCCACTGACCAAAATAAATAAATAAAGTCGTGGGCAAACTGCATTGTTGTTTTGGGAACACCCAGTCTCTAGCATCCTGACACAGCCAATTTAATCAGCTTGAAACATACGACCTTGCTCAGGCCATATCTAAGGAACTGGTACTCATGTGCCTTCTTTGATCTAACTGAGTTAGAAGTGGAATGGTGACAGCTGTGAAACTAATAGAAAGGGAAAAGCTAACTGAATCAATAAAGCATTTCAACATGTTTTTAAGTCTGCTTGAGCCTTGCTTAAAATGAGCTTACAACAAACAACTAAAATTTGTTAGAACAATTAAGGTACTTGTTGGCAGTGCGCAATTTTTTGAAAAGCTGACACAGGCAAATCCATGGGAGTTGTTGTACTCTTTTGTTTGTGAGACAAAAACAGAAAGTCTCAGAACTGGATATATATATATATAAAGGTCTGGTGCCCACTTTCTTCTTTGACACTGCTGTACCAAAACCTATTCATTCCTAAATTTCAACTCCCATGCAGAAATTTCATACAATAATTTTTTTGATCTTGGAAGAAAAGGAGAAGAAATTACATTCTGTGTTTTCTCATGGCATTATGTACAGTAAAGTATGGTAAAAGCCAGTATTTTAATGAACAAAAGCCCTAAGCCTTTTATTCACTGTGTCAATCCTTCTAAACATTCATACTGGTATTTCTCCAGTTCTTGTTTGCGCAAGATAAAAGATAGAGAACAAAAAAGAGGAATAAAGAAAATGCACTTTGGGCAAAAAAGGTGAGGAAAGAAACAGATTTTTTGAGACAATTTATTTTAGGAAAGGGTTCTAACCAGTATGTGAAAAAATCTTGGGTCATAATGTCATAATGAGTTTTGCTGTTTTCTTCAATCAGTACAGCAGACCCAATTCCTCATTAAATTGGGCCTTCGGCCATATGTACATGATAAAATCATACCTTTGTGGGGAAATGGAGCTAGTGCAAATCACTTTAATCTATACGTGCAGACGATAACTTAGTGTTCAGAGGAACAAGACTGCAAGTTCCTATCTAGTAACAGCTGATAAGTTACCATGAAAACATCTGGCCTGGGATAGAGTGTTATCAAAATAATTGCATTCCTATGCCTTTAATCAGTCCAAAGTAATTAAATATAACCTTTTTGTAACAAGCTTCAAACACAAAACCGAATACTATCAATGGTCACTAATACACTTCCTCAATTCCCTAGTAATTCAGTTTCTCTTATCTTCTCCTTTCATCCACCCCCATGTCACAGTTGCTTTTTCTCCCTCACTTCCTCTTTTCCTTGTATTTACACCATCTCATAGCTTTTTTTCTTTGCTCTTCTCCCTTTGTAATTCTTTTTCTCCCCCTCCCTCTTCTAGCATGAAAAGTTGGGTTGTTTTGCAAAAGTTAAAAGACATTTCCTCACACGTAAGAATAACTACTAAGTTTCTTCCTTTCATACTTAGGATCTAGTTCCAACAGACGCTGTATGCTCTTAGTACACTGACATGGAAATCAATGGTGCTCCCCTCAGCAGTCTCCAGGAAGAAATCAAAAAATTACTTTTTCTACCCACTACTATTTTCCGATGATGACGCCACATGCTGTCTTCCATATACAGTTTGCTAACCTTGGTCACTTCTCTTCACCCTGCAAAAATCTGCTCATTTGCTCATTAGATTGGAAGCAACTTTTCAGAGAACAAAGCAGAGTGCATGTGAATTGACAGATTGGAAGGTAGGAGGAAATTACTGAATTTGCCTATTGACCTTTGATTCAAAAAACGAGGACTTGGCTGTTGTGCAAATGGAAGGTTTTCAAGGGAAACTGTCTCCAGCACAGAAGACTATGTATCTGTGCAAAGGCAGAATAATTAGAGATTAGAAAGGCAAAAGCAAAAAGAAAAAGACCTATTAGGGTAGGGTGGCGTAAATGCAAGTGTGGGTTGAAATGACAGTTATAATGAAGAAATGAGGCAGGGGATAGTTATTGCAGGTACTGACTCATTCACAGTAAACACTTTTTATTGTATGATAATTTTCGCCTTTTACATCTCAAACATTTAAGGGGATCATCAAAAGATGGTTCTGAATGTTGCAACTTGCCCTCTAGGCAAATAAAACAGACAGATTGTATCCCCACCATCGCCTTGGAATTTATTTTCAAGGTAAACTTATGTTTTCACCAATACTTTCTCAGGAAAATGTCAGTCCACCATCCTTTCACCTAGCATGGAGATGGAGTAGGAGGTAGATTTTTGGCCAGATAACAGAGAACAGCATGACATGGATGAGCTGAGAAACACAAAGAGTAATTGTTCATAGGGTTTGCCTCCTTTTACATACTGCCACCCCTACTTTTTTTTTTCCATACACTCCTGTGCTGCTGCTAACTAGATATCTGGCAGGGAACATGAATTCTATTCTCCATTTGTACATCAGGCAACCTAAGAAAACGAACGGGGAGAAAAAAAAAAAAGATCCTAACAAAGAAAATACGTCTCCCTCCTGGCAAGAAATGATTCTCAAAGTTATCTTTTGTCACTAACAGTTGTTTTAAAGATGCAGAAAAATAGCAAGCAGATGAGAGTGTAAGAAAACTCCTCAATCTTCTTTCTGAGATCTATTATGCTGAAGAACAATTTTAAATAACATCATATGTGTAAAATGGGCTTGCGAAATGAGTCTCATTTGATAGTTCTTTTCCTGATCTGCTTACATTACTTAGGATATTCATAGCAACTCCAATACATTCATGCTGTGCATCCTGAGTCAGTACAATATCCTAAGCATCAATGCAAAATAGAGTTTATATATAGAATGGTATAATGAGTACTCAGAAATGCAAAAACGTTGTATCACTACTTTTGTCCTGAGTTGTTTGGGAAAACTCACAACATTCAAAGCCATCCAGCAGGATACTTGTATTATATGATCTGTATATTTCAACTTTCATGACTTCAGAGATGCAGGAAAGATCTGAATAAGATGCTCCAAAATCCTGCGCAACGTTGCATATATAAAACTAGCTTCAATTGATTATAAATTAAGAGACGTTTCTCCCCTATTAACTTGATGCAGTTTCTGAGTGCAAGGCAACTTAGAACGCAGTTGTGGATCTCTAGGGACTTGACTTAAATTCTTGGTGTTCTATGTGACCTTAGTAAATCACAGAGGGAGGGGACTGATATGGGATTGATGTGCCAGGATATGCAGCCTTTCAGCCTCAGGACTGAATCCTGGGTTTGGTAATGGTTGGCTTACACTCCCTGCATGTAAAGGAGGTGCAGGTATAAGGCCAAAACAAGCAGCATGCTCAGTGGGGAGCTAACAAGAACTGTTGCTGGGAAATGTTATGAACGTGGATGTGTGTGAAGTCGCACCCTGGTGCTTGGCACCTCTCTCCTCTTGGGACTCTGAATTTGGAGTCCTCTTCTAGTGGTGAGTGCCAAAATCTGTGCTTTAAACAATGAATAAAGAGTCCCTGTAGCTCCTCTGGCCTGTGACTTCATTTCAAATGGCTGCTAGCCACAGCATTTTTCTTTGTATTATTACTGGAAAATACCAAAGTCTGTGTTAATGCACAGCCTGCCAAAGGTGTTTGCATGTCCTATTTGGCTGTCAGCAAATGAAAGATTCCCAATAATCAGAGTTCATTTTCTTTTGAAGTGTAGCTGGAGGAAGTGGTGTCCATCTTCTCTATGCTGTTACCCCGTAGTGAGAGCACTGGCCAGGAAGCGGGAGTTTAATGGCTTTCCTGGGAAGCATTCATACCGCATCCCTGACCACCATGCTAGACTGGGAGGAGGAAGAGCAGGAAGGAAGCAGGGAGTCACCACCTTTTCGTTTGAAGTTATGACCCCGTTCAGACAGGCAGAGAAGCATATAGGACAAGGAAAAGGCAGCTGAGGCAAACGACAAAGTAAAACAAGAACACATCTCTCTCCTCTAGTTTAACCACTGGAAGAGAGTCCTGGGTTTTATTTATGTGTTTTAATGGTAAATAATCCCCGGATAAAAAGCAGCACTGGCTTGGGAACAGCCACCAGAAACCAGAAGTCCCCTCTCCTAGGTCAGCGCCTATGGCTACTACACCACAGACTTTCAGGCTGCAGTTATACAGTTCCATAGCAGATAGTCACAAAGTAGGCAAAATACAGCACGACTGCATGGTCTGCAGTTCTGGTTCATCAGAGCCAAGCTCTTCCCAAAGCAACCCAATCTTCAGCACAGTCTTTCTGCCAGGAGGACTCGGTTTCCTAAGAAGTTGAAGGCTCACTTCCCCATCCCTGCTACACGGGTGAGCTGTGTGAAGACAGGGTGGCAGAGTTTGGTTCCAACACGCTGAACACACTGTAGATGTACAACTACATGCTCAAAAGTAGAATAAGGCCACATTTTCTCCCACATTGTACGCTGTAGCTTGCTTCATCGGTAAGGCCAGCCTGCTGGGATGACAGCCTGGGCCTGACACCACGCTGGGGTCCCAGCTGAAAGACAGTGCCAGAGCACCCCAGGGCTTTCTGGTGTCTCCCTGATAAACAGGACTTTTAGAAGAGAGAGAGCTCATGCTAAGTATTTACTAGTTGGAATTAAATAAGCCTCAAAAAAATGGACGTAAATGAAAGCATCTAAAGGAATCTAATTTAAAAAGCAGTTCCCTCTGAGTTGTACAAGTTTTGCTGTGTTAATACTAGTTCTCCAGCACTTGGCTAAATGAACTTTGCAATACTGTTTAATGACATACAGACATTGGGGAAAAAAATTAAAAGTGAACAAAATATAATCTAGATCTTATTTGTAACTTAGAAAGCACACAAACACAACTACTTTATATTTTCAAAAAATTATTCTGCTGTTGGACAGAATTTGCTTAAGGCTATAGAAGCCCGTGCATAGTTAAAACAGAGGGAAGTTGATAAACAATCAAGGAAGGAAATACTGAGGTTTAAAACAGCCACAAATTTGTTTTACTTCAGCTTATCATTTTAAAAACTCAAATGCTGTCATTCTGGATGAGTTGCCAGATTGTTTCCTTCATAATTCTGCCCTTCTCTTATCCGTTCTTTAGGGATCAAAAACGAGCACATTAATTTCAGCCAGCGAACATACAAATCAAACAAACACGTTCCCCTAACTTCAGGCTCTGATTAATTCTGCTCGTAGCCTTTGACCTTGATTTCCACAGTGTCTTGCAGTGCGTACAGAAGCTTGACCTGGTATCGGAAAACCACAGAGGTTTGGTCTGGAAAAAATAAAGCCACCTCCATCTCCGCTACCACAGCACTACATTAAAGCCTATCAAACAAAGAGCTGAAATTTGAAGTTTAGGCCTCGGAGCCAGTTCCACAATCTGTTTCCTGTAGCCAGAGTTCATTTGCAGCCAGTGGAAAAAACAACTTCTAAAAGATAAAAGGCAGTGCTGTGACTTTCAATCAATCTTAGTGGTCAGTGTGGGAATATAAGCCATGCTAAAGCCTAACGTCAACGCTGCAGCTTTGATTCTGTTTCTCCTTATTGATCTTTGATGTACGTAGGCATTGCCAGAAACATCCAGCAAGCACGAGCTTACCACGGGAAAATGAGACACATCCAGCCTCTGCAGATCAAGATTTAGATAGAAATAAAGCAGGCATTCGTGACATGCTTGCGCACAGGAAAGCCAGGAGACCGTAACAAGTGACAACAGCACTGAGCAGGAAGCTGAAGCGGTAGCTAATAAAAAAAAAAAAAAAAAAAGAAAATTTAAAAGGCACTGGCAGTATTATTTCCATTGAACACACCAGTTATGATGGGCGGAGGTCCTGAGCGCTCAGAGAAGCAAAGGCTTGTGCTTATCACAGGCAGGGATGGCTCTGGTAGATGCTTTGCTGCACTTTGCTCAGCCTGAGGCCTAGCAGGGGCCGCAGCCCAGGCCTGCTTGTGCTGCCGGGCAACAGCAGAGCCTCGCTGCACCAAGAGGGCTTTGCAGGAAGAACAGGAACAAAAGGGATCGGCCTGCCCTGAAAGCTGTGGCTAGGGACAGAAGGACGCTTCTTTTGTGAGGTGTGGGGAGGAAGGAGCGCTGGATGAGGAACCAGGCTGCAAGCACAGCAGCTGTCGGTGGGCGGCTGTGAGCCAGCCGGAGCTTTGCCCCTGGAGCCAGAGCCTGCCTGCGGCACACAGGTGCCTCTTCTGTGTCTGACAGCAGTTCTGAATCTGAGAGCAGGGCACGGGGATGTGAGAGATGTGAATCCCACAGCCCGTGCCCGGTGTGTGACACGCAGCTCCTTCGCCCTGCCATCACCCCTGTGCTCCGCCAGCCCAGCACCGTGCCCGGGGCTGGGGCCGATCAGGGAGCTGGCCTGGCTGAAAGCAGCTTTATCTCCCCCAAAATGCTCGCTTCCTGCAGAAGGAGCCTGCACGCCAGGGCAGCAGCAGTAGCTGCTCGGGGGGAACATCCCAGGGACTGCTCCAACCCTATCTTCAAGTCCTGAAGGCCACTGTGCTTCAACAGCACGGGCTGCTTCCTTTCCCTTCCGCTGACTCGTTCACTCAGGCTGCACCAAAGGCTTCCCTCGAGGTGCCCATCTGATGGGCGTTTTGGTTTTCCGCCACTTCAAATTTCTGAAGCAAACCCTATAGAGCCAGAACTACCTAGTTATTTTACTCCTGACTGCTGCCAAGTCTCGTTCCTGAGAAATCTGATGCAGTGGGAAAACAAGACAAAACAGAACAGAAAAAATAAAAGAAGACAAGAAGATCCCTCGTGCGGAAGCGGCAGCGCCTTCTCCCTTACCCGTCCCCTCTAACGCCCCGCCGCGGGCCGCGCTCCCGGCGGCCGTGCTCGAAGACTGCCGCACTGGCCTCTCCGGCTCCCGCGCTGCCTCCTGGGACGCATAGTTCCTCCCCACTCACTGGCGAGGGGCCGCTCTCCGGCCGGACTACATATCCCGACATACCCTCCTGCCGCTGCCGCTCCTCGCTCCGATTGGACCGCGGGCTGTGAGCGCTGAGAAACGATTGGCTTCCCGTGTCGGGGGCGGGGCCGTTCATCCCCCGCCCCTGTGTGAGAGGTTGGGCGGCGCGACCCTGCCCGAGCGCGGTGGGGCGGGGCGAGGGGCCGGCCCTGCGGCCNNNNAGGCGGTGCTCCGCCGCGCTGAGACCGTCGCTCCCGGGGCGGCGGCGGTGCCTCCGGGGCGCTGCGGGGGGGAAGCGCCCGGCCCCGGCGGGCGCGAGGCGCTGAGCCGGGCGCTGGCGCGGCTGCTGGTGCTCTCCAAGCGCTGCCCCTTCCGCGACGTGAGGGAGAAGAGCGAGGCTATCCTGGGCAGCGTGCAGGTGGGCGCCGCCGGGAGAGGGGTCTGGGAGGGGGGGGTGCCCGGTGTGGGGGCACGGCAGGGAGAAGGGCTGAAGTGACAGCTGTAATGCCGTGCTGGGATGTGTCAGGGTGCTTAGTGCAAGGTCGAGGGTAAACATTCGGGGCTGCCAACTGGGAACATAAGTCAGTACGGGACGCTTCTGAGCTCTTAACAGCTCCGTGGGTTTTGAGACTGCCTAAATAGTACTGTCAACGTTTGTGTTTTCCTTTTCTTTATTTTTTTTCGTTATTTCTCCACTGGAATCAGTGAGATCCAAACTCTTATAGTTTGGATCTTATAGTCTGGATCAGGACAGTACAGGCTGCCCAGAGAGGTTGTGGATTCTCCTTCTCTGGAGATATCCAAGACCGGTCTGGATGGACACTCTCCTCTGCAACCTGCTGTAGGGAACCTCCTTTAGCAGGAGGTTGGACTCGATGATCTCCAGAGGTCCCTTCCAGCCCCTGTGATTGCGTCATAGCTCACAAGCGCTCTAGGCAACGCAAGATTAACTTTGCTGACCCCCAGTGCTAACAAAAATAAATGTTACTTTGTACTCTGATGCTCTAATTATAGTCACTGACTCTGCAGTTTTCTCCCTTGCCAGAAGTTTTTGCAGAGGTGCTGAAATTGGGCCGTGGGGCTTGCAGCAAGGGGGACAACAGCACTGCTGAAAATGCTGCTTTCTGCAGGGCAGGGGAAGGAAATCAGGGTGTTTCTTTTACTCACGAGTGCATACATAGAACTGTGCTTGGAGTTAGTTCCCCGATTCCCATTTGTCCATTTTTTCCCCTGAATGTTGACAGACCTAATATAGGGGAGTTGAGAGGAGTGAAATGTTGCTGTGTGTGTTTCTTTCTTTACTTTTGAGTTAAGTATGTAATACAGAAGTATGTAGTGCTTTTTTTTTTGCTCTGTCCTGCTTTGAACTGGTTCAAGGAAGTTTAGATTGTTGGAGGCGACAGGCTCTCTTTTATTTTGTGGAACTTCTCAACAGTGTGCAATGTGGGAAATACAGCATAACTGAACTTACACAGCCCGGGCTGCCTGGGACATCTTTCTCAAGGCAAACGTTCCTAGTAAAATTTGCAAGGTGTGTAGTATGGATGTGAAAGGCTTGACAATTACACTCCTCTTGAAAGCAACAACAACCCCCCTCCCCTCCTCCGCCCCCAATAAACCCTTGACCATTAAGCTGAAAACTTTGGCACCTTTGCATCAGCATCCTCCCTGTTAAAGATGGGAATGAGAAGAGAGGCAGCCCGTTACCAGCTGTGCAGGTGGAGGTTCCTGGCATGTTAAACTGTAAGTCTTGTTTAGAAACTTTGTTACCAGCTTTATTAAGTGGGTCAAATAGATCCCGCAGGGAGTGAAGTCCACAGCTTCTCCAGAGAGCAGGTTCAGATCCTCGGTGGTCAAAGGAGTACATGAACACAAGAACAATTGCATGTACGCAAGCTGCAGTGATAGTTTTACAGCAGGTCGAGGAAATAACATCAAATGCAGCACTACTTTTAAAAACAAATCTTTAAAAGTTGCTGTTGTAGCTTTTCTTCTCAAGAGTAGATCTAAGGGAAGAATTAAATATGTTATGACTATAGAGTGGCCAGCCCTACTTCTTAGAGCTGAACTCGGAAATGCTCATTGTAATCTTTGGATCAGCGTTTGTGGAAGAAATAATCCAACCTAAACATTCCATTTTGGATGCTTCAGACTATTGTCAGGCTCGAAATGGTTTTCTGTTGATTTCGTGGCCAAGAGGAATTTTATTCAAATCTCTGCAATGAAGATGGCAGATAAGCAAACTGTTAAATTAGGTGTAATTACCCTGCAGAACATTTAGCCCTGATTCTAGAGGTAAATGGCTTAGTAACATTGTAAACATGAAATCCACTTCAGAGCAGTGTCACTAGTGTCATGTAATCTGCCTGTGCTGAGATATGAAAAAAATCATTACGTCCACAACAGTACGTATTGTTTTGCTGTCTAAACCTAATTCTGTACCAAGCTGAAAAGGACAAAGAGCCCAGAACAGGACAAGGCAACTTTGAACCCAGAGGTTCTCCCCCATGCACTGGTGGTGCTGCCCTCCTCGTGTAGGATGCTCAATTGGTAATCTGAGCCTGATCTGAACTTTTTACATGAAGTGCAGATTTGGAAAATGTGCTTTCTTCATCTATCTGCCCTGCACCCAGGGTAGGTCAGTGAGGAAACTGGAGATTTGAATTTTTCGTGTGGATTTGTACCTATTTCTTTCTGGGGCTAGTGCCTTCTTACCTGTTGGGGTAACCAACTGACACTTAGCTGTGAGCAGCTGTGCTGCTTGTGTTTCTGCAGGTTTCCATCTGGAGCAAGCTGGTAGAATATAGGAAAAGTATGGCTAGTGTAAGCTGCAGGCTTGGCAGCAGCCTCTGTCAGCATGGCTCCTTAGGATCTTAGTCTGGCATCCTCGGAGTCCGCCTTTAAGGTCTGTTGTTTTTTTTATCCTGGAGAAAAATCCCTCTGAATTATGGTGGAATCCAAAGTGTGCAGCTTTCTTCTTTGCTTCTGTTTGAACAGTGTTGTCTGTTTTAGAAGCTACAGAAATGAATCATTGCTTAAAATAATTCCATTTCTCTGACTTGTATGCAGGACCATGAGTTCTTTAGTGTAGGTCCTACCTGTCTATATCTATCTAACAATGGGTTTTTAGTGTATGAGAATATATCTCATTTCTCATTTTGATGACTTTTTTTCCTTATTTTGCAGGAATTATTACAAAGAAAATAGCAGCACGTTGGCCCCTGTTTTTCTAATTTTGACTTTCTTGCTTTTATTAGTGATATAAAGCTGATGAAGTCACTTTTTACCAAACTTTAAGTATTTTAAAGGTATTTCCATTGCAGTGTTTTAACCAACTGAAAAGTATGACTTCGTGTGCTTTTACATCTGGAGATACATGACAAGTGGTTTTTGAGATAAAAGCCCAGCTATATCATAGCTTTTTTGATGGCTTCCTGGGTATGCAATATTTTGCATGTATTTATAGCACATTGCTCGTGACCTTGCAGAACAGTGGGCTGTTCCACCAGGTGTCTGCATACCAGTGTGAATACATGGGGGTTGAACAGCAATAGAAGCTCTTAACGTGTGATTGTTAACTTTTCTGCTCAGTTTAATTTGATCAGATTAACTTGATATATGTGACCATAATATATGTAACGTGTATATCAGGAGAAGAGTCATCCAGAGTATGAGGACTGCTAGCTGAAATCTCTTACAACAATACAGTATCTTCTGGGAAAGACTGAGCCGAACGTACTGCTGTACTGAGGTATGGAAGTTCGTGAAAATGGTCTGTTAGATCAGCAAAGGAGTTAGCTGGGAATGCACTGGTGGAGGCCAGGTTCTGCAGGAGTGACCACGAGGTGTTATCCTACATAGGACAGAAGGTGATAGAATCATAGAATGGTTCAGTTTGGAAGGGACCCAGCAGAATAAAGCCCAGAGATGTCAAAAAGCTCAGTATTTGGCCTGTAAAGCTTGACTGGAGGCATGCCTGAGGAAGAAAGAAACTGGTCTCAGCCTCTTTGAGAAGTAACCTCATTGTGCTAAGCACTTTCATTGACGGGGAATATTGGTAATGACAAAATAACCTTACTCTCCCTTGACTTCTTCATTGATGCCAAACATAAGAAACACAGAAAATGAGAAACTCAGTTGCTGAGGGTGTCTATGAAGTGCAGTAGGAAGCGTTTGGCTGTCCCATTTTTGTTCCTACATCATGAGGTGCAGCTAAAAGCAATATTGAAAGAAAGTAAGAAGGAAAATACCTACAGATTAATGGATTAAGAGATGATGCTGAGGTGATTGAAATGTTCTCTGAAATGGTTAATCCAGCCAGTGTAGTTAATAGCCGGGACAAAATGGTAAACAGTACTTGGCCTAGATTAGGGGAAAAAACTGCAGATTGCTTAGATAAGCAACAGATTTGTCAGTCTGGTAGGGCGTAATGAATTCATTCCTAGGTGCCCAAAAAAATGTAGCCGAAGGAATCTCGGACCTGGCAGCGGAGCAAAGTAGAAGCCTGGAAAAGAATAATCATGCATACCTCTTCAGGATGAGCTAAGTGGGAGGAGGTGAGGTGGGAGCTGGTGGGTCATACTTGAGCTGAAGGAGTAAGTATCGGAACAGCGATGAAACACGTTTTCAGTGCATAGAAAAACAAGTTGAGCAACAAAAACTTAAGCAGGATAAATTATTTTAGATCTAGCATTTCTGCTGCTTCTATAATGGCGTGACAGGCCTTGTGGTGCAGAGACTAATGTTAATATGCTGATACACTGAAGTCCTCAGTATTCACACAGTCTTCTCATGAACAAGCTAGGGAATTATGATTTAGAATGCATTGTGCAGTGAGTGAAAGTAGCTGGGAAACCATCCTCAGAAGGTGAGCAAGGTCAGGAAGCAAGTGCTGGGCATGGTTTGTGCAGGTTCTACCCTGCACCACCTTGCTTGAACAAAGGGGTGTGTGTGTTGGATTGAAGATTACAAGCTGACAGGGAGGAGTAAGAATGCTGGAGAGCAGCCAGAGAATTTAAAATCGTGCTGATATTTGATGGGGGTTTGTAACATATCTTCTAGATCTCTGATTTTTATTTTTAAGCAAGGTTGAAGGAGTTGGTAGTACCGGCAGCTCAACAGGAGGCTAAGATAGTATGTTCCCAGATAAGTGGTGAGCAAAGGGGATGAAAAGACTGCTGCAAAGGTGATCATCTGAAGTTCAGCAAGACATGGGTCAGAGGTTTTTATGGGGGGGGGGAGGAGGGGTCCGGATCAAGAATTAGGGAAGTAAAGCAATGGCATAGCCTGTCAAGGAAGACTGAATCATGTTCCTCACTGCAACTAGTCTAAACTGTTCCTAAGTGTCAGTCAGGAGTGATATGTTCTTTTATCTCCATGGGAAGGGGAGAACATTGCTAACTGGGTGGTTTTTATTTCCATCCTCTTTGTGCATGTGAATGCTGGGGGGATCCTCTGAGTGCTTTCCCTTGGATCTCCAAGAACAAACTTACCAGCTGTGTAGTGCTAGGACTTGTGGCCTGAAACCTCTGTCTCAATGAAGAGCAGAACGTGGCCTTGGGAAGACTTCAGGTACATTGGTGTTGGTTTTCTTAGGTGTGCTGCTCTAGGGAATGAATGTAAGAGGGTCCCGTGGTTTGCACAGGGGGTTGTGTGGAAATGGGCATATCAGCATCCAGCAAAGTACCCCCTCTCTTGTCAGTACCTCTCTCTCAGTACCTTTGGGCACTGTCTGTGACCTAAGCTTGCATGACAAGGGGATATGGAAAAGCATGCTTTTCCCTTTCCAAATCCTTGTATGGATTTGGGTGAAGTGAGCTTCCAGAAAGGTGGGAAGCCATCTAGTCACAGCTAGGACAGGCGTCCTGTCCCCCTGTTCCCTCACATGTGTGGGACAAAGAAAGCCACTGCCAGGAGAAGGGGTGCTTACCTTTTGTATGTCCATAAAGGACCAAAGAGGAGTTGCCTTTTTGTTTCAATGCTAGATTTTTCTCATAAGAATTTGCTGTCTCTCTGCTTTGTATGTCATCGCTGAGCCCTGTGATACGTACTTGGAAAGTCAGCTGTGCTCCTTGTTCTCAAATGGTTTATCCTGATGGCTCTAGCATTAGGGCAGACTTCAGGAGACTTTGGCCAACTTTCCAGATCTTTCGTCTTTTGATGTAGTCTTTGATAAATGACTTTATAACTGTCTTCAGTCTTAGTCTTCCTGAAGTAACTCCTTAGTTGACTTTTAAAATCTATGGCTGAGAAGTGCCAGGCAGATCTACTAGGTGGGGGGGATTTCTGTCTGCTCTGACTGTGCCATACCGCATGACAGCGATGTTTCCCTGTGATGCTTGCTGTTGGTCAGTTGCTGCAGAAAGGTGTCTTGGACAAAATTTATCATCTGTTCAAGGCTATAAATTTAGTGTCCTCAGTGGTGGTGGTGGATCTGACCCATCTGGAAGCTGACTGGTTTTCTTGCATAATGCAAATACCCATATGGGTTTCTGTTTCCCGTAGGACTCTTATGTAAAGTAACTGAAAACATATCTTTTTTCCTTTTTTTTTTTTTTTGAATTCACTTCAGTAAAAGCTCTGTAAAAAGTGGTAGAATGGGTTTAATTATGTGTTGCAGGGTGCTTCTTTCAAAAGCCATATGTTGCTCTGCCAGATTGCTAATTTAGAAAACATTTGTCTGCTGGATGTTTTTGTCATTCAGATGCTCTTCTCAATGTTGGGAGAAGTACTGAAGTCACGAAGTGATGCACTTACATGATAAGTCTTATTACCAGCCTCTGCTCACCTGCAGAAAGAACAGTAGCTCTGCAGTATTTATTGTAAACATGTTCTGATGGTGGGTCTGTATCGTGTGTGCCTGGCCAGGCTGCCTGGAGAAGTTAAGGGAGAAGCCCTAATCTTGAAATGTCAGGGAATGTTCTGAGCTGGGGTGTGAACATATTTTTTAAAACTTGAGTTGTTAGTAGTCCTTAGATTGCTGTTTCCGATTTCCTTCATCCTTCAGCCTACTGGCCTGCTTCCTGAGGGCTTCAGTCTGTTTGTTGAGAGACTTGAGGAAGTTTTCTGTTGCTCAGCTTCTCAGCTGCAGAATTGCCTGACCCTGAGAATGTCTTTGGCTGGAATAAAGAGTTGCTTGAAAACTGCAAAGGTTCTCAAAGTGATGTGAAGTGAGGTATCTGGGTCACTTCTAATGCTGCTCTGTTGTACTTGGAGCCTTTCCATAATTTTCCGTGCTAGCTGTATACCGTTCTTCTGGTATGGGAATGTGCTTTGCTGACGCAGCTTTTTCTTATAATTGGTTGGGATAACTTATCTGCAAACTTAGAGGTTTATGGGATTCTGGTTTTCAGTACGTTGAACTGGAGGGTTTGCTTTCAAAAGAACTGTGGAGTGAAGCAGGCATTTGATACTGGCTTGGTGGATTTTTGTTTTCTGCCTGAATTTAAATGCTTTAAATTGAAGAAGTTGAACACAAACACTTCCTCATCTCTATTCACTACGGAGGTAAGCAACTATTGGGAGTGCAGTTGTTGCTTACATTAAAAGGAAAACAAGCTTACTAGGTGCTTTTTCATAAGAGGTAATAGATAGAGATGGGCAGAACTGAAAATACTTGAGCTTGAATGCAGTTTGTAAGGAAGAGCGTCTCTTCTTCTGATCTAGCAGGTGTTAAGTCACACTAACTCTGTTTCAGACTTCTTTTTTGCTTCTGCTTTTCTCACTGGATGCTATTGCAGAAGTTGGCTGTGCCTTTAAACTCCTCACTGGAGATGATCCTTTCCAGTCTACGTTGAAGCATTCCAATGTCAGTTTAGGCTTTTATCTTAAATTACTTTTCACATCCTGATGCAAATGTTGTATGTGCAACAGTGATCCTTCATATCTCTGCACTGATTTTGCAAAAAGTTCAGCTCTAAGTTGCAAAAAAGTCAACTCATTCCTAGTCTCTCTTCAAAATTTTTGTAATTTAGTTTCCATTTCTAATCTGTAAATAACTGTCTTCATTTTGGGACATTGGCTCGCATTTGGATGCTTCTTTACCCATGTGCAGAGAAATTTTATCTACCTTGAAGGAGATGCCTGATTAAAGTGATAAGTGCTAAGAATTTGAAAAGATTTAGAAATTAGAGTACTACGTTCAGAGTATTAATTAAAAAAAAAATAGAGTATGGGCTCCTATGTTATGTAAAATAATAAACTTTCACCAAATTTCACCAAAATGGATTGTTTAAAAAAAAAACCAAAAAACTATCTCACTGTCACTGCCACAAAATGAACATTGAAGAAATTCTTACTCTTCTGTCTTCTTAGTCATGACTGTTTCAGGTCAGGGTTTCGCCTTTTAAAATAAACACGTGGAAAAGTACTGAATATACCATTGTGGGACAGAAAATAGTTCTGAAGGCTTGAGTATATTTTCCTGTGGATACTGAGTGTTGAAACTTCCAAAAATATGATTTGCTGTCACACATGTTCCAGTAAGTTGTTTACAGTTTAAGGGTGAAAAAAAAGACTTAGAGCTCCCTCCAGAAATCAAGTCAAACATGGAAATCTTCACTTGGACCTACATACATGAATTAAATCCAAAAAGTTAAGTGGTGGTTTTTGTTGTTTACCACTTTCTTGATGTTTCCAGCAACTTTGCCTTCATTTTTTTTCTTTGTGTATTCTTCTGGAGAGCTTGGATTATATGACTGCCAACAGTTGGGTTGGGAAGGTGAACTGGTTTGGTTCTAATTAAGCCTAGTAAGCAATTAACCATTTTCATTACTCTAGCTTTGTGTAGAAACAGAACTTGTTCTTTCAAGTCACTTTGAGTCAAAAGTATCCAGTGTTGTTTACTAGTGCCTATTACCCTAAAATACTTTGGGCTGGTATTATTTTAAAAATAGAGGCAGTGCATACTGCTAATTATGTCATGTAATCTGATCTAAGTCTTCCTTCTGTGCATCTACCAGAACTTGCTTTCAATCTAGGCATTGTGCTAAAGGAAAGCACAGGGCTTCTGAAAACATGTTGTTGTTTTTTACTGAAAATGTATGACAAGTGACAACTGTTTTCCTCATTTTTTTTTTTAAATTCTTTCTAGAGTCAGCAGTAAGACTTTCTCAGCTGTAGTTCTTTACTGGCAAGTCCTTTGTCTACCTGACATCTGACTGGCTCTGTGAGCCTAAGCTGTGAGACTCAATGTGTAACAATGTCTTTGTTAAATTGTCCTCCCTTGGATATTCTTGCCTGCTGTTGGATTGTTTTTAAACAGTTTGCCTTCTCAAATAGGTGTTTTAGTTAAGGATTCTGTAACTCCTAGAGAGTAAACATAATATATTTGTTCAAAGCAGGGACAAACCTGAGAATGGAAACTTCTTTAAAGCTCTGAAGTCTTTCCTTTGCTTTTTTTTTTTTT
>WBMW01003369.1:385803-417946 GCA_013396635.1 Penelope pileata
TTTTTTTTTGAAGGAGGAGAGGAGCCTCTTTTCCAAAAGATTTTTCCATTGCAGCTTGTTGCTGAGCCTCCGCTGTTTCTGGTGTTCTGGTGCAACAAATCTTCTAGCTTCAAAATGCAGCCAACAGCACATTCCAGTCAGATTAAACTGTTTGTTTGGATTTTCCATTTATTTAAATTCTAGTTCTAATCTAGATTTGCATTGATTTTTCATGTAGAAGAAAGACTGAGGAGAGGGAAAAGCTTTCCCCAAACTTCTTACTTTCTCTGTCATTACTGAGTGCAAACTGCTGTCTGTTAACTGTTGAGCAGTAAATACTTAGCGGTTGCCATGCACTTGATGTTTTCTGGAGCTCATCATGCTATGAAGATAAGCCCTTATCAGGGCAAGATTGAGCTGCTTTCAGTGTTTGCCCAAACTTCATAAATGAGTATGTCCATGCTACCCTTTCCATGTGGTACAGAAAAGAATTGAAAGCATTGTAAATTACTTTTTAATGCAGAAATCTTATAGCAATTGCTTACCTATACTTAGAAATTATTGTACAAGTAATGTTCTATAAGAGAACCTTAATTCTTACATTTTTACTGCTACTCTCCTCTTTCAGTACCCAGGAAAAGAAGCCAAACAGACATGTTTTTGTCTGGCTTTTAGAAGACATACTGTTATCTTGGCTTCTAGTGTTCCACTTTTCTAACTGTTTAGAATGTGGCAGCTCTACTCAAGGGATGTTTTCTGGAATCCGTTGGAAGAATATATTTAAATTGGGTAGGTGAAACGTTGGTTCTTTTTCATTGCTTCCATTGTCAGGCCTTTCTGTTGAAGGTTTCAAGTGTTTGGATACGGTTTCAGTAGGAAAGAAAACCATCTTTCTACACAGAAGATACTTTTTGTATTGCACAACCTAAGATATTTTCAAATTTCAGGTGGTAAGGTGGTGGTTAACTCCTTTATCACTTAGGCATTCAGTGAACACCTGATTGCTGAAGCATAGACTGCTTTGTGTTTTTTATGCTCTTTAGCATTCTCTGGTTTGTTTGCTCACACTGGTAGAGGAGGTGTGGGGGATGTACAGTCCTCATACGCTCTGAATTTGAAGAGCAGATAGATCATCACTGCAAAGGGCAGTGGGAAAAATGGCTGCTTCGTGGTGCTCCAGTACAAAAACCAATTTTACAGTGATAGGCTGTGTATGTGTGTGTACCTACATTCCACCTCTCCGAGCCAGAGGTCTGTGTTAGAGGGCTCAGTGGTGCAGTGTGTATGACAATTCTGCATGTTTCTGGAGAGATGCAATTCCAAATCCCAGGTCTTCTTGGGTGGGGTAGCCATGGGGTCCAAAATTAGTTCCCTGTAGTAATAACTCTTATAAATCTTCATGCATGCGTATAAAAACATGTGAAGATGGTTAAGAAGATTCTTCTGAAAATCTCATGTGGAAGCTGAGTGACTGTCTGCTCCTGTCTCCTTGTTGACAACACCCCCAAGTCTTCTCTCAAAAAAAAAAAATAAAAAAAAAGGGGCAGAGAAAAAGATTGCTAAAATAAACAAATACTTGGAAGTTGTCCTGAGGTTAAAAATATTTTGCAAATAGGTTTGGAGTTTAATAACTTCTATTAAAAGAATCCCTGGTGAGGATATGGACTGAGAATTTGTCTGGATGTACACTCAAAGTGTCTGCTCAAAGATGATTTCAAGAAGAAGTGTGTCATGAGATACAGTATCAGATATTTTGCAGGGGGTGCAGACCGCATGGAGTTGTCTTGTGCCTTAAGAAATAACTTGTGTGTAAAACAAGGTAAGAAGTCCTTTCTGCTTAGTGTGTTCAGTCAAGAAGGAAAGATTCTTGGATTTTAACTCTTAATATTGGTATACCTCCTAATAGACCTGTGATGGCATATGTCCTTCAAGTATAGTGTTGTATAGATAAATAGAAATGGTATCAAGGTTGAATACTGGAGAGGGAGGGGGAAAAATGAACAACTTTTTTTCCTCAAAACTTTATAGCAGATTGTAAATAGGAAATTTAAATTTACTGTCAACTCGTGTGACTACGGAGGAAGAATTTGGACAGAATGGTCCTTTGAAGTGAGCAGAGTAGTGTCCATACTCCAAAAGTAAGACTTGAAACTTTTTCAGCTCTGTTCAGATGCACAGCTCATCTCAGTCCAGCTCGTCAGAAGTTTGAGGCACTCCTTGTAAATTGTCCTTCTACAACCGGACAAGCTTGATCTGAGGTAAATGGGCAAAACGGAGGCATATTCCCAAATCGTGTAACATCTCATCTTGATTTGAAGATTAAATGGTGTGCTATCTGGGGATTGTTTGAAAGCCTTTTCATTCAGAGCTGGCTACACCGGATGCATCAGTGCTTACCTTTTCTAGATAAACCCAGGGTAATGCTGCAAATCCATCAAAGCAGCACTGACAAATGACTTCTCAGTGCCTGCCCCGTTTAACCCCACTTGTCATTGGCCTGTCTCACTTGGCAGTTAGAAGCTGCATCTGTACGCTGTCTGCCTTTAGTCAGGGTTGCTGGCATGGGAGGATCAAAGCAATTTGTTTCAGTGGCAGTCTACCACCTTGTGCTGAAGATAGTGCTTTGTGGCAGACTTCTCCCAGGTCATCCTTTGCTAATGTAACCCGTCTGGTTCTGGCCTGTGTAATGAAGCCTGGCCTGCTTGTGGAGATTCTGTAGTAGTAATGCTTTCCATCTCTTCTTTCCTCTTTGCATGCAGAAGTTGTTAGCAAGGCTGCTTGGGTGAAATGGGTCAGGTGCCACTGGTAATCCTCCAGAGTGACCTTCACAGTGTTCTTTGCCTGCCTCAGGTCAGTGACTTCAGAGGGCAGTTGAATAGACAAAGCAGATCTTCTCAAGCAGTAGGAGCTGTGTTTTTCTCCTAACAGTAAATATCTTTTTAGAGCATTTGCCTTGCATGAGTGAGTATCCTGTTCAAGTGTGAGTAGGATCTGGACTGAGCTGGAATTTAAAACCTGGTCTTCCTCGTTTCAGATAAGAGACCTAACTCGGTTGGGAAGGTCTTGTTTGTTGACAGGATGTCAGATGGTGAAATAAGTATCTGAGGCCTTAAAACTTCCTTGGGTTAGAGGAGAATACCTGCTGTTCAACTGTTGCAAAATCAATTTCCCTCTGTGCAGAAGTGCCTTGTATTGAAGCCTAAGTGATAAAGATGTTTCTAAGGCCTTCTGAAGTGGGGTGCTGGGTTTTACCCAACCAAGTAGTTGTAATGCAGTTTTAGGATTAATGAGGTGAGCTTAACAAGGATTTTAGTTAAGATTTACACATGATAAGATTCTTTTGCCAATCTTAATGTTCAGTATGTAAATACTGTTTCTTTATTGGAAAACTTATAAATAGTTTAACTTTGGAAAACCAGAATGAGTTTAAACAGCTTGTTTAAAGCTCAGTTACTGTGATCTTTATACAAACATAATTTTTTGTTGTGCTACAGAAATAGGTCAGTATTTTTTTGTACCAAAAGGGCAAAGCGTTTTTTCTCTTTTATTCAGGTGATGTCCTCTATGATATAAAGCATACCTGTTTGATTGGAGGGCTGTTGTGCATGGCTCTTTATGCTTTTTTTGTTTTGTTTTCCTGAAGGTTTTCTTTTTGAACTGGAATAGTTGTTGTCTTAGCAGTAGTACTTTGGCCACCTCCTGTCACATTTGCAGTGGGAACTGTTTACAGAGGGTGGTTATGTGATTACAATCCCATCAAAGAATTATGGATAGAAAATAAAACAGCAGATAGTTAACGTTGTTTTATGTAACAGAAAATTTTAACATTATGGAAAAAATCACAACTGCTTAATGCTGTTACTGGGAGCAGCCCTGAGTTGACAGGACCGCTCGTGTGGCAAAGTGAAACATACGTGTGTTTACAGGATTAAAGCTGTGTGCTAGCAGCTTTATCAAAAACATCTCAATACCTTGCTACAGGATTCCATTTCAAAACATTACTTCCTTTTATTATGAACGCTCCTGTTTCCTCTTGCAGGTTTCAGGGACCTTTTGTGGCCATCAGGTTTGTGATCACTGTGTTGAGCTAGTTGTCTCTTGACTTGAGAAGTTACATTGTGAGTAAAGAGATGTAAGAAGGAGGTTTGGGATGTGCTGCCTTGAGCCTGGAAGCACGGTATCCCTGTTTCCGTGGTGTCATACCTTTTAGCAGAGCCTAGGAGGTTAAATGCGATGTTATGTGAATGCAGCTGCAGTGTTTGCAGGACCAAATTGGCTCACTGGTTGTGAGCTGCCAGGTGTGCCAGTTGCCATAGCAGTAAAGAGATAAATCCATGCCAGTGCTTACATTTAAACTAGCTTAAGCAAACTCTTGCTGAATTATGTGCTTTACATTACAATACTGCATGGAAAGGGTTTCATAGCAGGTAGGTGCCTTGGGGTGACAGCCTGCTGCTGTTCAGCTCTGCCACACATCTTGGAGAAAGGAACAACAGTTTCTTAGATTCCTACCTGTGCTGGAACAAACCATTTTCTTTGGTATCTGTATCCTTTTGTTTTTTACACAGATTGTGTTTTAACTTGTAGGTAATCTGCATGAATTTAAGCTGATGCACTTGCTGCAGAAAGATGTAATGAATTTGAAGGAACACTTGGGGGAGTCTCCATGTCTCGTGTTTTATTTCCAGTTTTCAATTGTTTGAAGTAACATCACTGTTGTTATTGTAGAGCTCTTGCAAAGTGAAACTTCTGTCCTTAACTTATTTTCATGTGCTATTCCTGGTTACAGAAAAGTTTCTACTGAAAGCTGCTTGGGGAGGGGCATTTGCTTTTCTGTTTCTAGGTTTGTTTTAAGTTGGTGGTGGTGATACATTACTACAGGCTTTTGTTAACAATGACATAACTGTTAATAATGATATCATTGTAACTGGCTTTCTTCTCTACCTAGCTATGAAGGCAATGGTGAGTGATATTTTTGTGGGGAAAGAAAATGTGCAAATAAGAAATTTGTGATAGTAGGTGAATCAGGTAGCTGTAGCACTTCATATCTTATAGTTAGAAACAGTCAACACTCTATTAAAAAGTTGCACACTTATTTGTGTTTTAATTCCTGATTTTTTCCAGTAGACATTTAACATCTTGGATCCTCTTAGTTCATATTAAACAAAACTTAACTGATGAATGTGAGTGAACTATGCTCTCTGTAAAATCATGTGTTGCATGCTAGTGTTGCTGTTTGCTGCTCCTTCTTTATCTATTGCAAGCAGAGTAAAACTACTTCTACATTGTCCAGGCCGAGTTTTGGAAAGTTCTACTGAAATGCTATTAATCTTCTGTTACTATAAGGTAAGATAGTGGAAGAGGGAAATTGTATCATTGGCAGTCTGCACTCAGGAGAAAGATCTAGATCTTGTGCTGTGACTCTGTTGCATTACAACGGTCTTGCTCAGATGGGCTCAAAGGGACCCTACAAGGTGAAACTTCCCGGCTGCTGTGCTGCATGTTGGCTTCCCTCCTGCCACGTGACTTGATGGCAAGTATTCTTCCAGCTGGAGCAGTGCTCTGTGTGGTTCAGCCCTGGCTATGGCCGTGACCCAGCAGACCATGTGTCCCCTGGGTTCTACTACTGGGTTCTAATGCGTCAGAGCCTAGGTGTCATTTCTAGTTCAAGAAGAGAAAAGTCTTGGAGCTTGTGGTGGCCTCTTAGATGACAATACTCCTCAGGTTGTTTCCATTCCTTTATTATATGTATGCAAATGAGACAAAGTTACACAGCTGCATCTTTGAGGAGTACTCGTGTGCCCCTGTACTGTGTGTTGCAGCTCTGGGTGTTGACTAGCCTCCTAAACGTGGTTGGAGCAGCAGTTCAAACACTTGGTATGTGTTTAGATCATGACTGTGGCAGAGCTTACTCTTCAGTATTTTCATTGATTGCTTTGTCCCTGCTTTGTTTGCGATATCTAGCTTGCAATAACAGTAAAATAAGTTTTACAACAGATTGTATTTTAGGAAGAGGGAATGCTAAGATAGTAAGTTTTCCTTACAACAAGAATGTAAAAGTTGAAAGTTGGAATCATCTGGGGAGACTTAATTCTGATGCTAGGAACTACTGGAATGCTTTGCTGTTCCAAGCATGGTGGTTTTATAGCATAGTTCCTTTTGAAAATTGGAGTGAGGAATCTTAAGATTTGTGGCACGTGTTGTCAGCGACATGGGGATTCATCTGTCCTGTATGACAATAATTCGACCAAACAAAGGTCCTGGTGTTTACTAAGTCACTGAAAGACAATTCTGCAGTCCAGAGACACTAGTTCCTGAACGCTTGTTCCCTAAAAACTCATGGCCCTTCTTGCCCTGCAGGTGAAGCCAGTGAGCACTTAGGCAGAACCTCAGCAGCCATTCAGCCGCATGTTTCAATTTTGATTGTGGGCAATAGTTCCACGTCTGTGCTCACACTCGCCCTGGATCCATAGATAAAATGGTTCCCTCTTTGTCTCCTCTCAGAGCTCGAGGAACACAGTGTTCTCGCGGCATGTTTATTGCAGACCTATCAGATGGGCTTTGCACAAAACAAAAGAGCTACCCCTCCCACTGCAAGGAACAGCTTAGTGGTGAGAGCATTCCCAAAGAGTGAGGACTCCGGGTTCAGTACCTTTCCTGCCTGAGGTGATTCCAAGCCCTGCCCCGTACATGCCTGGGCTTCCAAGATGAGTGAATTGCACTCGCTTTTGCTCTCATTTCTGGGCCACTGAACACCTGAAGGGCTGCATGTAAAGCAGGACTAATGCAGCAGGAAGTGCTGACAGCGTTGCTATCATTAAGCAGCTCGACTTTGTGTTTTAGAGAGGAGAATCAACGCTTTGGGTTGATTAATAACCTGAACTTGGCCTCTTCTTTGAGCGACCTAACCACTGATGTGAAAGAACCAGTCTCTGGGCTTGTGCTCTTGAATAGGTGTCTGTGCCTTTTGGTGGTGGGCAGAAAGCCCTAGCACCGTGAGAGGTGAGGCTGAAGATGCACTCCTGTCTTCAGTGCTTCTTGGTGGCTAATTTAGGTGACTTCCAACTTGATTTGCAGGCTTTTGTGAATACTGATCTAAAGTGCATTACCCTCACAAAAGTTATTTTTGTATAATATTTGTGTATTCTTTGGTAATAGACCAAAGTGCTGTGAGGTCCAGGCACTGAGAGTGTTGTTGTCTAGAGCAGCATTGGACTTGTCTCTGTAGTATGAAGTTTGATCCTCTACTAAGATACTCCTTCTTTTAAATACTGTTCTAAAGGCTTCTACATCAGATAACTACTTATCTTGTGTTGAAACTTCCAGTCCACAGGCATTTGAAAAGGCATTTGAAAATGGAGATTCGTCATTTGTTTCTGGCCCCCGTTTATAGTACACAGTTTATAATTTATAGGGACAAATTCAAATTTTTTGTACAAGAAAGCACATTTTTTCCATCAGTTAAGTTTATTTCTGAAGACTCAAGAGCTTTTTGATTCCTAGTATATTTCTGTACTACTTCCACTTCACGTTCCCTCACACTTGAGGGCACTGTAGATTCATTCTTCCTTGACACTTGAATGGCTCAGCAAAGTTTTAATGGAGGTTTGAACCAGAACTGGGTGTCTCTTGAATCATTTTCTTTGTGAGTTTTCTCTCTTTAGAGGAATATGTTCTCATCTAGCAAGGAAAAGAACAGTACTTCAAAGTTTCAGTGTTGTTAATGTACGACTGTTGTACAGTTTGGCACTTGGAAGGGAAATAATTGCTTTTAGTGGACTTTCAACTTGCTTTCAAAACCCAGGTGCAACAAGATGTCAATATGTAACCTGCACTAATGCGGCTAAGCGCCTGAAATAAAGTTACAGAACCCGCAGGATGGTCTGGAGGAAGAGCAGAACCATGTCAACAAGTACTGTAGGCTGTACTGAGTTTAATACAGGGTGAAGTTTAAATTCTTCCTGAGAAGAAAATTGTACTCTTGTCCCTATTTAAATTTACCCATGCCAAGCTTTTTTACTTTACTGTACTATACAGGAACTAGATCATTACCATCAAAAGAACCTGAAGTTCTTCCAAGTTTATATTCAGGCCAAATGAAGTAAGCCTCCAGCAAACATGCAACTAGATGACATAATAGCATATATTAAATGTGCAGAGGCCTTCTTGTTTCCCCATCCCCTAATTACATCAAACAATAGGAGTTGAAATACTTGCCTCTGTAGTGGCACCATCCTTCAACTCTGTTTAATAGAATTTCATTCAAATATAGATCTGTGTGCAGTTGAGTCTTGTTTGCAGTGGATGGCCGCAAGCATCCTGAAATCCAGAGGGTCTGTGAAAAGTGCTGTGAAAATATGGGACCTGAAGAACATCAGAGTCTTTCTCTGAGATGAATCTCATAGGGTTTGCTGCAACACTTCCCGTCCTACTCAGGTGCTCTGATTTAGACGTTCTTTGCTTGAGTGGATGTGAACTAAACTACCATGCTTTAATGAAGTTCTGAGTAGCTCATCTGTAAAAACTGGCTTGTCTGATTTGCTGCGTAAAATGTGTTAAATGGGGTATATCCTGCCAGTTGCTGTGGCTGAACTGACAAGATTTAACTCACAGGGCTGTGGTAAATTGATTGTTTGCAGTTGTGTGAGCTTATTCTGGTAGGAACTCTTAGTAATGCTTACTTTGCTTTCCATGTTAAAGCATGCCTGCATGCTACAGCATATATTCCATCATCTTCAAATATTTTTCTTAAAAGATTTTGGAAAGGAAGGAAATCTAGCAAATGCCAAACGTAAAGTGGTGCTGTAGACAATTATTGGTTTAATCTCTTGGCACAAGATTAAAGAAGATGGCACATGATGGCCGCTTCTTTCCCAGTTTTCCCACAAGACCAGACTAAGAGTTTTCCCCCACGCCCTCCGAGTGACATGAATTAGTTACACAATTCCTGGGGTGAATGTTTAATGATGTCCTAGTTGTACAAGCTTTTATGAATGTCAGAAGCCTAACGTTATGAACGTTGGGCTTCAAAATGATGTGGATATTTCAGGTTTGTTTGTGTTTTTTTCTGAAAGAGCTTGCATTAAAGTGAAGGTTGGCCCACTGTCAGGTTAGCAGGCTTCCTTTGGGGCAATTCCTTCCCTCCTCTGAAGTTTTAATCTTCAAAATACCAAATGAAGAAATGACCAACAAAAACATAGAAAAACAAGGTAGCTTTCCTTTTAAGATTGACTTATCAGTCTCTCTGAATGGAGAGACAGACTCTTCTCAGTGCTTTGTTGTGAATTTTTATACTGAGTGTATGGAACCAGGGGAAGCAGCAGTTTCTGCAAGGTGGAGTGTAGTGAGGTTGTGCTTGCGTAATGATCTGTAGCTAATGTTTGATTTCTCCGTGCTGGAAATGGAATCATAGAATAGAATCTGGGAATCTCTTCAGTCTAAACTCTGTATGCTTTTTAAATTAATCTGTCCCATGATGACTTGTTCCATTGTGGGCCTAATATGTTCATTGGCGAGGCTTTGGGGCTTATTGGACCCAGCTGGATGGCAAAGGAGCAGGTAGTATGGAGGCTTCAATGAGTATAGATGGTTCTGTGCCTGGACCGAAGAGTTCAGGAATAGCGGAGATGTAAAGAAAGAGTCATGAGCTCTTTGGGCTGGTATACTTTCCATTGTCCAAGTGCTAGTTTATGAGCTTAAACTTTTAAAAATATGAAGTTACAAACTGAAGGAGAGAACAAACGCTTAAATCTGGCATTAGACCTTCATGGAATAAGGATTTCAATGTAGAAGAACATAAAACAAGGGTTTGAGTTAATGATAGTGTAGCAGTTGCACCTCTGGCTCAAGATCCAGCCTCTTGAAGGAGTGAGGCATTTGGGCTCGCTGCTTCAAGTGAGTTTGGGGCTGGGCAGAGCCCTGTCCAGCAGTGCTGGAGGAGCAGCGCTCAGAAGAGAGCAGGGATTGCAATCCACGCTGCTTGCTGTGTTCGGTGAAGACAGAGCTGAAGTAACAGATGAAGTCTAGTTGCCATTTCTGGAGTGAGAAAGAGGCTTGTGCTGGTTGAGGGGCACCAACACAGTAGCTTGGGAAGTCAGGGCTTGTTGAGAGTCATCTCTCTCACCGATTCACTTAAGGGAAAGGAAAAGTCTGTGCTCTATAAGGTGTTTTTTTTTTTTTTTTTTGAGAACATATTCAAAAATAAACAGTATTTCTCAATTAAGTTAGAGTTTGTGGGTGTTTATATGGAGCAGTAAGGAAAAGTATGAGGAAAAAGTATAGCTATGGGGAACATTTAGGATGTTACTAAAATGTATCTGCCTCTGGACGGTCCTTTGGTGTTCCCTTCCATGAAGAGTGCCCTGTGGAATGTGCAGATTTTTGGCAGACCAAGTTTTTCAGAACATTTTCATTGCTTGTTCTAGCCTTTTGATAGTCTGATTACCAGACGATAGGGAGTTTGCTCTGTGCTAGGTTGTTGTGATAACCAAGCAGTGAAACATATCCCTCGTGCCAATTCTGTACCAGCTGCCAGATAACGCTATACTATTGGAATGAAGTAGCATCTATCTTGCTAAGAAAAGAATACTTGGCAGCTATCAATCAGTTGTTTTACCAAGCTCTGTAGCCAGCTATCATGCAGGAAGAGTGGAACATGTAAGTGTTAGACTGGTAGAGTCTGGAAAAGAAAGGAATGGGAATGGGAACAACTGTTCAATAAATGTCTTTATGCTTGGCTAAAAACAGTTTTGTGTTTTGTTTTTTTTTTCTTTAATGGTAGTGGCTTTGTGCAAATTCTCCATGGCCATGTTAATTAAACTTGCAATATACTATTGTTACAGCCTTTTATACACCAATGTTTTCTTATTAATTTGAAGTAGATTATCTCCTGGTGTCTGACTTGCATCTTCTGTTTCGTCTGAACTCTGCACAGACTGAATACATTTTGCACTTCATGCCTAATAATTAGCAAATCCTGAATTGAACTTTCAGTCTTTCCCAGGTTTCTCATCAAGTTTTTCAGTCTTCTCGTTGTTCTTGCTTACAACTTTTGCCATCACCTTACTATTGCTACAATGCCTTGTGCTATCAACTGATAGTGTTGTTTAATTTGTGTGTGAAGAATTTTTTTTACTGTTCTATCTAGATTTGAAATCTTTTTTGTCAGAACCGCATCTGAAATGTCAATATTTTCCCTCCGTATCTCTGAAAAGCGTTGCCCAGTCTTGTCTCAGCCCTGTTGTCTGTATTTGTCTCATGCTCAGTCAAATTAGTATCGTATTTAGGCTCCTCTTTGACTTCAAGTCTTCTTCCTCCAAATGCAAATGTGATTCAAAATGACTTCTGAGGTTTTCTTAATGCCTCTGACACATGCTAAACCTTGTCTGAGATACCTTGCTGTCATAGGCTCACCTTCTAAGCCTTGGACAGACACACTGAGGGAAATGTTCTTCCTGTGTAGAAAATACAAATATTTCACTAACTCAACACGTTACTTCTTAAACATATGTTTAGTTCCACTGGTGCTTACAGCATGAAGCTTGATTTCTGTATTGATTGTACAGAGAGGACATGTGTCACTCGGTGCAGCTATGAGGCGTGCTCTGTGCTGGGCCTCTATCAGTACCTGTCCTTCCAGCTTGCTTGTGCTTGCATCATGCAGCGCGCGGGTCTGCAGCAAGGCCCGCTTCTGACGCATGGCAGCGTAACAGAGGAGCTGAGGAAATAAGGCAAACAACGTTTAGCTGTCTGAAATCACAATTGAAGGAAAACTGTCAGCCCGTGGAGAGTAACAGTCTGGTGTTGCAGATACTTCTGACAGGAGTATCAAAAGTATCAGAAGTTGCAGATACTTCTGACAGCTTAGCTTTATCTGCATAAATCTAAGATACAGCTCTAAGAGATGAAAGCAGGTAAATAGTAGACTGGGGTTTTTTTCCTTCTAGGTTACTTCAATATGCATTTTTCTAGATGCTTGTACAGAGGCTCTTTGCACTATTTTCCCAGTGCTTTCTGAACCAAAAGAAAAACCCTTGGTAGCATGACTAAACTGTGTATTATATTACCATTAGAATATTATGCAAAAATTCCAGTTTGGGTCCATCTGAACATACGTGATGACATTCTCTGTCCTGGAATTCTTCCTAAAGGAGCTAAGGTTTTTTTAACAATCTTAAAACTGACTTAAAGATGAAAAGCTTCTCTAAAATGAGGCTTACCAAGTAATATAAGCTGTACAAATATCCAATTCTCTAATAAAATAATTTTGTCTGTAAGAGATTTACACTGAGATGTGGTTATTTATTCTTTTATTGAGTTGTCATCGTGGCAAAGTGTTACAGTGGATCTATGAACTTGCCAGCTTCAAATTCTGCTAACAAAAGCCATTGTGGATAACTTTTAAGATCATATCTTAACTTCTGAAGACTTTGCCAACTTCATGTGTCCTTCTGTTGAAAAGTACAATCGCGTTCATGTGTCCTTTTGTTGAAAGGTGCTTTCAATACTGGTTTGTTTTAAGGAGTGGAGGGAAATATGAGTGAGACTTTGATCTTTCAAGGGGTTGACAAGTAAGTGTTTTCTTTGACTTATCAAGACTCCTTACTAAGAAATCCTCCTCTGGCAACTCTCTCTAAAATGCACCTTCTTTAGTATTGTTGAAACAGGCAAAGCAGTTCTGAGATTGGGCAGGGGGGCACAGGTAGGTGAGTTATCGCCCCATCTCAGTTTGCTTGTATGTGAAATAATGCTTATAAAAATTTAGAGTAATTGTAAGTTTTGAGGAAAAACTGCTGGGATAAAGTTATAGAGATATTATTAGTTGTTCCAGTCAACTTTTTTACACTACTGCACTTCAGAAAACTCCTACAGTGTAACTTAGGATTATGAAGAAAATTGTATGTAAATGGAATACAGTGGAAACTCTTACACCCAAGAGATGTAATAATCTCTTTTGAAACTGTGAACAGGCAACCTGCAGTGCTGCTATTTGTCTTTTCATTTCACTTTGTCATTTCACTTCATTTTTAATTTTAATTTGCTTTAACTCAGAAGTGGCTCAATCTATTTAAACTTTCAGAGAAAACATAAGTTGGGGGAGAGAAATAGAACATGAGTAATAGGACTTGAAAACAACCTTTGTGCAGCCTTTGCATCCACATATGCTTGCATTTTCTTTCCTTAGAATCTTAAAACTTTTTTTTTGAGGGATGGTGAGGAGCTCAGCTTTTAACACACTGAGATTTTCTTGCTTGCCATTGCAATGCAGCTGGCTTTGAGAAGCAAGGAAGCCATTTAACAGAACACAAGAGAGCTGCACAGTATCTCACGGGATACAAAGAATAACATACTGGAAGTGTTAAGGGAAAGTAGGATTTGGCCAAACAGATCTGACCAGAAAGCTTGGGCTGAACTTTTAGTCAACTTTTTTGAAACAAAAACAAAAAACCCTTTTGCTTGTCTCAATGTGTTTGCCAGCCTGCCCAGCTCAGTGTTTGGTCATAAGCTATAGTTGTAAAGCATTCTTTTGAAATGGTGACCTTCGGAGCCAAACTGAATGGACTTACCTTATGCTAGCACAGCCTCAGTGTGGCTGCAAGACACAGCGTGCCTTGAGTTGGAAGGGACCTTAAAGCCCATCCAGTCCCAGCACCCTTCTTCAGGCAGGGCTGCCACCCACTGGGTCAGGCTGCCCAGGGCCCCATCCAAGCTGGCCTTGAACGCCTCCTGGGATGGGGCATCTACAGCTTCTCTGGGCAACTTATGCCAGTGCCTCACCACCCTCTAAATAAATAATTTCTTTTTAACATCTGACCTAAATCTCCCCTCTTCTTGTTTTAAAGCCAGTCCTCCTTGTTTATAAGCTTCCTTTAAGTACTGGAAGGCCACAATCAGGTTTCCCCAGAGTCTTCTCCAAGCTAAATGAGCCCAGCTCCCTCAGCCTTTCCTCATAGCAGAGGTGCTCCAGCCCTCTGATCATCTTTGTGGCCCTCCTCTGGACCTTCTCGAACAACACTATGTCTTCCTTGTGCTGGGGGCCCCAGACCTGGACACAGTACTCCAGATGGAACCTCACAAGGGCAGAGCAGAGATGGACAATCACCTCCCTGTCCCTGCTGGCCACCTCTCTTCTGATGCAGCCCAGGATACCATTGGCCTTCTGGGCTGTAAGTGCACACTGCTGGCTCATGTCCAGTTTCTCGTCTACCACCAAGAACCCCCAAGTCCTTCTCCGCAGGGCTGTTAGGTTTCTGTTATGCCTTTGTATATTTGAAGGGCACATTTTAATAAACATACTCTGCTTATATGTTACTTCTGCCATCTCACAAGTCATAGTGCAAAGTGGGGCTAGCAGCAGCAGGAGGAAAGGTGGAGAATGCCATCATCTGGAAACCTGCTATGACTGTAGTGCTGATCTCTGTGTAGCTGTGAACTCACGTTGGCCAGGCCATTATTTTTCTAAAAGTAGTCAGAAAACAACAGTAAACTTCCACAGCTGCTTGCAGAAGTTCCAGTGCTCAGTTCAAGAATAGAAATATGAATCTAAGCCATGTTTTCACTTACATAAATGTTTTCTCTCATGCAATTCATATGTACTTAATGTAGGGTGCTTGGCTGACCACTGCAGCTGTTTGAAATAGAAAAGCAGATGGGACAAATAAAGATCTACCACACAGCTTGATCTCCTCCCCTGAAGCAGCCATCCATCAGCAGTGCTGCCGACACAAACAGCCCAACGAGTTTCCCTTCAAAGCTGCCATTGGGCTGGGAGAAATTCAGTGCTGTGCCACAGCCTTGGGATTGGCCCAACGGGAGCACACCTGCAATCTGTTTATTTCCTAAAAATAAGATATGATCTGTAACATTTGATCTAGAGATCTTTTATCTTCCATTTAATAGCCAAATAAGCTTGAGCAAACAGTTAACCTCTTTGGAACTGCTGTAAGGCTTAGCTAAATGAGTGGAATGAATTCAGGCTTTTCTCCTGAGCACAGTGAGGCCTGTGTGAGTTGTCTAGATCAGTTGTTTGTATTTTTCTGGGTGGGTATACATGATATTGAAGAACTTTCTTGCATCTTAACTACAGCTGAAACTGTTTTTCAGACATCATAATGTACTGACTTCAGCTTATTGTGAAAGGAGTTATTCTTTTAAAGCTGTTTTTATGTCCCCTCTGTAATATTCTATTTGTAATTGCAGTCATGTTTTTTCTTGTTTTGCAAATGCCTAGTAACTGTTCCTGATCATATTTCAGTGAATTATAGTTTGGGGTGGTTTTTTTTGTTTTTTTCCCCATTGAAATCAATTTAAATAGATCTGGAATCTACTTGGTTGGTTTTTTCTTTTTTCTTTTTTTTTTCTCTTCTTTCTTTTTTTTTTTAAATTGACTTAAAGCCCTGACCGTCTATACAAAGTAACTTTAGATCATTACTGAAGGAGAGATTTGATCAGCTGTAGTGACTTGTTCCAGCTGAATAAGTATCTGGCATAACTGATGCATCAGGACTCATTAACCTACCAAATCCAAGGGAGGAAAATACCTGCAACTTCTGTTGTGGATCAGATGAGATGTACACGGAACCAGAAGGCTATGAAATGCTTGTTTATACAAGAAGAGCTAATGTTTTTATCAAGGAACTAAGGTTTTTCACAAGCATTAAATACAGGAATGTTGAATTGTAGGGGTTATGGTGAATCATGGAATGGCCCAGGTTGGAAGGGACCCCAAGGATCATCAGGTTCCACCCCCCCTGCCACAGGCAGGGTCACCAACCTCCAGATTAGGTATTAGATCAGGTTGCCCAGGACCCCATCCAACCTGGTCTTGAACACCTCCAGGGTCAGGGCATCCACAACCTCTCTGAGCAGCCTGTGCCAGCACCTCACCACTCTCTCAGTGAAGAACTTCCCCCTGATGTCTAGTCTAAACTTTCCCTCCTTCAGCTTAAAACCATTCCGCCTTGTCCTATCACTGTCAACCCTTTTGAAAATGCATAGGAGAATGAGAAGGGGAACAGGAATCAGAGGAGAGATTAGAAGCAAGAGAAGACAACTACCACGAAACTCTTTAAGCCTAGATTCAGATTTTTTTTCCCCCAAATAATTGTTTTTCCATATGGTGTGTTTAAATATGAGTAAATATTGCTGATGCTTAAATTACTAGTTTGCTTTTGAATAAGTGCATGTATTTTCCTTATGTGTATAGAATGGTGTAACTTAACCAATATTACATATTCCATTCTTAAACTCTGCACTGTAAGTGATGACTTCATAAGTTTTCAAATTATCCCATTAAGATTTCTCGCTTTTTGGAGTGAAGTGATAGAGAAATAACACCTGCATTTATGAAGGAATCACCAGCAAATATATTTAAAATTCTGAAGGACAAGCCTATGTTGTTTGTTTAAATTCTTAACCCAGAGAAATGACTAAGAAAAGCCATCTTCAGAAGTTTAAAAAAAATAAAAATAAAAAAAAATTCAATAGCTGCAAGACAGGAGTAGGATAGGAACTGGATTAATGACTTTTTTTCTTATATGACTTCAGTTATATTTAGTTATAAATTATAACTATATATAATAGTTATAATTTAGCTATAAGCCATGTAGCAAGCAGAAGTGACTTTTGCCATGAAGACCTTTTTTCTGGTTGGAAAGGAAGGGGAGAGCTATCAACCCCATTTCTTTTAGGTTCACTTTAATAACCGATGAGTGGATTGCTTTCAAATTAGGGTAATTAAGGATAACTATGAAGGATGGATGCTTGTTCACTGGTGCGGAGGCTTCTGAAGGCCTCTTCTCCTAGGAAACAGTGATAGTACAAGAGGGAATGGCCTCAAGTTGTGCCAGGGGAGGTTCAGGTTGGATATTGGGAAAAACTTCTTCTCCGAGAGTGGTCAGGCACTGGAACGGGCTGCCCAGGGAGGTGGGAGAGCCACCGTCCCTGGAAGTGTTCAAGGTATGTCTGGATGTGGAACTGAGGGACATGGTTGAGTGGGTAGTCTTTGTGGTAGGTGGATGGTTGGACTGGATGATCTTGGAGGTCTTTTCCAGCCTCAATGATTCTATGATTAAGGAAAGGGGATTCTCTGACTGCTTCCCTCAATCCTAGTTTTATTTTGTAAGCTATAGGAAATCCCAAGAACAACCTCCTATATCAATGCCTTAGGGTTAATGTAAAAGTTTAGGGTTTCCTTGGTTTACTAGCATTATGCTTGTGTAGCCTGAGACTTTGTAAGCCTACACTGTGAATCCAGGCTTTAAGAGAGGATTAAAATTGAAAGTTAGCTCTAGATGCCTTCCAAATTGTGTATGAAAACGTTGAAGAGTGCAGGTCCCAGCATGGAGTCCTCCTTACATCGTTTTTGCTGCTGTTTAGCCTCTCTATGCAGAATAAAATGCATTTCTCCCTTTCTCCTAGAGAAGAAAAAGTTCATGAGGAAATGCTAAGAGTTCTTGTTTTGTTATCTTAAGTGATGCTCTCTTAACCTCTTAAAATATTTGGTGATACTGAGTTGGTTACTAGAAAGAAAAAGGGCAAGGGCCACAAATGGAAGCAAGAGGAGAGCACCTGCTAACTGCTACCTTGTTAAAGGCATCCCAAGGACGTTGTTGGAGGCAGAATGCTTTTTCTCAGTGCTCCAGCCATATCTGTAACATGCTAAGTGGGGGAAGAAAGCAAACTCCATGGCTGCTTGGATACCTGCAGAGCTGCAACTGTTCATCTGTTTCATCTGCTTCCTTAATTAAGTACAGTATGTTCACATCTGCAGGAGTAGCAGCTGTATTGACAAGGCATATGAAAACGAAACAGGGCAAGGAAATACTGAGACAGAATGCTTTAATTTGAAGCTTATTTCCTTTAGTGGATCTCATCATCCTGTAGAAAGGACTAATGCTTGTTGGAATATTTGTTGACTTTTATCTCTGTACAGCTGCAGTTTGAAGATGCTGCTATTTCCCTAAATTCAACTGAAGTGCAACATTGCCCCATAAATCTCTAGCCAATTCAAATTCTTGGCTTTGATATGAGAGAAATGATGCCATTTTTAAAGCTAGAAGTGTAAGTCTCCGTTACTTGGTTTTGTTTACTGTTGGTAACGTTTTAAGAAATTGAGTTGCTAGGGGATTAGATTTCTCTTCCCATCTCAGCCTCAAGAAGCCCAGACCAGTTTTCTTCCTCAGAGAAGAATGTGTTACTAAAATAATTTTCTACAATATTTGAAAGAATTGATAAAGAAAGAAATCAGTTTTAGTAGATGTAGATGACAGGCATCTAGAAATGCTGATAAGAAAGAGCTCTGTGTGTGTGTAACATTTGACTTTCTTGAAGCTATGCTCGGTCATTATTTCTTTTGGGTTTGTAGAGCATTCCTCCATCTATGTTCAATTAATTTCCATACCTAAAAGGTGCCCAAGGCTTAGCAGAAGGCTCAAAACCCAAGGCTGTGTTTGAAAGCTGTGTTCATGAGGCAGAGGAGGGGACTTCACAAGCATACACTTACTCATTTTGCAAGTAAGCACTTCTAGACTATGAATTAAATACCCATGGGGAGACTATGTTTGACGACATTTCTGAATGTTCTTTTTCTCCCATAAGTGTGAAACAGTACACATCAAAGTTGCTACTTCTATACACACGTAGAAGAGAGAAAATGGAGAACTGGCAGCTAAATTTTGTGATGCTTTACTTACAGCTGGTTGTCTGTAAGGCACTGGTGTGCTGATAGTGGCAAAAGAGGATCCTACACAAAATCTATGTAAAAGGGGTTTAACGCACTTGGTTGAGTCAGGTCAGTCTGGAATTAACCACTGGTATGAGTTTTATAGTTTCATCTGCATACACACCGTTCAAATAAAAAAAATCCCAAGAAATACACTTCAGACTTCAGCTATGTCCATTAGATCCTAGGACACCAGGAATTACATTTGTTTTGCAGTAGTCTACAAAAATTCTACTATGTTAAATTTTTGTTTAGATCAATGAAGTGGTAGAACAGTTGGGTTTTGAAGCTGTGGAGTCTGCTATGGAGAAGGTTCTGTTATTCAGTCTGATCCCCTAGTCCCTGAAACAGTGAGGCTTACAGAAATACATCGTACATTTTATTTATTGCCTTTGGGTTCTTCAGCCTGTAAGATTTTTGTGCTACAGGTTTGTTTTATTTTTTGTTTAATGTTCTCACATTTGCAGACTTTTTACAACCTGGACAATACTTACATGTGTGAGTAAAATGTGTAATGAGTTGACAATGTTGGGTAGTGTAAGTTTTCATCACATTTACTTCATTAAATAAAATGGTCAGTTAAGTAACACTGAACACGAGCACAAATGTGTGAGAGTTTAACGATGGTTGCAGTATTTTATAGGAATGTGTTCACATGGATTGTGAATAGCCTTTTAGAGGCCTGCTCTCTGGCCTGCTTTAGACCAAATGTAGCCTGTATTGTAGATAGGATTCTAAATACATCTCTATATACATCTTACCCTTATTTTGTCTTTGCATTTGCAGTCTTGCTTTTTTCAGTCTCTTCATTTCAATCTAGGAATGCCCAATGTCAGTGAGTTACTCAGAATTAAACAAAAGAAATGTTTCTTTTTTTAACCAGAAGAGACAAGCCTCTGCTTGTGCTTCATTTTATCACCTCTCAAAAGGGAAAAGAAGGAGTGAGAGAAAAGAAGGAAGGCATCCTCATTCAGGAAAGCACCGATCCATTGTCTGATGAAACTGGAAAGGAAGTTGCAGCAATTAGGATGGTAAACTAACTCCTTGGAGAAGAACAGATGGAAGGGGGCAATTACAGATGTTTGGCTGGGAAAATGGAAAGTAGATTGGTTGGACAGTGCAAAGAACTGATTCATTCCTTATGCTGAGAGGACACAGGAGTTTATAACTGACAACAGTAAATTTAAGAGAAAAAAAGTGAAAATTCATTTTGTGTAAATGCTTATCCTGTTAAGTCTTTATGGAAAAAAAAATAACTTTTTGTCTTTTAAAAACAAGTTTGGATTTTTTTAGAAGGTAAAATAGGAAGGCTAAAGGTTTACCCTTGAACGAGGGAAATGTTTAGCTTAGATTATGCTTGGCCAGGATCTTTCGTCATGCAACCCAGGGAATAGGCAGAGCGCAAACACTTAGTGAGTTCTGAGATTAAATTACATGCCTCTTGGAGGAGGCAGGAACATGTCTGTTGTGTCAGCAATTAAAAACCAAACAAAGAAATAAGTTTTAACAATTCTGTAGTGACTTCAAGGTTAACATGAACTTAGTACCAATTTCAAAGGTCCTGAGTACTAGCTTCATCAACTGGTGATAACAACTTCTTACCATGATGTATCTTAATCTCAAAATGGAGGTGGAGGCCATATGGGAGCTTTTGGAATAGCGTGTACCACACATGTCAGATTGAGAGATCTAACAAAGGAAATGCAGAATTTTAGGAACATGGTGTAGGGTATTAGGATGTATGCATGTGTGTATGTATGTGTGTGTGTCAGTAGGGTTAAATGTAAGTTGTTCCTAATGCTGTGAGCAGTCTAATCTGGGGGAGTGGGGAGGGGGCTGCAATTCCTGAAATCTGCACAGTGCTGTGGCTAAACATACATTGGGATTGCTTGCTTTGGTAGGAAAATATTCAGAGTTGGAATCCAGTCTGGGTGGTTTTTAGATCTGTATTCCCTGCACTGTGGGGCATTATGTGATATCCTTTTTATCTTGTGTTTCTTGTTAAAATAAATCGTAAGCTGCTGTGATACATGGCTGAACAGGAAACACCTTGGTACCCTCAGTGCCTTAAAATAAGAGGTGAAAGAAATCTTTGCCAAAAGGAAGCTCATAAATAATTGCACCAGCACACAGGGATTTGGCTGTGTTATAACATTCTGCTTCAAGGGGAAACTAAGGCAAAAATATGCAAACAGTTTGGAGATTTTACAGTGACTGAAAAGATATTTAAACCCCCTCATGTCTGTCTTTACTTAGGTGGGCAAGTGGCTGTAACTTTGCCTTGCTAAAAAGCCAAAGGAAAAGAAATTCCCCAAAGTAAATGTATTTAGGAGTAAAGAAAGACTTGAAATGAAAGGATAGATTACAGGTGACTAATCTAACACCTGAGATCACTAAATCGAAGCTGGAGAAAATAATATGGTTTAATTTAGGGGGAAGAGGTGCATGATTAAATAAACTGGGTTGGTTGATTGGCCTGACGTTCAAATAGAACATGGATGCCATCATGCATCAAGATAAGTTTGGGTATTTTTGCGCATTCTAGGGCTTTTTTCCTCCCTGTTTTATAATGCTACTGCTCAGAAATACTCTTTTCCATCTTATCTCTTATCCATAGCCATAAGCTGTTGCAATAGAAGTACTTCTGTATTTGCATTACTATGTCTGCACTTGGGAATTTTACAACTGTGCCCATATTTTTTTTTTCTGAATTATTGTTGCCTTGCATTACTAAGGCATCATGTGGGGGGAAAAAAAAAATTGCACAGCCACGCCCTAACTGTTCCTTGGAGAGGATAGTTCTGACCTTTTCTTTGAGAAAGCCTTGACTATGTGTTTTGTGCTGCCAGGTCTTTTGATATTTGTCAGGAGCAGCTGAAGTACAGAAGGGGACTTTTCTTAGTCCCAGGACTACGACTCGGGTTTGGCAGGGTGTAAGTATTAAAAAGAAGGATTTCCCTTTGCTCAGTTGCATCCCTGTGAAAAATCTGCAGCACTCCCAGGTGTTCCCTGAGAGCAGGAGGGAGCTGTCAGATCAGGTGTGACAGGAGGAGATGCAAGAGGGCCAGACTGGGCTCTACCCGCAAAGCTGTAGGATATTACATAGTCCTGGGAGATTATCCTTTCCCCTGGAGCTGCAATGGAAGAAGAACATTACAGCTGGAAAATGGGTGTAAAAGTTGCTGTTCATTAGAAGCTGAGAGTCTGTGATGAGTGAAGAATCTTCTGTCTGTGAGTAAAGTTATCCCTGCACCCCAGGGGAGCAGCAGCAGCCTTGTGTCATGGTGTCAAAGTTTTCAGGATTTGAGGCTTAGTATGAATTTCTGCAGGGTGCTGTATGTATTTGAAATTGTTTGTGCAACCTAAATTCCGTCCCCATGAGTGCTGACGTGGTAAATTACATGGTAAATGTGATCCTCAGCACGGTCTCTCTCTGATTAAATTCTGGGAATGTAAATTAAAATTTTAGTCAAGGGCAATTTTAGCATTTCTCGGTGTCCAGCTTGCATCCTGTAACATTTTTGATGTAGGGTATTATATGGATCAGGGAATATCAGGATTTGAAAAAGGGAAGTGCCTGTATTTGTGTACATTGTCTCAGAGCTCTGGTGGAGCTCTGTTTCATTGTTGTAGTCTATTTATGCCTTCCTGCAAGTTCTGAAAGTGCTGAAACTGCAGAAAACAAGAGTGTGGTACTGAACAGCTTTACAGCATGTTCTATTTTAATCGCTTTCATCAGCTTTATCGTGCAGCGAGAGCTGTGTGCCCTATCTCCTCATCGTGGGAGGAGAAGGGGGAATTTAAGTTGTAATTAAGCCCTATTTTAATATACAGTTTGCATATGAAAATCATAAATATAAATGCTACGACCTTTCCTGGACTGTTTGAGCACTATAAAACAGTAAGTGGGAGGCTGATCAATTCCACAACCGCAATTAAAATGCAAGCATATTGGTACTTCTTCCTTGTCCATAGTTTCAGAATTAGGAAAAAGGTAGGATATTTCAGTTTGCTTCACAGAGTAACAGCTTCATAACACTAATTTAATGGTAAGTAAAAAACTCAGAGCTGCTCCAGATTCTGCAGAGCTGCATATTTGATCTCTCCTGGGAATTTTATATTGGCTGCTTGAAGCAGTTTGACTAGGAAACAGCAATGAGCTGTTGGTGTTGGGACAGATACTGGGGTAAAAAAGGAGTACATAGCCCGGCTATCCTGCCAAGTGTAAAGTTGCGCTTCTGAGGTAGGTTGCATATGCTCTTAGCTTCCATCTGCAAATGTAAGTATTGACCAAAGCAGATGACTTCTGATGGCTTTGTTCAGCTGACAAATAGTTTGCTGTAAGAGCACAGTGGTATTGCTGCTAAAGCAGCCCTAATTAGCAGGAGTTTTGACTTTCACATTCAGCTTTAAAAATGGGTGTTTACAACAGTTAATTGGGGCTCAAGAAGTATGAGCTGATGTTTAAATATCTACATAAAAAGCAGTTCTCCAAAATAGTTCAAAAGGTTTAAATGTCCTTGATTGGATGCACTGCTATTCAGGCTTCTGCTTTAGTGACACCACTTTGTTCTTCTCCTTACAAGCACTTTCTATAAGACATTTGAAGATCAGTTCGAAAGCCATGAATATTTAAAATCAGGAGTTTAAAGATTTAGATAACCTTAACAGTTTTACAAGAACATAGCGTTAAATTTCCAGTTATTTGAGGGACTGTAAGGCAGCCAAAGCATTCAGAAGAGGAGCGGAACCTGCCTTACAATAATGTGAAAAATCCCCAGTGACTCCTAACCAAACATTGTCTCACTATGCCTTCTGGAGCACTCTTTTCTCAGAACATTTCCCGTGTTTGCTAGATGGCTCAGCTCCAGCAGTGCTTTAGCATAGTCAGCTTGTGCTTTTCTTGTATGCCTTGCTGATGGCATTTTCCTTCTCCTCATTATCCAGGTCTGTAATATATGCTGTATTGTAGTTCCTTTTTCTTCCCTGATGTATGTTTGTATTTCCTCGCACATCTAAACTCTTCCATCTTCTGTAGCTTCCACGTCATGTATAAAGCAGGATTTTATTTTCCTGTCCCATGAGCTCAAAATTTCATTCAGGCAGAAACTGGACTTCAGGATTGAGCTGCTCTAGGACTGCATTTTTTCAAGGGCACCTTTTCACATGACCCTGTGGTCTGAGGGAGTTGGAATGCACAGCACTCCTATAGAAACATGCAGTAGATGCACATAAGATTTCAAATCCTAATTATTTTATTACTGAGACTCGAGTAAGAAAACTGTAGTTCTAACTAGTACAGTGAAGTCATTTTTTCAACCTGAAGAAATTCAGGATCTGCTGTTATTTTCCTACACATGACAGCCCCAAATCACAGATTCTGTCGATGGCTGTTTTCTTGCCTAACATATACTACACTAACCCCTGTCTGTTCCTCCTGCATTCCCCTTTGTCTCTTAGTGTTCTCAAGCTTTTGGAGACTGCTGCAGTGTCACATCCTTCCATTCTGCAGTTCAGGGACTTTCCAGTCCCCACAGCGTCATCCCTAAGGATTCCTTTCCAAGTGTTCCTGTCCATTCTTGATTAATCTATGTATTTCTTCAAATGTCACTAATGCACTTATTCAGAGCTAGAGACTTTGACTGTATTCTCTATCACTTTTGACTTAATTTACTGCAAAATACCTTCCAAAACAGCAAATAAGTCCTAATTTTTCTCCTATGATGAGTAAATATCTTGCCTTGGCTACTCTGGAATCATGTGTATGTTTGTATCACAATAAATCTTTCTTACTACATTTTTAGGAATCTTTTTCTAAACAAATGTCTTTTACAAAAAAATTAGTTACGTTTAACTTCTATTTTCGAACCACTGGCATGAGATTTCATTATTACCAGGGTTTTTTGTTTGTTTTGTGGTT
The DNA here is from genome assembly GCA_013396635.1 of Penelope pileata. Taxonomy (NCBI): domain Eukaryota; kingdom Metazoa; phylum Chordata; class Aves; order Galliformes; family Cracidae; genus Penelope; species Penelope pileata. Next base: position 410,424 of record WBMW01003369.1, read on the forward strand.
TTTCTTCTTTTTATGAGAACATTGGGGCAAAAATATTGAGACCTTACCTGGGAGCTGAAAGTTATAAGCATGTCAAGTATGCTATTTTGCCATCAGAGAAAAGAACCAGCTGTGCTAGCAATTGTAATGTTTCTCTTGCAGACAGGTACCATGAATTAGTTGCATTGCTGAAGTTTTCTGCTGAACATCCAGTAGCAGCCTTGACAGTGTTTTGGAGCACAACTGGATGCGTTGTTGGCCAAGGGGAGAGTTTGTTCTAGCAGCAGTTGTTAGGATGGGCTGAAGGTTAAGTCCTTATGACAGTAACCATACTTGGGAACACAGTCTATTATTGGAAAATTCTCTCCTGGTTGTTAGTATAGGGAAGGGAAAGATTTGTTTGGAACCGCTAATGGAGTCATTAAAATGTAAACAGCGACTGTGTATGATGTACAATGTGGGTTTAGACATGGATTAATCAGTGCAACAGTAGCAATGCAATGCAGCCTTGCTTTTTGTGGGGTCTCTGAATGCAAGGTGGCTTAGAACTGTTCTGTCAGGCAGGCCTATGGCCCCACAGCCTATGGAAGGCCAATAGAAAGCCTCAGATGCAATTAACACAAGACGTGGCAGGCAGCCATGAGGGACAGTGGAATGTGTTTTTTTCTTCCCTGTGTCTTTGGGGGAAGATGAGTTTCACTTCTCTTTGCACGTATTTCACACCCAGAGCCTTTTCAAAAGGCAACTTGCCACTTCTTCCTTCCCTGATGGATAACGGGCATCTTCTTCCTGCTGTGTTCATGTTTCTCCTCGTTTCTTTCCTCCCACTGTGGCCCTTTGAGTTTTCTACTTTGACAACACTTAAAGCTCATTTCTTGCTTTGTGGAATTTAAGGAGAGACCTTTCTATGGCTTTTGCCTTTGAGAGAGCTGAGACAGCATTCTCTCTGCCTGTTCCTGCATCAGGTCGCTTTTGCATTCAGTCCTTTTGGCTCTCTTCTGCTGCAGAATGCAGACACCAGGAAGCATCACGTAGAATAGCTGAAGGAAATAGGTGTTGAGGCTGTTAGGCCAGGTTAGATATTTGTGATAATCTGACTTATCTCTTGTATATGTAGGTCATGGAGTTTTGTTTTTCTCCCAGAAGCTGAACGTGAGTATATCTTTCTGAAAGATCTCTATTCTGCCTTAAGAGATGTGAAGCAGTGGTGTCCATTTTCCACAGTGAGAGCTTTCAGTGTTTGTTTGCTGCTAGGAGATGGCACTTCTTTCAAGATGAATTTGTAATATCAATTTTCGTTCATGGTAGTCTTCTATGACTTTATGAATCTGAAAAATCTCACTTTTTCAATGTTTTTCTCTTTTTCTGAAATCTTAACGAGACCAGGGGTGTGCATCTATGTAAAAAAATGTATATGTGAAAATACATATGCAAAATATCAAGCCCTATTTCAGCTTTCTCTTTCATAATTTGGCTTTAAGCTGTATACTAAGAAGCTCCTTCTCTTAATCAATTCAAACAGGAGCCTTAACCATCCCTCTAGTATGTCCAAATCATTTGGGACACTAGGAAAGTCACCATACTCTTAAATGTTCGGATCAGCGTAGTGTATGGAGGACAGGTTGTTCTTTGTTCTAGCTGGTATTCCTGTTTTTATACACTTGAGATCAGACTAGCCTTCTGAGCAGCTGTACTGTACTGTAAATGAACTGAACTGTCCTGCACAATGGAGTCTGATCTGCTGTTCCCAATGTTCTTTTGGGAGTCTGTTTTCCAAATTACTTTCCCATGTGCACGTGTTATTTTGTGTGGGATAGTTTGCAATACTGTGTTTTCACAGAGCCATAGAAGAAGGAAGGTAGGAAAGGATCCAAAGAGATTGTTAGATCTGTGAAGATGCCCCAGGGAAAGACCCAGTTACAATATCTAGGCCATGCCTGGGAAGTTCCTCTGACTGGTTTAAAGACTGCCAGCCCTCAAGACTCTGCAGAATCTCCTTTCTCTTCTTAGTCTCCTCCTCCTTAAGGGAAATGTCTGTGGTGTTTTGGCTTTACTCTCCGTTCCTGATCTTTCTCCCTCATCTTTTCTAGGCCTCTGACCACTCTTGTTGGTGAGAGTACAGAAGGCTGCTTTCAGCTCACAGCTTTGATATGCATTGACCAAAATGGGGTATTCCTGCTGAGCAGAACAGAGGTTTGCTTCCTCTGTCTTGCAGGCTAAGTGACTGTGTATGGACCACAGTAAGGTCGTTGGGGTTTTGTTTTTTTCTTGCTGACCTCATGGTGCCATAATCCCTGATGTTTAGCTCTTCAAGCAGAGCGTCGCTAGCATCTTGTTTCCCCTTCCTGTCTTTGTAAGTCATAACTTCTACTGAAGAGTAATAGCTTAAATCTCTTTTATGAGAATTGCAGTCTTTTTTTTTTTCCTAGGTGCATACAGAACATTTCTCCAATTTTCAAGAACCTCTAGAAGTTCATTTGTCTTCTCAGTTTCCCACAATCCTTATGAGCTTATTGGTTCATTAATGTGAGCATTCTCTTGAATGTTCTCCTCTGTCTTCAAACCTGCTATCCTGTTGAAGAAGGCAATTTAAAAAGACTTGTTGAGGATCTGCCTTCACATGCACATCAGCCTGATTTTTGGCTTTCACTCAGCTGCATTTTATCTTGTAGGCAGTTGCAAACTGTTTTGCGGAATTTTTGTCTATTTTTTGTTCTGTTCCAGTTTTTTCAGGAATTGAAATTCAGCTGGCTAAACTGGTTCCTTTTTTGTTTCCTTCTTTAAGTAAAAGCACTGCATCTTGTTTCTCTGTTTTTTGATCCTTTTCGCATCCTCTGTAGATTCTTGAAAATAGCAGAAGCCAGTGTTGACTTTGCTAGCCAATTGACTTCAACCAGTTCTTTATGTATTTAATGTGAAATTAATCAAGCCCGGTCCTTTTAAAAAGATGTAATTTAAATTCTTTCTAGCCCGACTTTCCCTTTTCTAGTCTGGCACTTTATGTTGATATAGAGCTCTAGTGGTTAAAAAAGGAAATTCAGATGGTTTTGCGTGAGTAATGTTACCTCTCTGTTATTTTCCGCTCCACTTATCACGATCTCATTGCCAAATTTCAAAGTTTTTGCTTTGAATTCAAAGTTAGGAGGACAATAGGTGCTGAAATACTGAACCTGCTGAATTCCTGAGATTTTGACACCTTCTGAATTTTATCGCTTTTCAGGGCAATATAATGTGTATTTCATGATATATCTGTATGTTGCCTACATCACAGCATCTTTTTAGGTCCTGATTGCATATGTTACTGGAAATAACAGCTGTTGCTAATGATCCAACTTATTTTTGATCGTTAACAATATAGACAAAAAGGAGATAAGCAAACGAGAATAATGTCTCTGTTTGGAATATGGACAGAAGATCTTGAGATAATAACAGGTTAGCTTGGCCTTGGTATTTGAACTCTGTAGCAGAATGTTAGATGGCTTGTACCAATGTTTTCCCGGAGAAGTAGCAATGTGTGCTTTTCTTTTTTCTGATTTGCCTTGACTTGATACTTGGATGTAATGAAAGCGCAGGAAGTCAGTGATGGCTTTTGTCGCCGAGACCAATTTCCTTGTCAGGAAAATGCTTTTATTTTAAAAATGCATGCAGAGTACACACATATGCATTATACTATGGTTAACACAAATATTTGACTGCTTAACAGGTTTAAAACCAGATCTCTGCCATTTTAATGGAAAAAGGTCTTCCCAACTTAGGAATGTCGTTTAAACAGTGCAGAGATCCCTATGTTTACCAAATAACTGTGAACTGCTTAGTTAAGTCCCAGTAGCTTACAGTTAGATGAACTACAGGAATGTTTTAAGATGTTTAAAGATTTAGGTTTTTGTTTTGTTTCGTGCAGGCGTATTTTGAAAAGTGAATCTTTGTTTCAGAATTTGGAAAACAGCTAATTTCTTGGTAATAGACCATTTGACAATTTGAGTCTAATTAAGTTGAAAAGGAAAAGAAATTTCCTGTTCAGAATGAGTAAGAAATTTCCTATATAAACGAATGGTTGTATCAGGCTTACTTAAACTCTCAGTAAAACTATAAATGGATTTAATTTACATTGGAAAATGTAAGCTGCGTATTTTGCCTCTATTCTTTGTAACATATTTCCAGTTTTTAACTAAACTTAAAAAATAAAAAAATAAAAAGCACCCTGAACATTGCCCATCTCCAAAGTGTGTGTTCGTGCACTCTGACTCAAGGCACAGTGGGGGGACGCTGGGGACACCACAGTGCAGCTCCAGGGCAGGCAAACACCTGGCCCTTTCTTGACAGAGTGCATCCTTCCAATGTCATTATTTTCTTTGTTCATTTAAATTCCCTTTTCACTCAGAATGAAGTCCTTTTTAGCCACTCCATTGCAATTTTCTCCCCGAGCATACCCAAATGAGTAATACTCTCTAGCAGTCAAGTCGTGTGGCCCAAGACTGGACCAGAGGACCAAGGCTCCTTAAGTCAGGGGAATTCTTCTCAGAAACCATTTGGCAGATGTGCCCAAGGGCTGGTATTCCTGGAAGCAGGCTGATCGGCAGGCCCTTGTGGATATTAAAGCACGGTGGCAAAATGGGTGAGTCAGACCGAGCTTGGCTGTGTACACAGTAGTTTGTAGTCAAGAGTTTTATTTGGCTAAAATTGCAGTGTGGCTGCGTTAGTTCTCTAGCAGCTCAGGTAGACAAGACCTGAGTTTCCAAACTTAGCAAATAAAACTTCCTTGACCTCTCATTCCTTTTTAACAGGGAAAAGAACACATCACATAGGCTATGTCCACTGCTTGAAAGACTGCTGCAGAGCCATTGTACTTCTGTGCTGTTCTCATTGAGCAGTGCAGCATACTCTTTTTGAGTGATATAGCAGGTGCCTGTTTGCCAATTTGTGTTTTGAAAAATGATATGCTTTAAAGTATTTGTATGTCACAAGTATTTATCATAGATGGGTTTTCCAGAGATGGGTTACGAAATACACCAGAATGTACCGTATCATTTTGAGCTGTTATCACTCAGGCAGTACAGGAAGCAAGTTTCTTTGTTTTTGAGGTTTTGATTTGTTCGATTTTAGAACTTTCTCGTTGTACCCAAAGACATACAGGGGAGAGAGCCAATTTCCCATTATGCTTTACTTATGTCTTCCCCTGAAACTGTCACTCCAGTTCAGCTAATGTGCTTTTTGTTTTAGAGCATGTATTGCTACATCTGAGAAATGAGGGAGGTTGGTCCTTCAGCAAACTTTGTAGATGCTGAGTAATGACTGATTTTTGTTTCTTTCCTGTCCTCTCCCATTTGAAATGCTAATTTCACACATGTAATACAACAATAAATTGACATCAGCAGAATTTTTTGAACGCCATTACTGAGAGCGAGCCATTCACTAAGTCTGGATCACAACTAAACAACATGCAGATACTTGGGTTATGTGTATTACAAATTTGCTAATTTGGAAGCTAAGCTTTTTGTAAACTTATTGCCTGAAACTGAAAGGGACCAAGATTTGGAATCCTGTTTGGCTCATCCAGTAGTGGTAGGTAGAGTCAAGATCAAATACTTAAGCTTCAGACTTTTAGTTTTCTAGTTGAAAGTCCTGAGTTACTTGCACTCATGTCACACAGAGCTTTTGTTCTCCCAGCATATTTATCAGGATGGAGATTTGAAACTGAATTCTGTCTTTATGGTAATATACTCCTACAGTGTCTCTTATCAGATCTTGAAATGCTTACGCTTTCACAAGGAAACCGCAGCAGTGGCTGTTCCCAGGCTGACTTGACAGCAGTGCAAGAACAACAGACAGTGTAGGTATTGTCAGGAGTCTGTTTTGCAAATGGTCTTCTGTACATGCCCACCTCGTCAGTAAAATGTAAGCTAGTTTAAGCCCTGATGTAAATACATGCACGCTTGCTCATTAAAGCTTCTTATTGATTTAGTTTTATCTCTTTCTTGTTTAAGCCCTTTGTAAATAGTGTTTAAAAAGGCACGCACACGATTTGCAACAGTTCAACCAAACTCATTTTAAATAATTGGTAGCAGTTTAACTGCATGGACTGCATACGGCTAAGGCTAGGAAGAGAATGCTTTCTGCTGAGCACAGCAACTTGCGTGGATGCTCACTGCCTGTCGCTGCTGTGAGTTCTGTGAACTGTGTAAGAGCAAGTCAGGTGCCGGTAGGCCAGGAGTGAGAAGCATCAGCAGAAGCCAGCTGAGTTGCCTGGCGTCAGATGCCGTTTTTAGATTGCATGATTGCTAATGAGCTGAACAGGGTGATATTGTAAGTATGGATCTGGGACGTAACTTGACCTTCATTATGCTTGGGTGTCTGCCAGGAGGCGCAGACCTGTTTCTCACGTTAAGAGGCAGGGATTATTAGCTCTGAAATGGGGATGGCAGTGCTGTGATTGTACAGTTTCTGGGCTGAAGCTGGCTTGCGTTCAGGCACCTTGTTGCACTGACACAGTGCTGTGTGTAGGACTGCTCTCTGGAGACATGCCCTATAGCCTTTTGAACCAGGTGAATTCGTAAACCTAGCTGTATAAGTTTAAAAACTATTTTAAAAACTTCTGTTCATGGGCTAAGTGTATTTCATGTGGAATCACCAAGATGTAGTGCAAAGGCCACCAAATAATGCTACTTGAACAAAATGACACTTCAAAGCAGATGTAAAAGAACTCTTTCAGGCATGAGCTGTCTAAAAGGAAAGGAATTGCCTCTCCTGATGGTAAATTTACAGTTTCAGTTAGGTCCAGTGCTTTGACAAACAAGATCATCGTATTTAAAGAGGACAATAACAGTAACAAACCTTTAGCAGGTATTGGTGTTGTGGGATTTCATACTGAGTTTGATTATACATGTAAGCTTTTTTCCCTGGTGGATTAATGTACTAATTCATGTTATCATTTGGCAAACAACAGATTTCAGTCATTTTCCCTGGGTATTCATTTGTTGTTATTCTGTTATGACAGCTTCTAGAAGTTGCAGTCATTGACTGGGTTCCCACTGCAGTAGCTGCTCTAGCTTGATGTTTCCTTTCTGCTGTTCTCTGCTGAGACTGTTAGCTTGTAAGAAGGAAAAAAAAAAAGTGTATTTCTAAGACTTTGTCTTCATGGGAAGTTATTCCACACAGGTTGATATGCCTGATCGTTGCCTCAAACAGTTATTCCAGCCAGTTTAACAGAGCAGAGAACATAGCACTGGCTCACAGATAAAGGAGGAAGCAGGACTTAGGTGCACGAGTACAGCAGCAAAAGCATATGTATTTTTTTTAATTTAAGGGATTCTTGAAAGCAAGCAGAAGTCTCAGGTTAGTTTTAAGATGGCAGGAGAAGGATAGTAACAGTAGAGGTAGGAGATCTTCACTTTTCTAAGAACCTTCATTCTCCGTCTTTGCCCTGCCATTGTACACACATCTTCTCTCCAGAGCAAAAGTTCACAAATCAGTCCAGGGCTATGCTGGAGGGAAAGGGACTCATCTGCATTACACCACTCTGTCTGCGATTTTTCCTCCTATTTTTT
>WBMW01003369.1:424644-446288 GCA_013396635.1 Penelope pileata
TTCCCCCCACATTGAATTTGTGCTTTTCTGTTTGCTAGCAGCTTTGCTTAATAACAAAACCTGATAGTTCAGTTCTGAGAATTGAATCAGTCTGCAGAGTTCATACAGCAAAGCTCTCAGGCCATTGGGAAGGATTTTGTTGTGATTTGGTCACAGACACTGATAAAATCTTGCTTTTTGTGAGGTCCCTGCCCTATCTTAAACCTTTCACTGTTTGAAACTTGAGTGAAATTGTTCCATTTAGCAAGCACATACCCAACCTCATCCCCCAAAACTGCTTCCAGTCTGAGATGCATGGTTTCCATTCATCGCTGATGCTGGACACAACAACTCATGAAGCTGCTCTTCTGGAGAGCTCTTACAGTCCCTATACGAGGGGAGAGGGCTGAGTCATATGGGTAGAGGGATGTTTTTCCTCAGGATTCCTTGGCACCAGACCCTCTTTCTTACTCTTCCCCATCCTTCAGTTCCAGAATCTGCCTTTTGCCCCCAGTGACCGGCAGATCCAGCTGTCAGGCACTGAGGAGGAGTGCAGCTTGACTTCTTCTTCGACATGCATAGAATGTACAGGGAGAGTTTTTAAGTTCTTTAAGCAGAAGGAGATTGTGGTGTGATGTTGGCTGAAACTCAGTCTGCACTCGGTGACCTCATGCCAGTTTCAGGTTCATAATAATGTGCTCAAACCTAGGGAAATTCTGCCAGACTGTGTTTCCTGGAGCAGCTCAGATGCTTTCAGTTTGTGAGGGCCTTTGATAATGAGCCACCAACAAAATAACAACCTGCTCTTGTACAGCAAGAGATCTCGTGGCAATAGCAGCAACTTGTTGGCACAGCAGACACCAGCCTCTCATACCTTGAAGTGAGGTGAAGGTTTAGAGGGGTGTTGGAGGTCTGCTTTGCTTGTGGGCATTGAAGCTTTAGGATGTCACTTCATCCCCTTTTACAGCTCTAGTTCTCGTGTTGTGGAAGAGCTGAGCTGTCCTAGCTTGGGAAGCAGTGATGGCAAGAGAGACTGAAAGCAACCAAACACTAGAAAAAAGTTTTCCTCACATCCTGATTTCTGCCGGTATTGCCTGGTTTTGTCTGACCACGTATTGCTTTACACTTCTGTGCTTACTGGAACTCTGCTTTGCTCTGCGGGGAGGAGAGCCTCTATTCTCGATGTGGCACCTCCGGGAAACCCCTGGTGTTCACAGCAGTAGAGAAGCAGTGGAAGGAAAGGTGGAGGCACAGGAGGAGATGAGGTAGGGAGGAGAGCCCAGGCTGAGAGGGTAGGCAGCTTGTGACTGAATCGTGGTAGTGTGCACTGATTTGAACCAAAACCCAGCTTTTTCTGGAGGTTTTCATCCCTTTTAAGTGTGTACTCCATCAACTGTCTTTTCTATTCTGAATTTTGTGACTGTATTTGCTGAACCAAGGAAGAACTTTGGGTGCAAGCCCTACCAGTATATGTGTGTTAAGGGATACCTGCATAGGTCAGTATCATCTAAACATGATATGTTTCACCGTCTGCATTTGATACATATTTAAGCAGATGTAACTTTATATTGCATAAAATAGGTCACGAACCCCGGGTCTCGCTGAAATGTCTTTCAGCGTGCACTCTTCCGCGTCTGCTCTCCGTGCTTGGCTGTACTAGTCAGTTTTCAACAGTACTGAGCAAAGGCAAGAGTTGGAAAATAATTTCAAAGCATGGAACAGATGTGCTAATTCCTAGAAGCAGCATCATTGAGAAATTAACTGAAAACTTGGAAGCACTCATTCTGGATCTTTCTCCACCCACTGTAGCACTGTTTAGTAAGTGTTCAAGCTGGGTGAGGGCACCTAAGATGGCTTCCCCTGCTTGGGGTGAACTGCTGCTGCCAAGCAGCAAGCCATGGAGGTGAAGCGTTGTTCCACCACCCAACCAAATGCTTTCCAGGGTAAGGTACACGTGCGCTTAGGTGACATAGGACATTGTTACCAAACTGAAAATATGTGCTGTTTCTCCCAGCCGCTGACTTAAATCTTCAGATCTAGTTTGTTGACTCCATGATCCTTTCACAACACACTCTTGGCTACAAACTCTCTGAGCAGCTGCCCACTCCCTTTGCCCCATGAGACAACTGGGAAAAACAACACAGGGTAAAGGTTGTAGATGGTGCGATCAGCAAGTGCACAGTGGTGTCGTGCAATAGCGTAGCCTCCTGGTTTTGTGAGGAGAAGGAAAACCGTGTTTTTAGGAAGAGACTTGTATAATACATATGGGAAAAGTACATAGAGCTGTATTCCTCCAAATCTGGTGGTGACCAAAATGGTGGGGTAATTGCCATTAACGTTGATACTTCGCTAGTTGACAGAGAAAACATGAAATTGACTTTTATAGAAAGTTTTGTTTACTGTTTGAAAGCAATGATAAGAAGTGTTGTTACACTCTTCTGTCAATAAATTGTTCATAAGAAAAAAAATGAGACAGTTCTCATGATGTTTGTGTTTCACACAAGAAAAAAAAATTGTTTTAGCCATGCATAGCTTAGTTAAGAATTTCATAGAACACTCACATGCAAAATGCAGTTACTTGAAAATGGAAATCTGCCATCTAGAGATTTTGTCCTAAAAAGGAGCAGAGGAGGCATTTATTTGCCAGCTTCAGACTTCTGTTTCTCCCGCAGTTCTTGATGGTATCTCTGGCTTTTATACGGGCTGTGCTCTTGCCCATAGGTGCCTGGGTTGGAGCTTGTCTGCAGCTGTCATTTAATTGAGTGCTGTTGGTCAGCAACTCTCCATGTGATGGCTTTAAGATTGGCTGAGACGCTTCTGTGTGCAGTGTTCCTTACTGGTGTGCTTTTTTTCTAAAAGTTTTGCACAGTGACTTGTTTGTGGTTGTTCTCTCTTTTTTAATAGCCGCGTAAATGTCAAAAAGCTGGCACGGAGGGCAGCGGCATAGCAGGGCTGGAGGATGGCTGGAGCCAGCACCTTTCTGTCGTTCCTGTATCCAGATGCCTTCCCAACTCGCCCTCTCTTAGAGAGGGATCTTGTGATTCTCCTGTAGTCAGACCTGGACTCGTGCCATCTATCCCATACATGCTGGTTGCTTATTGCCAGGCAGGCCTGTCTGTGCTTGAGGATTGTAGCATTCCTCTCTTGGGAAACTTGTGGCCAGTAAGGCTTTCTTAAAACAAAAGATCATTTGTTGATATATACAGCAACAATTCAGAGGCAAGAATATTGAGCCAAAAATGTAAATGTATGTTTTGTTTTGTGCGAACGTCTGTCCTGTTATGAGGCAGAGCAGACAGTTGTGTTGATTTTTTCACTAGTGAGTGTCCTTGCAGAGAGTTAGTCTGGTTTTAGGACCCCATAAATAGCACTGTCATTATCCACACATGTTCCTGTCCCTTCTGCCCCTGCTCTTCCCTCCTGGAGGATTTTATAGACCAGGGGCAAAAGGAATTTGATCATTTGGGGCTACCCGGGTGTCCGGTGTTTGGGACACACTCAGACCTACTGCACATGCGATACCAAGGTGGTCAGGAGGTGCTCAGGGAGCTAGGTGTGTTCTGCACACACTGGAGTTACTTTTCATGGCTTTTGCATTCCCAGAATTTGTTGAAGTACATCGTGTATGCTTGGCTGTCTGGGCTGTGCCTGCGTCCCCATCCAGAAATACAGGGCCCCTATCCAATAGCTTTATATTGAGTCTCTCCTTGGGAAACAGCTATTGCTCCTCACTTCTTTCTTCTTCCCTCCGTCGCTTGGAGCAGCTACATTTAAGGAAAGTTCACAGCTGTTGGGAGAGTTTGTCCAATTGGTGTATGTGAAGCAGGACAAAGTCCACCACTCCTAACATATTTGCTGTACAAGTCTTTCTTTCCTGTTCAGGGCAGCTCAGGCATGGTCAGACGATGAATTTTGAAGGCTTGTACGAGGCCATTTCTCTGAGCCAGGGCAATGTGCTGCCAGAAACAACCTGCAGTCTCAAGTGGCCCTGGTAAATAGCATTCCCTCCCAGCAATGTCTTGATTGCATTTCAAAAAAAGAATTAATGCAAGACAGCTATTAAGAACATGCCTGCCTCTGTGTGTAATGCTACATTAGGCTCCTATAGTCTTGAGAAGGAATTTACTGTAGAAAATGTGGCCCTTGCATGTGAAAGAAAGGAAAGAATATAGATGATATTGCAATATGAACTCAGATTATGCAGGGTTTCATTTGTTCATTCTTACAGAGCAGAGAATCAGCCTCTTGGAAACAACATTCAGCTACACACACAATAGTTTTATTTTTTAAACACTTCAGGTCATCGGTTCAAGTCAGAGTCAGTTCACTGCTGGTCAGAAATCTTGACGTGACTGTCAGATGGGTGCATGCCTGCTATACAAGGAGTTGTTGGTTTTTAATGTAAACTGTCCTGGCCCAAATCCTGCCTTAGCCCAGGGACTCCTCTCATTTGTCACAGCTGAACCTACCGTTGTGGTTCCCGGTGGGGCAAACTCTGAAGTTCACCTTCTGGCTGTGGACATTTAAACACCTTGCCTTAGCAAAATGACTCCTGCCAGGCTCGAGTTGAAATCTAGCCAGGTGATCCTCAGGAGTTCTCCCTTCACCCCGGGCTTGGCGCCTGAACTGACAGTCTTTGCTGGTCCAAATCCTAATGCAGACCCCTGGCTCTGGTGTCTCTGGGAGCCCCAGGTGTAAGCCCACCCAAATGATTTCTCCTGGACTCCGCTCTCAGTCTTGTTTGTTTTAACCGTCATGCAGTGATCCCTGACAACTCCCGACCTGACTTTGCCAAGTAATTCCCTATTAGCTTCAGCCCTAGGAAGGGCCCAGTATCTGGCCCTTGGTGGCTGCAGTCCTAACCTGGGTTAGGCTCAGCCTTTCCTGCTTCAGTAGAGTGTGATGGTACATCTACATTTTTAAAGTCAAATTTCACATTGTCATAGATCATTTGTTACTCATGATGTAAATGTGTTTCACGAGGAAATACATTTACATGAGTAAATGCAAATACCTAAGGCCAGCTTTTTTCTAGAACAAAGGAACGAATGATTTTTATGGTAGCCTATCTCATAAGGAGGAATTCTCAGCAAGATGCCAAACACACACTCTGGTTGTGAGAAATCATCATCTCTGCTGTTGTTAGTAATAGAGGCATGTCAGCAAATGAACCAGACTTTTTTGCTAGTAGTTTAGCTTAAAAGCTTCAGTGATCATCGTTGATCTTCCATTGGCAGTGCAAGTGTGGCCCAGGTCTGTCCAAGTTTTCATTTGCCGCGTTGTCTTGCTGACTTGGAAGCCCTGCAGTTCTCACGCTGGTGAGGAACTGGGACAGGTATAGATCTGTAGCTTTATTGATGAAGTGAGAAGGTGTTTGAATGCTATAGATTCATATTCTGTAGAACAGATTTATAAGCCCAAATGTCAACTGTAAACACCAAAGCCCTTCTTTAAGGACATTATCCCTATTTTAATTCTCTCACTAAAATTTGTGTGTGCTTAGTATTGTATGTGGGCATTTGTATTTATTTGTACTTTTCCCATAATTCCTCTGACATTTGAAAATGCTATAAATCAGTCTCTAGTGCTAGCTTGATTGCAAACATATTGATTCTGCTATCAAAACCTAAGAGCACTGTGTCTTTTGTGGCGTATCTGCTGTATGCATTGTGTGTGTGGTTTCAGCGCACACAGAAGGGCTGCCCTTCAGCACACACATCTGAGGGGCTCCCCATACCTTCTGGCCTTTCTCAAGACTTTGGAAGTACATCATGTTTAAAGTGCTGCACAGTAACTAGTCGGGTTGTCCAGTGATGGTGGCTGGCCTTTCCTCTCTTACGATAGCACCTTTTTTTTCACAGTTTTACAGTTGTCCTGCAGGGACCCAAAGCCATCAGATCTGGGTATTCTGGTTTATGGCAAGTTGAACATGAGCCAGCAGCGTACCCGGGCAGCCAAAAGGGCCAAACGTACCCTGGGGTGCACCAGGCCCAGCACTGCCAGCAGGGAGAGGGGAGGGATTGTCCCGCTGTGCTCCGCCTGGTGCGGCCTCACCTCGAGCACTGTGTGCAGGTTTGGGTGCCACAATTTTGAGAAGGACATAGAGCTATCAGAGAGNGCCAGCAGTGTACGTAGGAGAGCAAGGTAGTGGTCCTGCAGGCAGCTCAGTGGCAGGCAAGGCCCAAGATCTAGGACGATGCTGCAGCACTGCCGTTCAGTGTATACACGTGTACAACAAACCATGCCTCAGTAGTGGTCTGAAGCCCCCCGTGCCCTCTGTAGGGCTCCTCAGAGCAGCTGTCCGCTGCCACTTTTGCTGGGTGCAGGGCAGGGGTGGCCCCCAGTGGGCTGCTCCCCGCTGGGCCTGCAGGGATTTGGAGCAGTCACGGGTAGAGGAGATGATCTGTTTTCTTAACTGCTGTAATGAGATAAACGATGTGGGATATTCTTCTAGGGTTATGTTGCTTCATCTTGTACTTAACTTTTTGCCAAGATAATGTTCTAAAGGAGTTGATAAATCCTATAATATTATTGTACTTGGCTGTGTATATTACACAAATGTGGAGACAGAATCAATCTCGAGGAACTTGGAACCTTACAACATCAAGAGAGGTCTGAAGATGCTAGGAGAACACAGCTTTATATGTATTTGGATTTTTTTTTTCCACATGAAGATCTGATGATTTTCCCAAAGCTCACAAACATAGATAAATACCACGTGTTATTTGGGTCACAGCCAGACCATGGAAACTGAAAATAACTGATTTTGTTTTCTTTATTTTTTTCTGTCTGCTGCTCTGAGGCTTACTGGACACGTGCCTGAAAGTGGCAATTGTAAGAAAGCCACCAGACAGTTCCCCGAGCTGCTGTTACCGCTTTAAGCGTTCCTGAATCTCTCGCGGTACTTCCCACATTCGTTTAGCACTGTTTCACTTGATTTTATCTCAGTGCAACAATCAAGCTCTAGAAAAATACCTGAGAATCTTGAAGTGCACTAAATGCAATGAAAGAATGTCATGTCATTCCATTCTTGTCACTTTTATTTTCGTGGGGAAACCATTGTCTTTATTTTAAAAAAGAAAACTACTTAGGTTTTGGCAGTACTGTGGATAGATGTGAGTTTAAGGGTTGACTCAAAGAAGTCTTAACTGTAACAAAACCCTTTACAAACTGCTGGTTTGTTCCGTGGTGAAGGCTCTGCCAAAGGAAGCTTTTTGTTTGTCAGACCTTCAGCATCAAAACAGTCAGGTATGAGCTGACTCAGTTCAGAGTTTCAAGCAATTTTCCAGATCCACACCTCAGTCCCACGAGGTTAAAGATGACAAAAAGCATCCAGTGACAAGAAGAACTGCTGAGTTGCGTATCTGTATGCACCACAGTATGAAGCAGGCTTTGGTCACAACTTCTTCACAGGACACTCACACAGGTTCTCTGCATACTCATGGTAACCTCACAACCAGGCAGCTCTGGGTCTCACCCAGTTCCAAAAAGCTAGCTTAACACTCCAGTGCTCCTGAAGTTTGTTTTTTATTCCCAGTGTTTGCCATTGTTTCTAATTTCTGTCAGAAGCCAATAGTAAGCTGAATTTTCTTGCTTTCTGTTTTCTTATAAGGACTATTTTGGAGGTCAAGTACAGTTTTAAAAAAAAAAATAGGGAGCAAGCTGACATAGAGATGATTCAGCTGGCCTTCCTTTGCTTTGAAGGTGCACATTTGCATTGTGTGAAAGGTTTTGTTTGCAGTGGATTGCCCAGAGTGATAAGGCAACTTCCATCCGTGTAGGACAGGCGTTCCAACAGCATCTTCACACGACAGCGGTGAAGAACAGTCTGACAGCATTCCACGTAGTGTAGCAAATAAGGTATTGCGTCGTCTCCTTGTTCTTAACTGCATCAATTATAAGGACTCGGAGGTGCAGAAAGTTCCCAAGGGTGAATTTTCACTCAACTGAGAAAGGATATTTCTCTCTTCACAGCATTCGTCTCAGGGAGAAAGCGCCTGAGAAAAAGAGCAAAATGGATCCCAGCTCCGAGGAGTTGTGTGAAGTGCTGCGGGCATTGGTGTGAGCAGGCAGTCTGGGGAGGCCAGAGACCTCCTTAGGCTAAACCAGTGCCAGACAGCTGTAAATTATGTTAATTTTTATTTTTCTTGAATAAACTCCAGAAGCACTCTTTTACTAAGGTCAAACGAAGGGGTTTTTAACCTCAGTGTTTACTTAGTCCTGAGAGGGACTGCAGGGTGGCTGGCAGCCTGCAGATACTCGGTTTCTCAGGGAATGGCAGTGTGCTGGACAACCGATCCCCTCTCCATGCACCCTCTATCCACTAAAAGATCAGCAGCTTCCAGCGAGTTACCAAGGTCAGTTCTGAAACCAGTTAACACAGGCTTTCCATTTGGGTGAGATGTGTCTAAGGGGCGAGACGTTAACTGGAGTATTCCTGTGTAGCGCACAGGCCCCCTCAGAACAGTCGTGGAAGAGCCCACTTCTCTGACATGGGACATTCACAGCAAGCCAGACCAACAACTCCTGTAGTGCTGTTGCTGTTTATCAACCTAGGAGGAGCTGTCCCCCCTCACAAAAAAAAGGAAAAGAATAATCTGGTAAGGCATTCTTTCAGTCTACTTAGCTTTAGAAATGCGTCTTTAATCTACCTACTTAGAGTAGTCTTAGAAACCATAAATCTGTCTTTGTGTCTTTGCCAAAGCGTGCAGAATCTCAAGATCTCAGCTTCTTGTAGCTCCCTAAATGAAGCTTCGTACTTCTGCTACCGAATAACTGCAGAAGGGGATGTTAAATTTGGGCAAGGTTTGAGAGGGAGGAAAAAAACAAAACAACTTGTGGTTTAAAGGTGAGAGTGAGCTGCAGAACTTTTAAGCAAGGGCAGAAATTGCTAGAAGAATGACTTGGGGGGGCAAGAGGGGTGTAAGAGTCCCAAGTGACCAACCAAATAGTTCAGGGAACAGAAAAAGCCACTGGAGTTGCTGGGGATTGGCAAGTTGGAGTCAATCAGCTGTGAGAACAGCTCAGATATGACAGCTGAGCCTTACAGCCTCTTCAGCT
The DNA here is from genome assembly GCA_013396635.1 of Penelope pileata. Classification (NCBI taxonomy): domain Eukaryota; kingdom Metazoa; phylum Chordata; class Aves; order Galliformes; family Cracidae; genus Penelope; species Penelope pileata. The sequence goes on from WBMW01003369.1 coordinate 433,684, forward strand.
CTGAGAGAAAAGAGGCTGGGTCTTTCTGGGGGGCTGCAGTGGGCTAGGAATTACCTCATCTGTAATTACTCACAAAGCTCCTTGATTACTGGCATGTCATTTGCCCATTAGAGCTGAAGATGGTGCCATGTAAGTAGCATGTCAGCAGCATGCAAGCAAGAGCTATAAACAGAAAAATTGCATTTCAAGGAGGCATATGGTTACAAGAACAGACGGTGTAATCTCTTCATTTTGTAAAATCTTTAGTCTTAGCCAGGCTTGCAATCCTGAAGACTGCACGATGGAAAGCTTCTGCGTATTGCTCTGAACTTACTTCCTGACGTGGCCAGTTTTCAGCCCTTTGTCCTCCTAAACAACTTGTTTTTGTGACTACTGTAAACGTGCCAGGTGCAATGCCATTCCTAAGGGCTGGTCCCTTTTGACACATACAGCAAGAATTTAGACTGAGGTATATACAACGAACATGGTTGACCCTCCTCCCTAGAGTTATGAACTGATTCTAATAACACGGTACGCCTTCTGAGGACTGAAAAATCAGATTATTAAGGTTATATAAAAAAGAATGCTTTGAAATTCTGATAAATTTTTCTTGACCCGCTGATGGAATGATATATTCTTCAATTTAATTTAAATTCTTTCATCACTGTAATTAATGGTTTAATTGCTGCACCTCCCCTGTTGTTATCACAATAAAGATTTTAGCTATTTTAGAAATAATAAGTAAATAACAAAGGGATAGAAGAGATTACGAGATACATTTGAAATTTGTTATGAAAAGGGTAGTGGCTGTGGACAGGCAGGAACGAGAGGAATCCAGCGGGAAGCGTTCGGAGCAGCCGGTGTGGGGCTGCTCAGTCACCGCTGGAACAAACACCCGGTGACTTCGTCCAGGCACCAGGTGAGGCGGAGCTGCTCGAGCTGTTGTGGCCAAAGAGATTATTGCCCCCACGCTTTTACTCCTGCTCCTCTGCTAGGGGTTACTGTGAATAAACACAGAAAGAGAGATGCAGTTCTAACGCAAGTCGGGTATCTTAGTGCACCAGGGAACTACCTGTTTTTATTTCTACACCTTTGTGGGAAGGAGTTGTCCGATCACCCTCTGAGATGTGATGTCCAGGGCACTGCAGGATCAGGCATTTTGAGTGCTCCTGCTCGGATAGCTTTTCTACGGAAAGAATGTAAGAAGCTGGCTTGCCAGTTCTTCAGAGTCATCTGTTTGTGCTGAACTGTGCTCAGAAAGTCACTGTTAGACTGAAGTGGCCCTGTTCCAAGTTACAGAGGATAAGTGCAGACGTGTGTTTGCAGGATCAGGCTTCTCACATCGTAGCTGATTTGTCTCCTTTTAGCTGCGCCAGTACACTTCCCTCACTGTAGCCATAAGGAAAAATTGCATTTCTGATGACTTAACCTAGAGAGCACAGATTTGTAATGCCATCCTTTTATGCAAGCAACTTGTGTGGAAGTGCTTCCTCTGAAGGTATGTTTCCATGCTTTAGGTGTTGTTTGCTTGCGGTGACTTTGTAAGTGTACCTATCCTACATTATTGCTGGGTAAAAGGAAACTTGGTATCTATCTGTATTTACACGTTAAATATTTGTTGGTTTCTTTTTTTCCTTTATGAGTATTGATTGCATTGATACACCATCAAACATACTGTTGTGTTTCCCCAGGGAAATATCTCATGGGCTCAAGTTTTGCAAGCTGTACTACAGATCTGTGCCCATGTCCCCAGCTGCACGGGACGCTGCACCTGTTGAGCCCCTTGCGCCCGTGTCAAGCTGTATTCCTGCTAACAGTGCCCATGTCTTGCCAGTCTCACAATGGAAGTCACTTTGGTGTACAGCTGCATACTGATTTACAGATCAGCACGTGGCTCTGTTTTCTGCATTCCTTGATCTGGGAGAGTTGCACCTGGGAAGCAGTCATGCGAGTGCTGTGGTGGCAGAGCACAGCAGCAGAGCGGGGTGCTGAGATCCTGCTATAGCAGGGCTGGGGCTGGGGCCTGAGCGGAGCTGGTGTGCTCACGCCATATGGGAGAGCTTTTAAGAGCATTCTTATTTGTTTGCCACAGCTGTGTAACTTCCTCTTCCCCTTTGTACATGCTTTTTCTGACATGCTGTCGCTGCCTTCATCTATACTAATGCAGAAAGCAAAGAACATGGCAGAATCTTCTGCTGTCGAGTTGGCTGTTTGATGGGAGAAAATTTCCCTGGGACGATGTCAGAAGAATCCAAGAATCCATATCTGCCAAGGCTCTTTGTACAGGAACAAATATTAACAGAAACAGGCTTCCTCACAAATGTCCAGACAAGGCAGTCAGCCACAGCGGGGGAAACAGAAAAGCACTTCAGGGAACTGAGTGCTGCCCTTCCTATTTTTACTTTTTCTTTCTTCCAAGGATGTTAACGTTGAAGGGCATAACACTTCATCTGACATCCAGGAAGGTTTCTTAGGGTAAGGCATCTTCTTGCATTTCAGCTTTTCAGGTAATTACTCTCTTTCCAACAGTTTTCCTGAGCACAAGCCAGCGCTCTGCCTGCGTTGCAAGAGGAGCCCGTTCCTTGTCTCTCTGTTCTGTCCTGGCCTGGAGCAAGGAAGTAGCCGGTGGGAATTAAGCTGTGCTTTTCATTAGTTTATTTTATTAGCTCACAAAATGGAACCTTCCTTGCCAGTACTGCATTCTTCCTCTTTTTCCATGCTTCTGTTGAGCACTTTATGAAGTGCAAGAGGGTATGAAGCACACTTTGCTTCGTCTGGACAAACCGAGCAGCGCAAAGCTGGGTCTCCAGGCGGGAGCCGTGGTGCCCGCACATCCCCAGGTCATTCAGCGTGATGCTGTGGCAAAGCCTTCAGAAGCAGAACAGCCCTTCTTCGCTCTGCAGGGTTAATTGTGCAGCCCAGAGAGGTGGTGGCATCTGGGAAGTGGAGGGGAAAGGAAGTTCTGAAGCTTTGACATTAGCAATGTGCAAAATCAGTGCTCTGAGTCACGTTGGTGCTTTCAGCACTGTCCCCAGTGTCTTCTGTGTTTGGCTGCGAGATTGGTACACCCCTACCCGCCTGCCAAGAGTTCCTCAGCCTTCAGTTTTACATTTAACAGAAGTGTAAAGTTCAATGTCATGGAATTTCCCTGCTTTTTCGCTAGAAGATTGGGTCTGTAGCAATGCAAATGGTGGGCAGAAGCCTTCCTCCTCCCCTGAAGGAGTACGTTCAGGGGTTCTGGCCTCCTCCCCTCCAAACTGCGGCACTTCCCCTCCTCGGGTCCGTCACTTGATTTTAATTCAAAGTATTTGATGGGAAGTCACTTAACAGAATTCAGCTCTCTAAATCTCAGGTGGCTTTGGAAAATTAAAATGCAGTGGGGTCCAGTTCAGAGACTTCTTTCTTTTGAAATAACTGATGCCCCAAAATCCCCAACCCGGGGAGGTGGGAGATGGAAGGCATCTGGCAGCGTTTCCAGCCCCTGGGGGTCGGCGGGTGGCACAGACTGCTGCAAACAAAGGCTGAGTGTTGCGCTGATGCGATTGCAAAACATATGTTTGCCCAGGACTGCTATGAGCTTGGGAATGGGCGCAGGGCCAGACTTCTGGAGCAGCGTGCTTAGTCACACCAGTATCTGCAAAATGTTACCCTCCGTGTAAAAGCTGTGATTATATTGTTACTGCGAGAGAAGGCAGAAGCCCGTGGCTAAGGGGGGGAAGAAGCGGCGGTGCTCTGAACAGCCACCACCGGCAGCACCACGAGCGGTGCGAGCAGGCCGCGCCCTCGCCGCGCCCACCGGGAGCGGCCGCCTCAGGGGGCACCCGGGGCTGACGGGGTCACACTTGGGCTCTGTGGAAGCCGGCGGGGCACAGCGGGGCGGGCCGGAGCGCGGGGGCGGGCCGGCGGCTGGCTCCGCCCGGCTGGGAGGCCGNCCTCGGGGCAGTTCTTCGTTGCCGTGCATCGAGACTTTTATTCTGCAGGAAAACTCAGCCCTCAGCTGCTGCTGCCAGAGAGTGGTTTGTATGGAGTTAGTGCCTCGCAGACACAAAGTGCTCAGCTTGGATGTCGCTGCCTCAGCTAAACGTGCTTCCCTCTGTGCCTGCGGTGTGTTGGTGGCATGGAGCTGGCAGGCCGTCCTCCCACATCCCGTGCCCTCCGTCCCGTCTGTTCCCCTGTGCTGGCACACAGGGAGCTGGGCGCTGGCCCCTGGGCTCGGTGGGGCTGGGTCGCGGTCTCTGGGTGGTTGTGTCCAGCAGCGCTTCAGGAGCTTGGAGAGCTCCAACTGTTCCCTATAGTTTGAGATGTCCACAAATCCCATCTTCTAAAGGATCTTGGGACATCCCGAGAACGCGCGCTGGCTGATATTTCAATGAAGTGTTTACACTGATAGCAGAATCGGGTGCTCTCAGCAGAGCAGACACAGCCCGGCGTGTGCTGAGCTCTGCCCAAATGCTCACAGCCGTGCATGTGCGGACATGTCCGGTGCTGCAGGTGGGGGGCAGCCCCGAGACCCAGGAGATGGGAGCAGCCGTGGTGGGATCGCTTTCTGCCATCTCCACGAGCCATGGTTTGTTCGAGACAGACGTGGCGGTCCCGGATGCTTCTGGATTAGAGAAATGAACAAAATAGGAAAAGCCCCTGGTTCTGCTTAGCCCCGTGTTTAGGAATTGTGTAGGTTCTGTGGGATATCTTCTGTACTGTTTGAAAGAAAAGGGGTTGTAGCATTTGATCCAGACTCTTTGTTTCCCATTCATTGTGCCATTCTTAGCCCAAAGCTCGGGTAGGAATGTGCTTAGATGATGTAAAACGACCGCTGGCTGTCTAGGAAAATGTAACCCTCAAAAAAGATTGCCTCAAACTCGTTTCCATCTCTGTACAGGCTCTGATTCCTTCCTGTAGATTGCTCTGTATTGCATTGCAGTGCGTGGCTTTCATAAAGCGTTGTTTGAATCCAGCAGAGTTCAGTGCTTAACCAGGATACGCATCATAGAATCACAGAATGGGTGATTGGAAGGGTTGGGCTGGGCTGGAAGGGACCCCAAGGATTATCAGGTTCCAGCCCCCCTGCCCCAGGCAGGGCCACCAACCTCCAGATCAGATAATTCAGGGGAAGACGTTAATCCAAGTGTGGTTTAGTGAAGTAAGTGCATAATTACATTCTCACTTTGCGTGCGGCTTGCCTGTGATCAAATGCTCTTTTTGGCTGTCGAGAGGGACTTTGGCAAGCACGTCCATCCGCCCGTTGGGGAGATGCGGCATTTGATGCTGGTACCGACTGTACTGGGGGGGAGGGAGCGGGGTGACGCACGGCGTTAGCCCGCGGCAGCAGCCTGGAGGTTGCGGTTTGTGGTTGGCGCTCAGCTCAAGTACCGAAAATCAGCACTTTGGTGGCCATTGCCCCGCTCATCCCAACAAATTATAGCTGAGTTTTGGAAGAGGTTTTCCTAAAGGAGCCAGGGTCTCAGCTGCCAGGGATCTGTAGCTGGGGGGGAGCTGGGAGCTTTTGCTTAAATTTGTTAGGAGCGCTGTTCCTGACAAGACACTGCAAAAATTTACTTAAAAATGGGCTTGATTGACAGTCGCGAGATACAGACAAGCCGTAAGTAGAGTGAACGCTTGTGGATCTGTGAGTGGCCTTCTCTCAACACATCTCTGCGGATTTTTGGCATCACGGAGTGAGATGTAAGAAGTGAGGCAGATTGGTGAGAGCGAATGGTCACGGGGAAGTTTGCAGACTTGTCTCGTTACCTCCTTGGTCTCCCCTCAGATGAGCTGTGTCTCGGTGAGAATTTGCATAGAGCACAGATTTCCTGGTTGAGAAGTCTCTGGGAAGACACAGACTGCTGGGTAGGGCATCAGCATGCCGCTCAGGGCTCTCACCTCGAGCCGTGGGTCTCCCTGTAGCAGCCTCAGTTACACGCCTAGCTTTTCTGGTTCTCTCTTTTATTTATTTTTCCTAAATGGGAGATAATCCACTCGCCTTACTTCGCAGGAATGTTGTGTGAATAAAATGTGTGAGATGCAGAGATAGGGCGGTGGTGAGGGACATGGAGACTCAGCAATGCCAGGTATCTGAAAGCTCTGCTGTAGCACGTAGCTGGGAAAAACCATTTTCAGAAGATTTCTGACGGGCCAGAATTGGTACAGCCCCCCTGACTGACAGCCAAGCGCCGCCTGACGACAGGCGTATTTCTGCTCTCAGCACCCTGCGAGAAACACTTTCACCCTTTCACCCCAGTTTTGCAGGTGGGGAACTGAGTCAGTGAGACGTGCTGTGTTCACACATCCTTCGCGACATCCCGGCTGGAGCGGGGCTTGAGGCCGGGCGGCCCGAGGGCTGGGCTGGTGCCAGGAGGGGAACCAAGGCAGCTTTTTCAACCCCCCCAGGAAGAGAGACTTTCACTTCAGCCTGCCTGGCTGATGTAACCCGTCGTGTGCTGTGTCGTCACTGCAGATCGGCCCCGGTGTGCTTTAATGAACTTGTTGGCTTTTTTCTTTCTGTAACGCTTCTGGGACAGAAGAGGAGCGAAACACAGTTGTCAGAATTAAGCATCAGGGTGTTCCGCGCAGAGTGGCTGAGCTGGCCGACACTGCAGCCATCTGCTGAGTCCTGTGCAGCCACGGCTCCTTTGCTGTCCTTTGCACCTGAGCCGTCCCTCGTTTGCTGGTGCCACTGTAGCCGAGACAGGAAGCTGTGCTAGAGCTCTGGGGAGAGGGCGTTTTAAGAAATAAATGCCGTCCCACGGAGCCAAGTGGCATTGCCAGGGACTTAGCAAAATCTGTTTGGGAATGTCAGGACCCTGAGGAGGAAAAGCTACCTGGCAAGCCTTGCTGTCCCAGGGAAGGCGTGAAGAGGTCGGTGCTGGGAGCTGCTTTTGATCTCAGTTTATCCCAGTGGGACTGCAGAAGTGAGGGCATCCGACTCAGGAGCTGAGAGGTGCTGGAGGCCGTCGCAGCCGGATGGCTTTGGCAGCACCAGCGTGGACCCTTGCTGCTGTTTTCGAGCTTTCAGGAGCTGGTTTTTAATCTTAGGGGAAAGTTCAGGGAACGGTAACTGATTAATAAAATTGCTGCTCGTGCAAATAGAAACCTCAGCTAAAGAGAGAAAAAATGCAGACGTGAGACCCGAATTGCTTGTTTGTAACAACCGTGCCTGGGGCCGGGGCCGGGCCGGTGTCAGGCGTAGGAGAGGGCTGGGGCTGCCACGGCGCGTCCAGGAGCGTGGGCCCACAGCTACCTGCCCTATCTCGAAGAGAAAGCAGATGGAAATGCAGATCAGGTACTTTCAGAAGTTTAGGTCCTCTTTGAGGTTGGGAAGAAGAAATCTGATGAGGGTTACAGCTGTTTCGTTTCCTGACAGATGCACAGTGTTGTGTGCTTGCTGCCTGCGGATGTACACAGGCGCACCGCTCTCGTCCTCTATCAGCGGCGTAACCACACAGCAGCCGGCTGTGTACTGAACAGCTTGTCCTGGACACCCTGCCAAAAACGCTTCATGCAAAATTTTCTGTGAACCAGGTTGTAGTGCGCACGCATGTGTACATTTGTGTATGTTTTGTGTGGCTGACGGGGCCTTTGCTGTTGGGCTTCTGTGTTGCTGAGTGGGGCAGCGCGCTGTAAACAGGAGTGCTGCTCAGACTGCACTCGGAGGAAAACAATTTGCATTCCTACACACGGTACGAGGAAAAGTGCCCGTGTCAGAGGACCCGGCGTACCCAACAACAAAGTCTTTTCTTTCTTGCAACCGCAGCTAAAAGCTGTTTATAACCAAAGGCTGAGATGGTGTTTTTCTTTTCTAGGAACTCGGCATAAGAATTCCTAGACCACTGGGACACGGACCAAGCAGATTCATCCCGGAGAAGGAGGTGTGGTGCTGTTTTCAAGTACACAGTGAACTTTGTGCTTTTAAGGAACGCTCTTTTAGGAGTAACCCACATTTGGTTTCAGGACAGCTGCTGAACTGCAAAGCATTTTCAGTTGTGTTCACATTCAGTCCTGGTGAGATTTTGGCCACAGTTCTAACGTGCAAAAGCAGTGAGCCCTGGAATAGTTACGAAACCTCCTGTTCTGCTGTCTAGCATTAGAGAAACCCAATACTGCTCTGAGTAAGAGTGTCTGTTTCCTTGTGAACATCCGGACGCAGTTTCCTACTGGTCCACAGGGTACCTGCCCCTCTGCTCCGGGGTTAGTTTTTCTTGAGCTGCCGCTGCCGTTCCAAATAGCTGACAGACTTCAGAGTGCTGCGGCTGAGCGCTACCGGTGCTTCTCATCCTCTGGTAAGAGAATTTGGAGCCGAGGAAAAGTTAGGAGTGTGGTTTTCTAGGAATTTCTGAGCCTCGAGCTTCAGTTTCCTCTATTTCTCCCTCATCATCCTAGCTAGCTTCGTACCTGTTTCCTTCTTTTTCCCTCAGTAAGCTGATTATTTTCAGTTAACCTGCTGTTTTTATGGAAAGCTAAGATGAATTTGGGGCACTCAAGAAAGTGAAGGTGGGAGTCTGAGATGAGAAGTCAGTGTCACACAAGAGAAAGCGTGAAGGCAAAAATCTCCTTTTGCTGATGATGTGGGCCTTTGGGATCTGCATGAGAGGAACTGAAGGATTTCGTGTGCCTTGCCTTAGGTGCACGGATTTAATGCCATTAAGAGCTGTGTCACAGAATTCCTTTCCCTGGTACATCTTAGAGGACATGGCTAATTGCTCTTTCTGTTACATCAGACTGTCCAAGTGGGAAACGAAGACACCATGATGCATGCGCTGTTCGAGGATTCTTTCGCGACGCTGGGCCGGTTGGACAACGTTACCTTGGTGATGGTTTTCCACCCGCAGTATCTGGAGAGCTTTCTGAAAACTCAGCACTATCTGCTGCAGATGGACGGCCCGCTCCCTCTTCATTACCGGCACTACATCGGGATAATGGTACGTTGGAGCACACAGCAAGCAGGGACGGCCATTTGGCAGCTCTCTCTGATCTCTTTTCGTAGCAGTTGCTGTGCAGTTTCTAATTGGTGAGGCATTTCATCAGAAGCTAAGGGGAAAAACAGAGTAGGTTTGCTTGTGTCTGTTTTACAAATTACTTCATAAGACCAGTACTTTCTGTTCATAGTTTCAGTAGGAATGCAAGGGAGAGAAAAAAAGAATCTGCAATAAGACAGCTGTTTATTCTTTGTTGCTTTAGTATCTCAGATACTGGTTTTCAGGGCAGCTCTTTGTGTGCACAGTGTGTCTAATGCACCTCCCTGACTCAGTAGTCCCATCACCTGTTCCTGAATCTCTCAATTCTGAGCAAGCTTTCTGCCAGAAGTGGCTGATTTTATCTTTTCTGATCTGCCAGTGCAATGGCCTTTGCCTGCTGAAGTTATGTTAAACATTTGGGCTGCGTCTTAATTTGATGGGAAGAGTATTACTGTTCCAATAAATGACACCGGGTCTGCTCTTTGCTGAAAAGCCATCCTTAGTTCTTGCTGTATGTATTTTAAAACCTGCTTTTGTTTTTGCTGGTAAAGGTCCACCTAGAAGCAGCCTTGCTTCCTCCACACTGGAGACTGCTGTGCAGTGTGGCACACTTGCTGCAGGCCGTACAGTAAATGCCCACGCTTCTCTCTGGGCGTAGGCATCTTGCATCTGAGGCCAGCACTGTTAGAATGTATAAAAACGACAAATATTGACGTCGTGAGAACAATCATCAAAACAGGCTGATCTCTTTAATCTCTTTTTTAATTCAGCCTTTGAACACTGCAAGTCTTATTCTTGAATACTTTGAGGAAGTGATGACTTACGGTATTTGTCATAAAGCACCAATTTACTGTAACTGTTTTCTGTATCACAACTGTGTTTTCCTTTCTAGGCTGCAGCCAGACATCAGTGCTCTTATCTTGTTAACCTCCACGTGAATGACTTCCTGCATGTTGGTGGAGACCCTAAATGGCTGAACGGCCTGGAAAATGCACCTCAAAAACTGCAAAATTTGGGAGAACTGAACAAAATGTTGGCTCATCGACCCTGGCTTATCACCAAGGAGCATATCGAGGTAAATCTTTCAGGGGGTAATGTGAATGCACGCTTGTTTTTCGGTAAACGCCATCACAGATTCTTAGGGTTAAGAGCCAGATAGGGTGAGAGGTGTTGTGCCACGGCTCCTGGAGGAAGCTTTCCTCCTCTGCTCTGTACAGAACCCCTAGCACGGAGGAGGCAGGTGCTGGGGCTTGCTCGGTGCTGCCTGCCAGGTGCTGAGCGGGGGCAGGACACCAGGCTGGGAGGGAGGGTGCGTGCTCTGCCGGGAGGCCCCAAACCTCCCACACTTTCCTGCCTGAAGGGGAAGTTGGGGTTTGAAGCTTCTTGCCAAATGTAGAGCATTCCACCCACGGGGACGAGATGGAGGGAGCCCAGCCTTGGTGCCAGGTTTTAACACAGCTGGTTTGCCAGGAGTTGCCAGGATTTTCCGAGTCTGTAAGGACCAGTTGAAGAAACACACAACTCTTGCAGCTGCACCTCCATCAGAGGTGTGAGATTTCAGCACAAGTCAGTCTGGCCTCAGTGCAAACCATACGGTGCAAAATAGAAACCCCAACTGCTTCAGTAGCTGTTGGGGGCTGGAGAGGGGAGAGAAGTCATCCTTGTGTGGCTTAACCCCGGGAATCTGTGGCTGGCAGGTCCCCTGCTGCCGGGACACCGAGCGTGCTGATGGCAGCAGAGAGTTAGGAAGCAACTGTGGATTTTGGAAAAGTGACTTTATCTGGCAAAGAAATGTGTTGATAAATGGTGTCAAAGTGGAATCATTGGAACCCCTTTTTAAAATTAATGCTTTCGTCTTGCATTATTTTTAAAGCAACTTTTGAAGACTGAGGAGAACAGCTGGTCCCTGGCAGAGCTGATCCACGCGGTCGTTCTCCTCACGCACTACCACTCCCTCGCTTCCTTCACGTTTGGCTGCGGAATCAGCCCGGAGATCGACTCTGAAGGGGGTCACACCTTCCGGCCGCCTTCCGTCAGCAACTACTGCCTGTGCGATATCACCAATGGCTACCACGGGGTGGATGACATCCATGCCAGCCCGGCTGCAAGCATTCCAGTAAGCGTCTGTCTGAACAAGCAACCTCTCCCAAGAGCAGTAGTTTCTGTGTGAACCTCACGCGCCGAGGACACTTTTTTGTTCAGTGAGAGTGGGATGGATTAGCCTTATCTAGATGAGGACCCACCAGTTGAGCAGATACGTTTAGGAGGTGCTGAAATGATGCTGCGGGAAGCCACCGAAGGAAGAGACAGAGATACAATCTCTCTGTTGTCTGCTCTTGGTGTCTCTTGTCTGTTTGCCTATCTGAATGACTGCTGCTGACCTCAGCTAGAGCCGATGCGTGTCCTGAGCAGTGGTGGCCAGGAGTGCTTTTTTTTTTTCCATGTGCATAGTGGAAAGTTGGCTCTTCCTTTGGTTGCAGTCTTTGACGCCTTGAGGTGTTTGCGATGCATCGCACACCAGGTCATTCACAATTCTCTGACCGTGTCTAAAACAGTGCTTCCTGCCTGCAGCACTCGTGCTCACTGATCTGTGCTCGCTTCCAGCTGGTGAGAGGCATGATGTGAGCGTTGATTTAAGAGCAGAGATAACAGGATATTTTCAATGTAGGCTCCTTGCTTGGTGAGACTTTACAGTAATCGTGTGGGTGGCATTTAAATTTTGTCTGATGAGCTCGCTGGTTTTCTGAAGGAGCAAGCTGACTGCAAAAGGCAGAGAGGAAAGGGGGAGAGTAGTATAAATTGACGAGAAATTTATTGTGCTTTGTGCAGGTGGATTTTTACAGGACCAGGTATTGAATTAATGGCATATTGCGGCGGTGACAAAACAGCTCTCGTGAAATAAGATTACCTTCTGCTGGCTGTCCTCTGAGGCTTTGTTAAATCTGCATTTACACTCACTCTTGCTCTTCCCTTCTGTGTGTGAGCAGAGAAGGGAGAAAAAACAGTTGGGTAGTAAATTGTGGTTACTTCCTCGATCAGATTTTGTGTTACAGTCCCTCGTTTTTTGGTTGTTAAACACTTAGCTTAAGAGAAATTATTTCAATTTTAGTATGACAACCACTTGTAACAAAGAGCTGTGACTCTTAAAATACTAAAAATACCAAGGATCTTAAAAAGATGATGACTAAATGTGAACTGTTAGGTCAGTACAGATTTCTTTCAAGAGCTGTTTTCCCAGAAAAATCTGTTCACAACCTGTGTTTAAATTTCCTGGCTTGATGATTTCTACCATAATTGTTAGTTTGTGTTACAGAGGGAAATGAAATGTTTTTGTCTCCTTTTCAAGACTACAGAGTCTGTCTGTGAAGTTGAAGCTCTTATGGAGAAAATGAAGCAGCTGCAGGAGTGCAGAGATGAAGAGGAAGCCAGCCAGGAGGAGATGGCTACGCGTTTTGAAAGAGAGAAGAGAGAAAGCATGTTTGTGTGTTCTTCAGGTAGCTCAGACGTCGTGTGTATATATACATTTGTTTATGCTGTTCCAAATTGCTTGAAGACATATTTATTGTTCCAAAGGAAAAAAGTGGTATTAGATACCACTTTCTTTGAAGGGATCGAGATTGGGAGTGCCTTGTTTTCTTCCAGGAACACTTAAAAAAAAAAAAAAAAAAAAAAAAA
>WBMW01003369.1:446293-521810 GCA_013396635.1 Penelope pileata
AAAAGGAAAAGTAGTGCCAGGATTTATGGTATCCCAAACATACCTTAATAGTCACTGACCAAAACTGTGTAAAATAGAAAATTATTTCCAACAGGATGTGTAACTTTTATACCTCTTCCACAAGGAAGAAGTAAAAAGAAGTAAAAAAAGAAAAAGAAGTAAAAAGAAGTCCTTAACACACAGCTTTTTAGGTGTACAAAACACTGCTCTTCAGGTGACTGTGAAATAATAATAGTTAACTGTTGGTGTGAGATCTTCAGCTGTTTCCTCTAAAACTTGGCATGGAAGACTTAGAGGTCTTTTTTAATAAGCTCTCTGTTCCAAACCAAATTTTCCCTTCAAGTATTTAGAGACCCCCTGAGTTCAGAGCAAAGTGTCCCCCAGACCAGGGAAATAGGGTGAAGACATGTACACAAATATGTTTGCCTATAAGAAAGAATCTGGGTGTTTTTCATGGACTTGCCTCTAAGCTGTACCAACAAATTTTAATGCAGGTAGTCCAGTGAAACTGTATTTTTAAAAGTACAAAATCGCCCATTCTTCTCTAATAGTTCCACTTCCAGGTTGTTCTTACTAAAATGGTGTGGCATTCTGTTTGAAATTAACAGAAGATGAAGAATCAGCAGCAACAAGGGATGTGTCTCGTCACTTTGAGGATACCAGCTATGGTTACAAAGACTTCTCCAGACACGGGATGCACGTGCCCACCTTTCGAGCTCAGGTAAGGACAAGGCTGCTCTCGTGAAGCTTCGAGTGCAGCTTGCTTGGCGTGCCAGACACCGAGCCCCGGAATTGCTGTGCTGTAACGCAGTGCCCCATGGATGGGAAGGCCTAAAGCAAGCTAACGAGCAAAACCCCTACGGTTACCTGCCCTGAGATGATGCTGTTAAAGCACGAGGCCTTCCCAGGTTCATTTCTGCGTTTTTTCTTGTTCGAAGGATTACTCTTGGGAAGACCATGGCTACTCCTTGGTGAATCGTCTTTACCCCGATGTGGGACAACTGCTTGATGAGAAGTTTCACATCGCTTATAATCTGACGTACAACACCATGGCCATGCACAAAGATGTGGATACCTCAATGCTACGACGAGCTATTTGGAACTATATTCATTGTATGTTTGGAATAAGGTCAGTTTCACTGCTTCGTTTTATACAAACCAGATTTGCTACCACTGGCTTGTTTTTTTTTTTTCCCTTGGACTGAAGCATAGCTTCATGTTTGCTTGCTTTTTTTTGTTTTTTTAAACAGCCAGTAGTGGTACAAATCACACAGTCATTTTTTTTCTCGTAGGAACCTACAAAAAACGCAAGCGAAATAACCGGTTCTTGAAAATGAAAGTGTTTTTCTTTCAATTCTGAGCAGATACGACGATTATGACTACGGTGAAATTAATCAGTTGTTGGACCGCAGCTTTAAAGTTTATATCAAGACGGTGGTTTGCACTCCTGAAAAGACCACAAAAAGAATGTATGATAGCTTCTGGAGGCAGTTTGAACACTCTGAGAAGGTACCGTTCGTGCGCGTTCTGGGGGCATGGGTGGGAGATTGTTTGTCCTGCTGACAGCAGCCCTGCCCAGCCAGCACCTGGCTAACCTTGTTACTGGGCTTCTGCTTGTACTCAGTGCCTAGCACTGCCCAGACTGAAGTGATGTTTCATGCTGAACGGTTACCAGGTGGCAGCTGGTGTGGAGCGCGGGCTCTCTCCGTACAGGAGCTCAGATCTGGAGGTGGCACAGCGTCACCTAGGCAGCAGCTGTCTTCTCCACTGTCATTTGTGAGCGGGTTGCCTGCTGGCCCGTGGTCCCAGCGGTGTGGTGGTCAGCTTTAGTGTGAACGGCCCCGAAGCCCCGACTTTGCTTAAAAGTGTAAGGTGTTACTGCTGGGAGACAGTCTGAACGGCACCGTGGCGTAGCAGTTCGTGTCTGTTAGCTCGCAGCTCTCCACTCCATCAAGTTTACATCTGCCAGCTGTGCTTGGGAAAAAATACTGCTAGGCCCCACTTGAATGCTGACACAGTGCTGGAACACAAGGGTGTCCTCATCTGTCATCATGGATCAATCAGGAGCTCCAACTCTTGCTGAACTCCTTGTGAAAACAGTTGAGAGATGCCCACTTCCAACAGGGGTGCTACAACTGTGATTATCTATCTAAGGGTGGAAGTAAAATAGTACATATGGTTTGGTTTTCTTAGAGTTACAGAGACAAGCTTTCAAGCATGTGAACCCTTCCTCAAAGCCCCAAACTTTGCATCTCCATAACCAAACCCAATGTCCCTGTACGTGTGTATCCCTGACCGCAGTCAGCAGCCCTTCTCACCATCCGCATGGAAATCATGCTGGGGAAACCAAGCACGGCCGTCAGGTGCCAGAACAAACTCAGCCAGGGCACTTCTCACCCCTCCACCACGTGGATCTCCTCCTCACAGAACTGCAGTACTTACACTGAGATGAGCTGGGCCACTGAAATTCTTGCCCCTCAGAGGCAACAGTTGTGTGGCGGGTTGCAAGCTGCAGTCTGTTTCCCTGCAGCTAAGCACCCTGCGTGGCGCAGGTGATAACGACCTGTGTGTAATTAGCTGTGTGTTTCTCTCTCTGTCCCACAGGGGCAAACGACCTTATCACCTCTTCCTTTGCTAACAACCCCCTCTGCTCCACAGGTACCAACCACCCTTTTGACTTCAACTAATTAATTCCGTTAAGCTCAACTTCAACACTTACTGCCAGGCTGCACATAGTCAGCTGCTGCTGAAGGGCTCCTGTGCTTGAAAGCTTGTCTGGATTTTTCCCAGCTAAACCAGCTGGCCTACTAAAGGTTACCCCCCTCCTCTTACCAACCTGGCCCTGCTTCAACGCTCCTGTGCCCCGGCACCGGAGCACCTCTTAAATCTTTCCCCCTTCAGCAAGCTTTCCTGATAGAGCTCATTTAATTCTCTGGGTAGCTGAAACATGCAAAGTGCTCCCCCCCCCGCTAAGGCAAAAGCTAAGATGAAAACCACAGCCCCACAGCCTTCCTCTTACTGAAGTACTGCGAGCGCTTTGCTGAAGCGTTAACTTCTTTTCCTTCTGAAAGGTCCATGTAAATTTGCTTCTGGTAGAAGCTCGGATGCAAGCCGAACTCCTTTATGCTCTGAGAGCTATTACTCGCTACATGACCTGATGTCTCCGGCTGCCCGTCGACGCTGGAATGTTCTGCAGCTGCAGTGTGGCAGAGGAAGAGACGAAGCCTCAGGACCAACGGTAGCTCTAAATCCAGATGCCCATTGTGCCATAACTCCCTTAGTTTCAGCTCTTTCCATGTTTGGAATACCGCTGCTGCCACGGGGGCGGTGAACGCTTGGCAGTCGAAAAGCCAGGGCTGTGCTGGAGCGCGGTGTGTTGGCTTCAGGCAGCACGGGACGCCCTGCGGACTCGTGGCAATCTCGCAAGCGATAGGCATATAGGTCTTGTAAGGCAAACACAACAGGAGCTGGAGCGTGAAGAGAAGCGGGACTCCATGACATTTGCTTTCCCTACAAGAATAATTTTAGAAAATCTTGATGCTGCTATTTGTGCTGGTGGAGCGAACAGACGGGCTGTCCCAGCTGAGCTAAAAGTGAAAGTAAGCACTGCTATTGTCTGAGCCTTTACTGCGTGTGGTTGCAAAAAAGCCTTGTTATTTAGATCGGTTTGTAATCAGAACTAAACCTCCTCTGTCCACACCGACGATTTGAAAGATAGCAGTCAATTTTCTCAAATAGTTTAGCCTTAAGATGCTGTAGGACACGCGTTCAGCATTATTTGGTGAGCTCCAAAGTGCAATGGTCTTCCTATGGAAAGAAGAGGACGTGGCTCCTCAGAGCTTTTCAGCACTCTGACTATGTCAAGCGTCGAGCGGCCTCTTGTCCCGCTCCTCCAGGGCGAGCGGATCCCGGGGCAGGGGCTGGGACAGGCTGTGGGAATGTTGTTCCAGACTGCCAAACAGTCCTACTGTGTTACGTGCCCAGCACTGGTCTTACTGATTTTTTGCAGTTGCTTAAATAACTAGGCTAAAAACCATCTATTTTTAGTAAATCAAAACGTGATTCAAAATGCTGACATTTAATATCCAGTGGTTTTGGAGAACACATGAATACTTTTGTATGAGTGTGAATTGCTTTTTAAACATGTCAGTATTATTGGTATTTTTTAAATAAAGGTAACAACTTTTTCTCTTGGTGGTTTTGTGTGGTTTAACTCCAAAAAGGGATTTAGTTCTTCACTGAAACTGTACTAGGAACACCTCTCACGGCTCTGCCTGCTCTCCTCCCTCAGTCTTTCCCTCAGTCCTCTCCCTTTGATTCAGGTGTGCTCGTCCAGACGAGGTTTCCTGCTTCCTCCCGGGTTTCTCTCACAGCTGGACAGCGTGTCCAGAAGGACGCTGGAAGCCAGAGAGCTGTGACAAACCACCCTGGACCCACTCCTACAGCTGGCTGGAATGAGGCCGCAGTACACTCAAGTGTAGAAACTGCTGACTGCTCACAAGAAGGCAGGAGCCTTATTCCTACGGCAGGAAATAAATGGATTTACCCAATCCCACACGCAGAACTAAGCTAGCTCAAACTGGTTTCTGTTACCACACAACATCCTGAGAACAGTTTTAGGCTTATAGTCCAAGAAGCTAAAATATCTAAAATGATCTTGGGGAGAAAGATTAATAAACTGTCAAAAATTGTGACTAACAGGAAGCATCTGCTATTTCCTCTTAACTAAAAATACAGGATCTCTAATGTTCCAAAACCAGAGCAAAACTTTCCTGTCGAAAAGCAGATCACAAAGCTAAGCTATACCTAAAGACACGCATACAAAAAAAAGTGTCTTCCCAGTCTGGAAATAATGGAGATTCTGCAGCACCTGCTGCTCCTGCTGCTCATTTACTGGCTCAGAAGTAGACACGGAAACTTTCACAAAGTCTCCAGCCACGTGCTGGCACCCTTTCCCCTCTCAAGCAGTGAACAGCAGCACGTGCAAAGGGCTTCATCCCGTCACATTTCCAAGCAGAGCCAGCCCCAGCCCGCAGCCAATCCTGACTACACGCAGAGCCACTTACCTCGCAGCAAGGCTCTGAAATCATGTGGGGGTTTCCCTTGAACAATGCTAAGGCAGTTGAGGTCCCACGTAGAAGAGGAGGAGGCTGTTAAGAGCGGTGTCAACTCATCTTTAAACACGTGAAAATGGTGAAGCTGCCAGCGCAGGTGACGCTCCATGGAAGTGGCAGCTGGCTGCCGCTGCACTGAGCAGCAGCTGGGTGTGATGCCGGGGCCTGAGGAACAAGCCACAACGCTGCAGCCGCTGGCGTGGTGAGAGCGGCCCTCTGCTGCTGCTGGCAGCCCTGAGCAGCTCCTGCAGAGCCTCAGCCCCTGGCTGTACGGTGCAGCAGCTTCTGTGCGTGCAGAAACAACACCTCAGTGCACCCTGACGTCGTGGGCGAGTAGTGGTGGCAGCTCACCCCTGGAGATAGAGGGGGGAACCTGTCCAAAAGGCAACCGAGAGAGATTATGGCCGTGGCGTTGCTCCCAGTGCCAGCAGGAGCACATCCAGCCTGCGCCAGCACGAGGGCAGGAGCTAAATGGCTGCGTGGGGCCACGTAGGATGCTATTAAAATGAAGCAAACCAAAAAAAATCCATAGCATTTTCTTTTGAATCTCTGCTTGTAGGAGCATGACGGACCCATCTGGCCAATGGGCAGCAAATCACACTCCTCCCCAGCCTCCCCAGCAGCCCCTGACTTCACATCTTCAGAGTTTTGGTTCAAAACTTCGCATGTGTGCATGAGAACACGCTTCCCCAAGGCAAAAAAAAAAAAAAANGAGGTTAAGTCCTTGGTCTCTAAATAGGAACAGCTCCTCAAGTCCCAGAAGTTCTGCATTGCGGTTTGTCACAAAGACAGCCACGTGGTAGGAGATGCCATAGGAACGTGCCATAAATTCTGCACTTTGGGACTTTTAGAACTGTTACGAGCTTTGCTCAGAAAGAGACATGGACTTGTGGGGCTCCATGGGGGCTCTGAGGCCTCTGCTGTCCTCTGCGCCCTGCGCAGCACTCCTGCATGTGCCTCTTCCTGAAGCTGTCACAGGACAAACCCTTAATGTGGGGACAGAGGTGACACACGCTGGCTACCCTAGCTCTTCTCCCCAGTACAGGACACCCAGCTCTGCGGTGCTGCAGGACACCCTGCACCGCTCCAAGCCGCTGTTTACAGTCCAGATGGATTACTGAAATAACTAACATGCTCCTTGAAGCACTTGTAATTGCCTACATTGCTGCTATCCCTGGGACTTGAGCAAGAAGTCCACTTCAGGCGGCCTTCTGACAGACACTCTTTTGGCCAAGGAGCAAATGGGGCACTGAGGTCGTTTACCTCCCCTCTCAGTTAAACAATTAAAATGGCAAAAGAAGGAACAGTAACTGAGATCTCTTTGCGTCCAGCAGAGCTGCTGTCAGAGCCACACCACACTGAGCAGCTCTCTGCAGACTGCAGCGATGAGGGCTGTATTGCTCACACGCTGCGAGCAATTCACTGCAGGACTGGGCCTCGCTGGGACAACTCTCCTTCACTTTGGTCTCAAAGCTGGGATCGTGAAAGCTCCCTGCCCCATCCATCAACAGTCAAGTCCCCAGGAATGTAGAAGCAGGGGCCTAAACCAGGAAAAAAGTTTTGTGCGCTTCCTTCTACTCCTGCTGTTCGTGCCTGCCTCCTCACTTCATTCCTCACCTGCAGGCACAGCCCTGGCACTGCCACTGAGGGAGCTCTGAGCTGCTGCCTCCAACAAATCCCTCCAGACCCAGCAGCAGCTGCTGGGCACAGACAGCACCGTGTGAGGCTGCTGCCCCTCAGGACAAGAGCCAAAGCCCAGCAGTCGCTGCCCTGCAGCTTATTCTTAGCAACCTGAGGCCAGAAAAGAGGCCAATGAGTCAGGTTCCTAAAGCACTCTGTAATCAATTGGACTGTTCATGCTTGAGGGCAGGGATGCACTCGCTGAGCTACTGCATGGGCTACCACAGGGACTTCTACGCACTGAAAGAATAAAAAACGAGCAACAGACAGGCCAGGAGCAGCCATAAGGAATGTGAAATGTGTGAAATACACAGGGGACTGCCCTGGTTTTGCCCCACGGACAGAGATGTGAGCCCAGAGGACAAGAGCTGAAGGAAGAGCACACCAGACCAGCTGAAATACTGTGTCTGGACCATAGCTGTTTTGCCGTAAGATGTGAAGTACCCACTCGGAAAGGGCACTTACCTGCACAGCTGGGCCTGCATCCTGAGAGCACCAAGGCAGCAGCTGGGGCAGCCCAACCACAGGGCAGCAGGCAAAGAAAGGGGGATCTGCAAAGAGCAACTTTCCTCCTGACCCTGAGAGCCTTCAGTATGAAGAGTGAACGTTACAGTGTAACACACCAGAACGCCTCCTAACACTTGGGTTACTCTGTTGCAGAATTTCATAGACAGTAACAGTGTGCCTAAGCCTAGAAGTAAGCTGTGGCTCCTAACATGCAACACTCATTTACAGCACACAGGAGCTGGGCACCCAATGGTAATTCACCCTTTAAAATGAGAAGTTCCATTTTCTTTCATTTTGCCAGCCTAGAAAAATCACATTGAGCGGATGCTTGATAAACTGAAATATATTGTAAAATGTAATTACACACGGAAAAATTTCATACAAGCTTCTTAAAAGACAGTATCCAGTACAGAAATGCCAGCCTTTACTCACTTGCTACACTTGAACTCCCTGTGCTGTCCCACACACTTACCAATGGCAGCGTGTCCTGGAGATACACAGCTGCACAGCCTACATCGCAAAAAAACCAAAACTCACGACCGACTAAAACGCAGTAATGGTCTCAGAGGGAACAACGGGGCGATGGGTTTGAATTCTGTCGAGCAGTTTTGCTGCCACAGGTTTGAACTCTCTTTCCCAATACAGTCTGTGGTAGTCCCTCCAATCTCCGTCGAGGCTGCAGTTCAATGCGAGCTCTTCGTCTGTAATCAAGGAAAACATCGGCATCAGTTCTGAATCAATATTTACCCAGTGACGTATTCTATGACCACAGCACATACAGCTTATCAGTCCTGTGTGTTCATGGCTTAAAAACAACTTGACGCTTCAGAAAAAACTGAGCGTCGCTGTCTGAAGGACTCAGCTTTAATTGAAAATAAAGGAACTAAAAGTCAGAAAAATGATAAAAACCCATTGCAGGCTCTGCTGTTCTCACACCTCAGAGCTACAGCTCAGCTGTGTCTCTGAGGCCCAGCGCTCCTTGTGACTGTCAGCCTGGAAACTACACAGGTGTCAGCATCACCCACAGCCATTTTGCTAACCTAAGTAATCCTATTCACCCAACTCCAGCTGTCTTTTCTGTGGCACAAATTACTTTGTCAGTCCGGTTTGGGAAGACTCTGATCAGGCTACATCCACTGCTGTCCTTCAGGCACTTGAATCGTACCAGCTGATCACTGATGACAAGGGGTAACGGTTATAAACTGAAAGAGGGCAGATTTAGACCAGGTATAAGGAAGAAATTCTTCATGTGAGGGTGGTGAGACACTGGAACAGGTTGCCCAGAGAAGCTGTGGATGCCCCCTCCCTGGAAGTGTTCAAGGCCAGGCTGGATGGGGCTTTGGGCAACCTGGTCTGGTGGGAGGTGTCCTTGCCCATGGCAGGGGGGTTGGAACAAGATGGTCTCTAAGGTCCCTTCCAACCTGAACCATTCTGTGATTTACTGATGCCCAACCTTACTCACACACTCCACCAGGAAGGTAACAGGACGGTCTCAATGGAGATAGGCGATGTTAGCCACAAAAGGAAGTCATCGCTGTTCTTCCCCCTCCATTTTGCCTGGATGTGGCAAAGTAACAAAACCCTTACACAAAAAAAGAAACCAGCCTGCAGCCAGAAGCAGACCTGACCCAGGAATCTACCGACACTGCTGATAATGCTGAACAAACGTTTCCATGCAGGAGTTGGGTGCAATTTAACACAAAGGATGTCTGACAGCACTTAGGCCCCCAGTGGAGCAGAAGTGAAGGTACAATCCTCCACCTAACAGGCAGTGCAACTTGAGGTTTTTGTTCATACATGGTTTTTGTTTGCAGGCAGAATTGCTTTGCCTACTCCTGAAATGATCTTCTTACCCACACGAACCATCTTCCAACACAGAGAAAGAGACCCTTCCCCATTTTACTAGACAGCTGTGCCTCCCAGAAGTTCATGGAGCCTTTCTAGGTCTAGGAGTGTGGAGTCACTGAGATCAGCCCACAACAAGAAGGGGCAGAGCCATTCCAAAGCCGAAGTGTTAGAACAGAACAGTAACCTTCTCAAAACAGACTGTGAGTAACGCTGGGGGCCTGCAAGGACCACTGTCCCACACTGCAGTATGTGTATCTTCAGATAACCTAAGTTTCCCACGACCCTCCTCAAAACAAGCAACACTGGGCACTGGCCAAACAGCACATGAACTGGCGGCGTGCCCAGGAACAGGACACACACACTGGATGTGCATGCTGTGGGGAAAGCTGAATAACAGTGTGCAGGCTGCAATCTGCAAGGGCTCCCCGCTCTTGTAAGCCCAGCAAGATAGGGGCCAGGAGCCCTGGCAGCTGGCGTCACGCTTTGTAAGAATTCACAGGTGGTGAGACTCCCAAACAACCTCCTGGAACTGATAGTGGAAGTACAAGTGAGCAGGAGGAATGTCTGTAAAAAGAGGGGGAGAAAGGAGACTTCACTGAACGAGCAGACAGAAGGATGTTCTCAGGACAGAGACTCACCTCCACTGCTCACCCTGAGGGAGCAGGGCAGGGCAAAGCTGCTGTGTGGGGCTGGGAAACGCCAGCCACAAGGGGCTCAGAGCCAAGAAAGTGACAGCACTCGAGAGCAGCTGAGAGAAGGCAAATACAGCGTTACTGGAAAGCAGTGCCACCAAAGCTCAGGCTGCTGGGATCCAGCAGGGGGAAAAAAAAGTGGTGCCTGTGCTCCACTTTCTTGGTCCCATCATTTTTTCATGCTATTTCCACTCCCCTTTGGCTCCCTGCTATCTCCGGTCATCTTGTTCCAGGTACGGGAAAGAAAAACAAAGGGGAAGAGGCGCAGCACAGCAGGTGAGCTGAGGTGGCCGCTGTGCCATGCTGTATTTGCTCAGCTTCCCGCGGGCGTGCCGCTGCTGGAGTCCAGTCCACTGGCGGTCAGAAGCTGCCTCCTGCTTCCGGAGCGATAGAATCGGAGCGATGACAGTTCAAGGCTGTCACTGGATACAATGGGAGGAGGAAGGTGTAGGACAATATTAACCAGCTGCTATTACTAAAAACTTGCTGGCCCTTGACACGCAGAGGAGCCAGATCCCATGAGTAAGACGAGCCGCTTTTTTTTCTGCAGCACTCTTCTGCCTACAGCTTGACGGAAGAGCAGCCTCCTCATTTACTTCTCACCTATTTGTAATTAATTGCCATTGCATGCTGGAACTGGAACTGCGATTGTACACGAGCGTCCAATTCCTGAAAGCTCTACTGGTTAACCAGAGCTCCAACTCCTACACAGCCTGGGCTCTGCAATCAAATTACTGGCTGGAATGAGCAGCGTGAAATGTAGAGGAAAGAATAATTAAGAATTATCCAAAACAAAGACACACATTCATTGCTGCAGGCCAGAAAAATTAAGTATGATTGTGTAAAGTTTGCAGTTCTGTCGCAGTGTGTTAAGGAGCGCACTCGTGATCTCGAGTTAGGGAGTGTTTTCAGGTGAACAGATGGAAGGGCTGCCTGTATTAAGATATGCTGGAAATACCACAGCAAGGGATCCAATGAAAGCGGTGGCATGTAAAGGTGAATTACAGTAATTTTGCTGCAACTGGAAAAAAAATCCACACAAAGCCACCCCCTTTCTGTGACTGCCTAAAACAGAACAGATCACAGGGATCCCTCTCTGTATCTGGGTGTAACACGCAGTCTTCTCCACAGCAACCGTAATTCTTTCCTACGTTTTCCTTTAAGACCAAATCAAAGTTAGCTAAGGCTGGCTCCAATTTCATTTACATTTTAAAGATTTTTTTTAAAAAAGACAATTGCAAATGACCTACCTATAATAAAAACTACAGCCAAAGTAGCGCTCGTAAAGAAGGAAAATCGGATACAGTGACTGTAAGAGTGTTAAACTGTAAAATCCAAAGCAAACAAATGTGCAGACAACAAGATCTGACTCGGTAAATGAATTGGGGCCTTGACACGCACTCGGAGGCACCTTCCAGCCTGTATTTGTGGCAAAGGAGCACGCCCTCCCCAGCTTTACGGAGCAGATGAGAAACTGTCAGGATGTTGTCCTTGCACTTCAGGAGATCACGGTGAGAAAAGCAGGGCAGGAGGGGCCCCTTGTCACACAGCCCTGTGCCTGAAGGGACAGCCACATCCCTAAGGCAGCCCAGCGTGTGCTGCGCAGCAGCCAGGCGCAGCAGCACTGCTCTGCTTCTGTAGAGACCTGCGATTGCCCCTGAGGCCACAAGGGCCCAAACCCAGAGAAAAGTACATTTTGTGCTGAAAGCCCACGGGATAGTTGGCTCCAGCAGGCCAAAGGGCAGCTGGTGAAAAGCATGAGTGGCATGCTCACTAGACAGGCTGAAGAGGGGAGCGACAGTGGCCAACTCCATCTTGGCCATCTGCAAAATCTCAGGGAATGTGCCGAAAGGCAACAAAGCACCGTGTTGCTGGGTAGTCTGTGTTGGCCAACCACATACAGCTGCATGACAGACTACCCATCCAAACAATACTGCTTTGGTTTTGTTCCTTCTATTTCTGTTATTAAGGAAAACAGACCAACACCATCAATCTCACCTAAGAGTGATGTGAGCAGCAGCAGCAACGTGTCCGTATCTTCTCCAAAGCACGAGGCTGCATTTGTGATGTTTTCACTGTAGTTCCAGAGGGTTTTGCAGATCAAACAAGCCAGCTGCCAGTCTGCTGGCCCAAAGTCTCGCAAGCAGTCAACTAACCTGTCAGGAGCAAACAAAAACAGCATTTTGCTCCATGTCGTTTTCTCTTGAGTCCTCTAAAATCTAGGCAGTCTATAAATGTGTGCAGATACCATGAAAGGTTGCAGGAAAATTCTACATTAATAAACTTAAGATGCCACTCTCTTCTTTCCCACTTTTAGTCTAGCTCCCTAAGGATGTGAACATGCCTTCTGCTTACATGTAAGTGCATATCCCTACCTACATCCGTCCCCCTCCAGTAACTTTTTAATCCGACTGACCAATTTCAATCACGTCACAAAAGCAACCAACAAAGACGCTCAATTCCAACAAATTTCATGGCAATGTGTGGCTGTCCCAAATCTGTAGCTACCACTACAGCTGAGATTGCAATGCAAGCAAACCTTATCAGGCACCAGGAATCCACCTGGGAAAGATGGTGTGAAAGCAGAAAAAGCTCCAGTCAGAGTTTCCAGCTTGTTACACATCAGAGGATCTAACCAGAAGACATCCAACACAATTTGCTATTTCCATGACTGACAGAATACTTCTTAGATTCAAAGTCCGACTGTTTTGCAGATCTGTTCCTTTCCTGTATTTTCTTAGCCTGCATTCCCAAGGGACTCCCTTCAGAAATGCCTGTTTTATTAAGGACCATTAGGTTCTTGGCCTTTCTTTCAGTCTCACCTCCCTGCAGATATCAAATGTGGGCTGGACTGTACAGGACTCTGAAATTAAGCTGTAACTTTTCTGCTTGCACCAGTTTACACACAGTACCTACCCAGAGTTCCCATGACCAAACAGCGTTGTTCACAAGTCCTGGGGCAGCAGAAACATATGCTGTTTTTCACCTGCTCTCCCTAACAATCTCTCCAATAGAAACCCTTCACCTGTTCTCTTCCTCAACCCTATGACACCCTCTTTCCCTCAGTTCCCTGCTTCACTGTGACGTTTATACACTAATGATGAGAAAAGGAACCACAGGATATCTGTCGCATTCGGATGTGGCTGAAAACACCAGTAACCGAAAAGCAACCAGAATGAGGTTTGCTTTCTCTCTCCTCCCCAAGGACGCTCATTACAGAACACTGCCACGCACCTGATGGAAAAACAAAGCATCCTGCTCTAATTTTCTGAATTTTATCCCTCTCATGAGCCTAATTCCTTGTTTTATTAGGAACACTATATATAGGTACAATAACCTGGTTTCCCAAAATCCATAGGGCTGCTTTTCTGAAGGAGGTCACCCTGACTGCACACAACCACCTGTGTATTCTCCAGGTTCATTCCACGTTGTTTTTCCTTCCTGCATCAGAAACTTGCAGGCAATAGCATAGACAATTCTAGATTCTATATAATAGAAATTCTACTATTCCATTCTATGTAATATTCAACATAATAGATATCTCTCACATTTATTCTTCAATCAACCTGTAATTTATTTTTACTCCTGTTTTACAGCTTTCCAATTTTGAACATTAACCGGAACATGGGAAAGCAAGATAAGCAGACAAAAAGTCTTGTTTACACTGTATAAAATAAGTAATTATATGATGTATGAACAGGAAAGCATTTCAAAGTTTGGCATATTGTTTCATAAATGTGGGTTGTATCAACTGCTTAACAAGCGTAAGAACAAGATCTTTCATGTTGCTCCAATTAAGCCGGATCCGCTATTATCTGAACATCAAAGCCGCAAGTGTTGCATCCACAGTGGTTTTTCAAGATCTCTTCACTTACAATAAAAGTGCCTTAATGTTGAACTCTCAGAGAGTGGACACACAGGAGCCTTTTTATACCGAGCATGGGCACCTCAGACTCTTCTCCCTGCAGTACTACGTACTTACCAGAACCGCAGGAGACCATGCGGGGTATCCTAGTTCCTTCACACTTGAAACAGATACATATTAAAGGTGCCTATGAACTGTACTCTGAGCTCACATGGGATCCAGCTGGGTCAAGCCTAAGTGGCTTCTGTAAAGCCATGCCTTAGTTATTGCGTTTTACTCTTCTGTATACATCAGGAGGATCTTTGGGAGATCATTCTACAACTCTCAGCACTGTAGTAGGCTAAACCACTCTAATGCTCTTGCAAAAAAAACCACACTGAACAACACGAAAGGATCTTTCTTGAAGACTTAGATCCCTAATGTTTAGTAAGTATGCATCCTTACTACAAGTTACTGGCCCCAGTGAAAAAGAATCTGATTGATTGAAAATCTTTGGCCAAACTACAGGAACATGTCTTTTGGTAAAGCATAATTAGGAACTTACTTCCCAATTGCTCCTTCTTCCATTAGGAGTGCTCGTTTGTCCTTATCTACTGTGAGATTGAGCAGGACTCCACAGGCAGAAAAACAGACATCTTCATTCTTGGCATCAAGTAAAGCAATCACAAACCTGTGTACTGGGTTGTAAAGAAGGAAACAGTATTACTCTGAAGACTGACTACCAGGGGAGTGGCATTACAACATGCTTATTTATTAAACCTGTACCCTCAGAAAGCTGTCAAATGCGGGATATCCTACCCAAAAACGCAACCCTGTAGCATCCTAGTGTGAAGTTACTACTTTAGGCATATGAGAGGCAGTAAGAGTCACTACTACATGCTGAACACGAGTTTCTTCCACACAACACCTACAAAATGTTACATCAAAGTATTGTGAAGATTAAGTCAGAAGAGGTTAGGCTGACCCAACTGAATTATAGGTTACTTAAAAGTATCGCTCTCCTTCCAATCGCACAGTCAGCACAATCTGCTAGGATTTAGCATTTGGCACTCACAGAGGGAAGTTCTTACCTCCACGAGCAGAGGCAGGGCTGCCTTAGACTGCATCAAGCCCAGCTGGGACTGTTGCAGCCTGGGGCTCCTGCAGGAAACAGGCAAGAAGCAGATGCTGGGCGTGCAGCATCTCGCAGCACTTGCTGAATCTGAACTCAGTAGGCAGTGAAAGGCATCTTCAGCGAGGGTCAGTCCTGTCTAGAGGAGAGGCAGCCTCCCAGCTCCTCCTGAACTCGGTACACTGACACCTCGGTCTCTCTGAGGTGGAAAATTCAGCCCTTTGATTGAGGCAGCTCATTAGCAAGCAGCTACTACGTGTCAGTTCTCCCACTGCAGATACCTTCTCCTTCACAAACCTTGATATATTCACCCTTGAAAACGGGGTTTCTATACTGTGGCATATCGCCTCACTGTGAGCACTGACAGGTAGATAGAAAAAAATTTCCAGTGGACTGGTCTTGAAACTTATGACACAGCTTCTCTGGATAGCAAGGAGTTGCCATTTTTCCCAAAGCTCTTCAGGCACCAGAAGCAAAAGGACTTGAGAAGACTTGCATCCTACTTCACCCAGAGGCAAACAGGAAGCCTTTTTGTCGAGGCAAACACCTGAAGTGCATGTTACAAAGCACTAACAAGCTGTCGAACACGAGAATCAAAAGCTTATGAACCTAAATGAGAATTAAGTTGGATTTTCATTTTATATCAAATCACTACAAACCTGTAGGACTTTGGGAAATAAAGGAGTGAAGGGAAAATCAAAATTATAATCCTTAGGAAAAGCAGAGGAGTTTTTGTAGTATCTGTCTTTGGGAAGATAGACAGTGGCACATTTTTCCTACCCCAATACTTCCATTTTAATGAGACTGAAATAAAATGGTGTTTACAATGACTATGGCTGGATTCTAAGATTGGCATAATATGCAAAACATCAGATAAAACTGCTTCTACCCTTTAACTGAGACAACTTACCAGAAATTTTTCCTTTTTAGAACTATGGACATTTAAAACCAGGACTCCTACAAATGCAAAGAACTCACTCTTTTTCTGTACGATGAAGTCACAGATCTCATGATACTGGGAAAGATTGCCAAAGACTCTGACAGCCTCCACAACTCCATCCATATTGTTGCTCATTAACAGCTTTAAAAGCACTATAGGTTTGCAGAGAAATAAAATAAAAACAATTACTTGTATATCACGAATGTGCTTGGCTTTTTATCAACAAATATCAGAATGCAAGCAGTAACAGCAATAGATGTGATAAATGGGACAGTTTATCTAGCAGGCTGGTTGCAGTGAAGGAGATGAGCAGATGGTAGAACAAGAGCTAAATTGTGTAAAGCTTTGAAGATGAGACAAAGAGCTCCAATATGGGGCTAAATGCAAAGGAACAGATGAGGAGTTATGAAGATTGCCTAAGCACAGTTGTAATAATGGGAATCGATTTTGCTGTACAGTTTTGAGTGGGCTCATGAAAATCCAGGAAGACAGAACAAAAAATGTTGTAATATTTAAGAAAATTGATTTAGATCCTGAACAGATGGTCTTATGGTGTGATGTCTCTTTAAACTAAAATTATTTTCTGACATTAGCTCTATTTTCTCTCAGTGCTGCTCCAACAAGCAAATGCATTTTCTCTGAACAGCCACTTCGTATTGCCCCTGGTCTGAAGCGTTTACTTGTTCGCTGCTTTCCTGTTCAGCAGATTCACATATAATTAGCAAGCATCTTCAGCAAATAGAATGAGACCTTTGGCACTTCCTAGGAAGAGTTGCCCTCATTTAGGTTTTCAGTGCATGGCAAAGGAGTGATGTTCTAGAAAGCACATTTATCAGTCTTCTGTGAGGAAGAAGTGAACCACTGAAATCAGTGCATCAGATAAAGTACTCAAGTCAGTGAACCCTGAAGCCTTCCACCACAGAAAAGTGAGAAACAAAGAAGAAAAGAGGTTGGCTTCGTTCCCATTACTTCCTTCTTTGAATGTTGCAATACTGAACATGCCTTGAACTTGTCTTACAGAGACAACAGAAATGATTTTATTTTTGTCTTTGGGATCCAGCCACTGGTATCAAATAGCAAGTATTCTCAAAATGTCTCCTGAAGGAAGTGTGCTGGCCTTGTGTCTCTCCTCATTTCAGACAGAGGAAAGGTGATGGGGCTGCGTCCACACACTAACGATAAAAATAGGAAGAGAGCAAACAGGACTGAAAGAGAAGCCATTTGTTCCCACATTTCTCTGGCTGGCATTAAGAGACAGCTGGCTTAGGGGAGATAAAACCCCTTATGACAGAACATCCAAACTGTTACCTAGAGAGGAAACAATATCTAGCAGTCAGGGCACTAAGCTGAGAGCTTTTCCTTACTCCTCATTCTGCCTGTTGTGCCAACTTCAGCCTTTGTCTCTCCCCCATATCTTGACTATTTAGACAGTAAGATTTGCAAGATAAGAGACTTGTTGGATAACAATGGCGTTTTGTGTAACATTAGCACAACGAGTGCCAGACCTCAGAGGCAGTTCCTTCCCATCACTAAAATATGACTGTTGTCCACACTGTCACAGGGGAGAGAATCACATACCCGCTATACCAGCAACAGATTTATAATCCAGAAACAAAACAGATTCAGATTAAAAAAAAAGAAATGCAGGTCTAGAAGGCAGCAAGAAGACAACTTTCTTACCATGCTCTGATTAGAAGTAAAAAGTAAAGTGATTATTTTGGTTCAGGCATACAGATTTTGAACTGGTCTAGCAGAAGCTGCTTAACAGAAAACAACATGGCAACTTCCTCTGGGGAGGAAAAGAAGTGGTTTTGTCAGCAACCTAAATATTTTCACACAAGTCATACTATTATGTTCCAAAAGAATTAGAAATCACTGTGGGAGTAATTTAGTCCTATTATTTTTATGTTCCTGCAATATAATGCCATGAAACCCTATCAGTGTCTTTATTTTCTGTGGTGTCAAAATATAGCATGCATAACTTCCACTTAGAGAAAAGTGCCAGTTTACAAGCCCTTACTTTCAGCAATGTGCAGCTTCTTGTCTTGAACAGCAGAACTCTTCACTTTGTAGAAGGACAAATTGTTGATCGTTGTTGCAGCGTTGATCACCAATTCCTCACAGACTTCAATGGACTTATATTCTGATATTAAAAAAAGAAAAGTATGTATACACACATACATGTAGCTTAGAAGCATATCATAGCTTGAAAGCAAACTGAATCATAGTTAACATGACCACTACTACAGATAACTGCTTTGTTTTTCAATAAAATGGTAGAGGCTAACAGGAACAGCTGATGGAAAAGCAGCCAAAGTCACACTTTCTGACTTCAACTACAGAAACGATTGTGGTGAAGGTAACACCGTGTAAAGTCTAGTTAAAACATTTTACAGATCCTATTTACTGTTTCAAGATGGGGCTGAGAAGAATTTGCATGCAGAAACAGGCCTTTATGATAGTTATCAGACTGCTGACAAAGCAAAATACCAAGGACTACGCTGAGGTGTCAGCTACTGTGACACGTTATGAAAAAAGAAGTCTCTAACAACATCCGAAACATTCTCTCTCCTGAAGAGTTCCTGACAATGTTACCAACATACAATTTCCTCTTACACCAGTAAGTCTGAATCTTTCTGAGGTTTCTATCCTCACAAACCAAGCTGAAGGAACTAAAATTTTGTTGTAGACTGATACGGTGGTCAGTAAAAGAGGAGGGGCTCAGAGAGAAACTTTGAGACTCAAAGGTCCTTAAACAGAGATTAAGATAGTTCCAACCCCGGTAGCTCCCAGCTTAAGACAGAATGGATTGTGTCTTATGTGTCACTTGTGTCTGCCCTACTCTAACCCCACTGGGCTGGTGGGTAAGACTCGTCAGCTGCTACCTAAACAGCCTGATGGTGTTTATGCAGTATTTCATGTTCTCATCACACACTAAAACATACTGAGTCCTCTGAAATTTATCTCACCGCTGCTGAACTGTGTTACTGGGAGAGCAGTCTGCCCAGCCGTAGCCTATGTTTAGATTTACAGAGGGATCGGTAAGTGGTGAATCCAATCCAAGAACAGTCACTAAACCCACGAATGTTAAAAATAAATAAAATAAAACCATGGAGCCTCATATATGAATTCTCACAGCAAGACATACTTAAAATAAAATTCTACTTTGCTTATCGTTAGTGGTCAAGCCTGCAAAACTTACCGCTGAACGAAACATTTCTACATCCCCTTTGCACAGACACAGAGAGTCCAACGCTTCCGCTGTCTCAAAGTGCATTTTATGTAATACCATTTATGAATCCCAGCAAATTGACTTTGTTATTTTAGCAACAGAATCCATTTAGGTATGGCTCAACATAGATAACAAGCTTAAGTAGAAAAATCCTAAACTCTTCTTACTTATTGAACAAAGATAATGCACAGAACAAGATTTTATTACCTAGTACTGTACCAAGTAATTCTACAACACGATGGGAAGCTGCCAGAGCTGCTCCTACACTGGGATGAATGGAGAGATTGGCCAGCACTCTTATCAGTTTTATCAGAACATCTTCTGCTTCTGAAGGATGCTTTGGATTTTTTTTTTCTTCCCTTCCTCTTTCACGGCAACATTTCTCTGCATTCAAATCAAGCTCATAGTAGGTTTGGAATATTGATATCAAGGTGTTAACACTCCCTTTTTCTTTAAAAAATTGCTCACGGGCCTGGTTATTCTTTGCTGTTAAATTACCAAGAATGAAGATGATACGGACAACCAAATCCTGCAACAGAACAAATAAACTGTATTATTTGAAAAAATCAGAAGCCTGTCAGCTGCTTAAAAAGAAGGGAATGCTTAATTTGTTTCACAATTCACTTAATAGCAGGTCCAGAATAACTGAAAGAATGCAAAATATAGCAATTAGAAATAATCTTTATGCTACTATTTTTAATAAACCAATTTACAGAAGAAATTAAAAACACACAACAGTCCTAGCAGAGCACTGGGGTTACTAATCACTAAAGGGATATGCTTAGTATAGGTAATCCATTTTTATTAAGCCCAAAGTAATTTTAAAACATCTCAAAACATCACTTTATATAAGAGAACAAACCTATGAGCCAGCCTTAGTAACCTTACAAGCAAGCCAATGTCAGTTGTACGACCAAAGACCACCCCCTTCCCTTCTTCTCTAGGCCTGTCACCCATTGCAGAGTTTAAACTACTTTACCTTACTTTGCTACTGTTTAATCTATGTCATTTCCTTGTTAACTTTGATTGCTTCTTCCAGATATTTACCAGAAATATGACTGGTATATTGTTCCTTTCTTTTTCCTTTTCCAGAGAAGTGCCTTACAACATTGTCATCCTACATAACTTCTCAAGAATTCTGGAGGCATTAGTAATGGGCATTTCTGCCCATTAGTGAGCAACAAAGGGCAAATTTCTTGAGGCCAAGCTGGTTTGAAGTCACTGAAATACACTCCAGCTCATTTCTCAGTGATAAAAGAACTCAGGCTGGAATGGAGATTAATCATTCGATCATACTTGGCCCCTTCAGAAAAAGAAAAAAGAAAGGCATTCCACACTTCACTGTTCACAGTGTCATCTGTCAGTAATTCTCATCTTCTGAGCACCGAAGCAATTACTTCCTTATTGTCTTATCGCAATTAATAATCTACAGTAAGTTTCCACGTTCCTTTTTTTGTTCCCCTCTAGCTGCAACTCATTTTGTGCTGGTTTTTTTCTGATTTTAAATGTTCTTGCTGCCTTCTTATTTTTATCATTGCCGAATGAGACCTACTTTCTGTTTTTATACAGTATCTCAAGATCTCATGACTCCACCAAATTGCTCTCTTAAAGCACTTCCTATCCCTTCCCTTCAGTGGGACACCGAACTGCATCTGTTTTTGCTTCATCGTGGACAGAGCCACAGCTATTTTTTGGCAAGACTTGTGGATCTTAATTCAGTGACATTCAACACTCCCTCATCTTTTTCTTATCCACCTGTATGGGAAAAGAAAAAACATTCTCAAAATCTGAACTAATCCAAGGACAAACTAACTAAAACATGTTCTTCAAAACCTGCCCATTCTCAAAAGTCCATTGCTGTATCAGGTAAAGATCAGCATTTCTTCAAGCATGGCACAGCCAGCAACCTTTACCCGTGTGCCTGCTGGACTGGAATTATCCCAGCATCTTGATGGTTTTCTTAAATGCAACAGTTACATTCACAGACATTCCAATCCTTGATGGTATTAATAACCTAAGTTAACCAGACACACTCCAACTGATGTGTATGCAGTGATACTGCAGGAAAAAGGGTGTGTAAGCAGCAAATCCCTTTTCCATATATGCCCTCATCAGTGAGTTTCAGGCCTGAAGCCTCTGCCACAGACACTGGCACTGACACCCACTTGAGGTAAAGATGAGTGCTATCCCCAAATTTGAGGGGCAGGCAGTCTCCTAAGGGAGAAACAGGCTCTCTCCTCTATACATATAAAACGACTGCTCTGCAGGACCCACTTCCACTTTCTTTCTTTCTTTTTTTTTTTTAAACAAGGCATCATATTTTTGCTATCTTCTAAATGTCATCGAGACAAAATTTTTCTGCACATCCTTACTGACTAACCACTAAGAGCTTTCACCTTGGCTGGCACAATGCCCAATTCACAAAGGCTGTAAGAATGTGAAACAAACAACTGATGAATCAGAAGAGAGAACTGAAAAAAGCAGGCAGGCTAGTTTGACTCGTTTATATTGACTTTCTAATTTTGGTCAAAACAGTATCAGCCCAGCAACAGCCCTACCCAATCAGCACAGAGACAAACAGGTACAGTACAGCAATCCACTGATATTTTGAGAAGCGTGATCTCAACTGTTCTTTCCACCTACGGGCTAGCAAAACAAACTTCTAAAATACAACTTCTTTCTAGCCAAGCACATCCGGTTTTAATAGCATATTACCCAAGTTTCCTTATCTCCAAGTGACAATTTAACCAGTAGAGTCAACGAGAAAAGCATGTACAACTTCTCCTGAGCGATATAATGCTCTAAGGGTCAGATTGGTTTTGGCTTTTTGTTTTTAAAAAGCTCTCAGGGGAAGCACTGCAAGAATAACTAACACCAGCTCAGAGTGGCTTTGTAGAGAAACACAGGTAAAAACCAACGGCGTTCTGAAACTGCAAGACTAAACCTGTACAAGGCCCACGGGCCTTCCTGTACATGGAGAAAAAAGCAGTATAATAAGTGAGATTATCATAGAATCATAGAATGGTTCAGGTTGGAAGGGACCTTGGAGATCATCTTGTTCCAACCCCCCTGCCATGGGCAACGACACCTCCCACTAGACCAGGTTGCCCAAAGCCCCATCCAGCCTGGCCTTGAACACTTCCAGGGAGGGGGCATCAACGATTACTGTGAAGCTCCAAATGTTTGGAGTATTGACTGCAGATGGAATTTCAGACCCTCTTGGACATTTACAGAGAAATCACACACCAGTCATTTCTTACATTCGTTTATGTAATATCTAGATTTTAATATGTATGGCACTAAAGGCAAAACGGATGGGAATTATATGCAGGTATTTCATCTTCTTATACAGAGGCACTCATGTGAGACACGCTGTGCAGAGAGGCACCCAAACCTGGTGGGAAGGGCACACATGAGAGCACACAGCCTCACTTGTGAACACAGCTCTGAAGAAACGTGTTGAGAAAAGCTCCAGAAGGAGAACTGATTTTTTTCTCTTCTTCCAATCTGTCAAGAATCTGCAATATTTTCACATTTAAAGGGATAAAGGTACCACATACTCCATCAACATCTAACTCGTTTTTCTGACAGTTGGAGCCATATAATTTTATTACTGGTACGAAAAATTCTTTACCTCTCTAACTCTAAAAATCTATTCCTTGCAACTGCGCTGGGTGCAAAGGGACTCAGTGTACTCGCTGAGTCACAGAACTCGACAGCAGTTTCTCTTAGCAATTAAAATGCATCTGCCTCGCCACGTAGATCATGATGAACATGACAAATAGCATGGGTTTACTTATCAGTAAGAAAGGACAACAAATTAGATCAGTAATTTCTAATTAAAACAAGACAAACAAGGGAGGGGAGTCCATTCCAGAACCAGTACACACTGGCCAAGTACCTGTGAGTCAATGTGGAGCCGTCAGAAGGGGAGGGGTGCTATGAAACAAGAAATCAAGATGCCAGCAGCTCCTATTAGGGTTCCTATTCAATCTCCACCTGTAAATGAAATATGCTTTTTTCTGTTACACAAAATCAGTAGCAATAGTCAAAATTACGTCACTTTCTCAGCAGCATGAACTGCATCTAGTGGTCATTCACATGTCTAATATACAAATTTATCCTTCTGCTTTATTAGGCATCCTTGGAAAGAAAAACTGAGACCTTTGCAGGGTCTGATAGTCTAAAGACAAACTAACAGTACCTCTGCCTTCCTGGAGCTAACACAGTAAGGATTCATCTTGCAGTGACATTCTGGCTGTGAAAATGTCTGGTTAAACCTAGAAATAGTAACTGACCTAAAATGAAACTTGATTTAAAAAAGAAAAAAAGGAGGAGGAGAGAATATATTGGAAGTGTCAAAAGCAAATGAAGAAGATCCTGACTGAGGGACCTGAAGCAGGGAGCAGAGAAGAAAAGCTTTACCACAGTGACAGCAGGGAGCACTTGCTCAGTAATGAGGGAACCCCCTCCCCACAGATACAAATGACTTTGAGGAAAAGGAGAGGCAACTGGAAGAATATAGTTGTATTCCACAGAATTACAGACTGACTGAGGGTGGAAGGGACCTCTGGAGGCCATCTGGTCCAATCCCTTGCTCAAGCAGGGGCACCTAGAGCACGCTGCCCAGAAATAAACATTTCCCTATACCACATGCCACAGGAGCCTATATAACAGTTTTTACACTCTAAAATGTGCTAAGGTAACCTTTTCTGAAAAGAGTTCATTTGTACTTGATGACTTCTAGCAATGACAAACTCATGTCTTTAGGTTTGTCAACACTTGGAGATCTGGGAAGGGTAACAAAGAAGAGCAAGCACTCTGTCAACAGAACAACATTTGATGAAAAGCAGCGTACACATCCTATTGAAAAACATTTCAGAAATCACAAATTGAAAGAAGTTGAAAACTATATCCCCCATGGTATGGCTCCAATGATTACTGATCTCCTTGGTTAAAATCTTGCTTCTTGGTACTAGCTCAAGTTTCTACAGCTTCAGCCGCTAATTCTTGCTATCTTTTTTCTAGATGGAAGGATGGTCTATGAACAGAAATGTTTTCCTTTAGAATTCTATCACTCGGCAAAACTTGCTAATGGTCTCATCTTTGACATTGATTAGATTTCCAAAGAAAACACCCCATGATTAAGCAAATAAATTAATCATTTTCATAGCTCTTTCCAGAGCTGTTTGCAAGATTTCAGCATCTTTTGTAGGATACGAATACCAAAATAAGGCAAAAAAATTCAGTGACAGTGTCTTGTCATCCAAGCACTAATACCTTCTTATCATTTGATATTCTAGTGTTTACCTATCCAGTAATTACATTTACTTTTTTCTATCCTCTGGTACACCAAAACATCAGGTTTTTATACAGTATATGCCAATGAAGGCTGCTTGACTGCAAGCTTTGAGTTCTAGATTCCTCACCGTTCAAAGTATATATCACATTTTCTGCACTTCGCTTGCCCACTTTCTGCTTTTCTTTCAGGCAAGAAAATTATAAATCACAATCAGAGTGCTAGGAAGATACAAATAAACTATTAGCTCAGCATGCTGTCAGAAGTTATACTGTAGGGAAAAACCTTACGTGGCCATTCAGATTTCATAGAATCATCAAGGTTGGAAAAGACCTCCAA
This sequence comes from Penelope pileata, assembly GCA_013396635.1. Lineage (NCBI taxonomy): Eukaryota > Metazoa > Chordata > Aves > Galliformes > Cracidae > Penelope > Penelope pileata. The sequence continues at coordinate 470,921 of WBMW01003369.1, forward strand.
GATCATCCAGACCAACCGTCCACCTACCACCAAGATTACCCGCTAAGCCATGTCCCTCAGTCCCACATCTACACGGTTCTTGAACACCTCCAGGGACGGTGACTCCTTGGGCAGCCTGTTCCAGTGCCTGACCACTCTTTTGGAGAAGAAGTTTTTCCTCATATCCAACCTGAACCTCCCCTGGTGTAACTTGAGGCCATTCCCTCTCGTCCCATCGCTAGCTATCAGGCAGAAGTATCAGCAGGGAAACTCTTTCAGCGTTGCCATAATATTTTTTCTAAAATGGATACCTCCTTCTTGGAAAAATATTCAGGACAGAAGGAATGATTGGTTATGAACATGCAGAAAATCTACAAAAAATCTTATATTCTCTTTTTTTCCAGTGGTCAATTACTATACTCCTTTCACGGCTTTTTTTAATTATCAGGACACTGTAGTGCTGGTGTGATACTTTTGGACAAGAGGAATACAAACAAAAACACGTATTTGTAAACATAGCAGAAAAGAACTACATTATCTAGAAAAGCATGTCCTAAGGTTACCTTGCCAAGCATTTCAGCACCCACTCTACTTGCTGTTCCCAGTTTGGTTCCCGTCCCATGTTGTTTCCTCAGTATTTGTGATTGAGAAACTACTTGTGTGGCTGTTCAACAAACCAGACTGGGAACTGATGTAGGTCATAACCCAGCAAAGGACTGGGGCTCTTCTGGTGATTTTTTTGCCTTCATTTTTGAGATTACTGGAAGCTGAGTCAGTTCTACGACCTGACGCATCACGCAGTCACACAAACAGCTGTCCTCAGCCCAAACGAGGGACAGCACAGAGCAGAAAAGTGAGTCACAGAGGCACAAAAACCACTTATGTCAGCACTGACGGCCATTTCTTCAGAGACAAAACCATGGACACAAAAACACAAACGTTGCCCATCCCTAAAACATAGAAATAATTAAGAAAAGAGCTGAAAATAAATCTCCAGTATCTCATAAGATGATGATGCCACTGCACAGAGTGCCAGTAATACTCTCAGTGCATTTAAGAGGAAAACTTGCAAATCTGAAGCATATGTAGCTGCAGCATTGGACTCTTAAGAGCCTGTGGTCATGTTGGGCTATTAGATGACTTACACTGTATGACTGACTGACACAGACACCAGGTTCCTGGGAGCTCATCACAAAATTGGCCATAAGCCAGCCAAAAAAAAACATCCAGAAAGGTCAGGCAGTGCATGCAGATCACCTAATAAATACTGCTAGAAACAAAGCTGAGAAATTCTCTGCATTTATAGGTCCCATCTGTGACAATCTTCCCACTGCGGCAATCCTAAGATCAAAAAGGACATTCAACAAAATTCAACTAAATTCAACTAAAAGTCAATCTTTTTCTCAGAGGGAGACAAGGAGAACTCTCACGAGCAGAAGCCTGCTTGTTCACAAAACTCATTTGAGACTTGCTACTTGGTAGATGCACTTGGGAAGAAAACTGGGCAGACCCAGGCACAGTGAACCCAACAACTGCAGACATCTCCTTAAAGAGGATGACAAAGCAATTTCAGCCTATTCTTCATTAATAGAGTAAATTGTTTGTCACAAACTGATTGTTAAATCAAACAGGTAAAGCAGCATGCAAATTATAATTGTAAATTAGCGCCGTTCTACTGGCTGATGCAAGAGATAGAAAAATAACAACAAATCTTTTCATGCATATCAGGACCAGGACATTTGCCAGAACCTGCAGAACTAACTGATGATCAAGATAAAACAAGAGCATGCAATGAAGAAAATAACAATTCAGAGAAGCTCGATAAGTTCCTTGCACTGATTCCTGCCCACTATGAAAGAAACCAGAGAGACCTCAGTGCTGGGGAGATCTCAGTGCTATATAGTCTTCTCTGGGGAAAATTCATCTGTCAAAAACTGAAGGGATCACAAACAATTCTAAGGAACAAACTGATGAAACAAACGGTGGCAAATCACCAGGAACAGATAATCACGCGAGAGTTCTAAAATAACTCATTAATTAAATAGCTTAATGACTAACAGTGATGTGCAACCTCTCACTCACAACTGCCTTGACGTCTAAGGACTGGAAAGGTAACAAACATGAAATCAAGTATTAGAAAAGGATCCAAGTGAGATTCAAGCCGGGTGTCTGTACCAGATAAAGTTGAAGAAACCATTAAAAAAGAGCAATAAAACTAGTGGACAGTCAGATAAATGCAGTCAACGTTAAGGCTCCTGAGTCCTAACGTCCAGTTCTTGAGCTCTTTGAAGGGATCAACAGATAGAGAGCAGACCCATCTGACAGAACCTACTTGGCTTTCCAGGAAACTTCTGACAAGGTCACTCACCAAAATCTCAGCAAAACTAAGCAGGCATGCTGTAAGGGAGAATGTTCTGTGCAGGTAAATGTTCAGAGGATGGAAAACAGTAAATTACCAGTTTGTGCAATGGCAGACGACCAGCAGAGTTCCACAGGGTTCTGTCATGGGACTTGTTTTGCTCAACGTGTCCATAAATAACATGGAAAAGTGGGTGACAGAAGTGATGCAGCAGATTTTGTTGATAGCACTAAGATACTCAAAGTAGCAAAGACAAAAGCTGATTGAAGAGCAAAAAAAGGATCTGTAGTCGACTGGTAATAAAATAACAGACAAAATTCAAATGCAGATAAATATGAAATGATGTATGTGGAATAAAACAGAACAGTCATGTTTTCACAGACAAAATCACAACCTCTGAACCAACCATAAGCACCTGGGGAGAGGTTATGGGGTTAGTGACAGATTCCTCATGGGGCAGTGCTCACAGGAGGTCAAAGAAGCACATCAAATTTTTAGAGAAACAAACTTATGCAAGCATGGAAATCTATGATCTTGTCACATCTGAACAGCCATCTTCTGGTTCCCTAATCTATAAAAAAAAAAAAAAATCCAGGAACACAGGACAAGGGATTGTAAGAAGTTCGGAGAAAAGCAACATGGATGCACAATGATATGGAATCTATATCAGAAATGACTAAGCCAGTGAGGACACAAGTCAGGAATTTTCAGTTGGAAAAAGAGGTAACTCAAAGACTCTGTGACTAAGGTCTAGAAAGTTAGGAGTAGTGTGAAATGAGTGACTAGGGATTCAATATTCCCCAGCTTTTCAATACAAGAAGCAGAGGGTATCAAATAAAGATAGCAATAGCCAAATTCAAAACAAATAAATTTTTTGTTTAATCATTAGTTAGTATGGCAACTCCTTGCCAATGAATGCTGAGGAATTTAGAAGTTTACATGGGGTACATAGTTCCATATAAACTTCCGCAGGGGAGACTAGAACTTTGTGGAAAGGAAGTCCACTGAATTTTATTCTGTACACAGAGAACCTATCAATATCTAAAGGGGAACTATAAAAAGAGGGGGACAAACTCTTTAGCAGGGTCTGTGGGGATAGGACAAGGGGGAATGGCTTTAAACTGAAAGAGGAAATTTAGGTTAGATTTAAGAAGAAAGTTTTTTACAGTAAGGGTGGTGAAGCACTGGAACAGGTTGCCCAGAGAGGTGGTAGAAGCCCTGTCCCTAGAAATATTCAAGATCAGGCTGGACCAAGCTCTGAGCAACCTGATCCAGCTGTAGGTATCCCTGTACACTGCAGAGGAGTTGGACTAGACGACCTTTAAGGGTCCCTTCCAACTCTAAGCATTCTATGATTCTGTAACCATATCTGGCTAAGGAAGTCTCCAATCTGGAAAGAGCTGGAGGTTTGGAAATTTTACATGGGAAGTATCATATAGCTTTGTTCTGGTTTGGTTGTTCTCTAGGCACCTGATTTTCACCACTATTTAGTATAGATACTAGGCTGGATGAACCTTGCATGTGACCCATTGTGATTGTTCTTTTGCTTAGTAGGCAACTGCTATATCCAGTGATGTCAGATGCTTCACCAATCTTTTATAATGAAAAAGAGCAGGCTAAACTGAAGTATAAAGAGTCTCTACAACAAGCACAAGATCTCTTCCACGCAGATTTTAGTATCACACCCTGCATTTGTGCACTTAAGATTGAAAACAGCCTCTGAACTGCACACTGATAGAAGATTACACAGCTGCTGGCAGGGCACCAAAAGGCCACCTAAGCTCAGGCAGTGCCTGACCTACTGACGGCAGCTCCTGTCCCACTTCAGCAATCTCCCTGTTCCAAAAGCGTGGCCTCCTCATGGCTTGTAACATTAACCGCAGACTGAGAACACTATCCTTTACTTAGATTATCTGAAAAGCTTACGGACGATAATGATCTGGGAAAGGGGAACAGCATCTTGTTCAAAGATTTCTGAGGACAGGCAAAACAACAGACCACAAAGCTGAGTAGAAAGAGAAGCATGCAAAGCACCCTTACAACATAGAGGCTCTATAAGAACACTTGTGACAGCCTCCATGACATCTGGCAGCCGCTGAGGACATTTTTGTTACTCCACACAAGTAAGCTCCAAAACCGACCATGAGCGAAGTCCAACAGAACGTGTATTTCAGACGCCCAGAAAAGCACTACTGAATTCCCCAGTCCTACCTCGCAGATCCAGCTTTTCCAATCCTCTATGCTCCCCTCTTACCTAAAATTATGACACATGGAATTAAGCAAGTCTTGCCAGCTCAATTTCAAAGCCTTTCTCACAGAGATAAATAACTTCTCTCCCATTCCTTCTGACTTTTTTTTTTTTTTTTACCTGAAAGAGAACACAAGCTGAGGAAAAAATTTAAAAAAGAGATGAAACTGCCTCGTGGTGCGATGATCAGAGACTGTCTGGGCAGCAGCTCTGGAATTCAGTGCATGGAGTGGGAGTAAGTCATTAATCCCATTTCCAGTGCTCATGTTTTTATTTTCACAATATGTAATGCTTATTTTTAAAATCAGTTACGGAAGCACTTGAGAAAGTCTGAACACTGGTTTTCTTTTTTCTTTTCTTTTTCCCAGTACGCTCCTAGCTGTCATGATTGCCAGTAAAAAAAACAAAAAGCACGAACTCTGCAACCTTAAAATTCAAAAAACACACACGCTTCCTCTTTCTTAACATATCAGCTCTTTGTTCTAAGGACTTTGAATGGTTTGAGTTAATAATACTGATTTGTTCTCTTCTTCACTTCTTCCCACAGTGAACAATTTTACCCACACTGCTGTTAGTTGCTTTCTTTTCAGCAGACACCAACTCACTCTATAGCTCACTAGCTGTCAGCGTTTTAGAAGATTAGCAGTATCAACTGCACCCCAGGAGAAACACTCTTGAACTTCTCACAGCTCATGTTTATTACACAGTACAGAAAAAAAAGGTGCCTTACATCATATCCATATCCCACTTCTTGATTCTGCAGGGCTTCACTAAGCTGACAAATAACAGCTGCATGCTTGTTTCAAAACTGCAGTAAGAAGTCACTGTTCTGAAGACACTGCATATATAGTTATCATAACATAATAATTAAGTTGTTTTAATATACAAGCTCTTCCTTTGCTGATTTGTATTCTGATAGGCAGTTTAACACAGAAATCAAGGCTAACCTAATGAAGAAGGGTGTACTGTAGAACCACTCACGAAAGTAGACCATTGAGAAGCTAAACTCTGACCATTGCTTGAAAACCATTTGAATTTATATATGAGCCTAGGATTCATAATGACACAAAGCTGTCATGTCAAGAGCCTATAACAGTTCCTCTTAAAGTTACAGATGAAGATTGCAGGGAAGATGTTACTCACTTTAAGCTCCTTACTCCTTGTCATAGCATTTGTTGAGATTTTAATATAGTGCTCACAAGGAAATATAGCTGTAAGTCTAGTAAAACATCACATCTTCAATATTTCTCATATTATTTACATAGTGCTTTACCAAATGTCTTTGAAGACTACACAGTGCAAGAGCAGCCTGAACCCAGAAATACTCAGGTATGCTGTCAACATGTTAACCAACAGACCTTTATAAGAACTGAAGTATTTTAATCTTTCTCCCTCTTCCATATGTGCTATTACAGAAAACAGGGAGGCAGGTAAACAGGAACGGGCGAAAATATTTTTGTATTTGGCAGGAGAAGGAATAGATTGTTCAGCATAGCTGATACCATTACCTTCATTACCTGCCTTTACCAACAGCAGCACAGAAGACCTCCTTCCAACAACAGACCACAAAGTACTAAACTTGTGATACATTGTGTAGGCTAACTAAAGGTGCTCAAGTTAGTTTAGTTAGTTAGCAAGTTCCTTACTTTTAAAAACAATGCTAATGCTCAATGTTTTGAAACCTCATTCCACCTTTGAAATGTTTATGCTTTACATAAAATTCTTTTTCTTAGATCTTACCTGGCAATAGAGATGAGTAATTCGCCATACATGGGGCACCCTGCTGTTACAAGCGTGGCAATATAAAACTATGATCCTGCACCAAACTCCCAGAGCCTCATGCTCCAGTAAACATAGGAAAGATCCCTATGATACAGCAAGAAAATACAGCAATGCCTGACTCGTGAAGTTCTGACGAAGTTGGTAACAAGTATACTCACAACTTCAGCTAGTAAGATGACAACACATTTTGACAAACTCTAAACACATTTCTAGGTGCAAGTTTCAAATGCTGTCTTACAGGCATACAGTTTTTGCTAACAGAAGAGAGAAATTCTGATACCTTTTGCAGTTAGCAAGGAGCAAGCTTTCCCATGCTTTCAAATTGTTTAATTCTGGAGAATCCACACACTTTTTGCAGGGGAAGAGGGCAGGAGAAGTACCTATGATTTCCTACAATCAAATATTCAAATAAACTACTTGCTTTTAGAAGTATTTTTTTAAACTAAGAAAAACAGTGAGTACCCAAAGGACATACGTAATCGATAGACAAGTTAATCAACTGACTGTCCTCTGTATTGCTTTGCATTTTTAACCTAAGTGATTTCTTTTCAATTATTTACTACTTAAAACGCTGTCAACCACTTAAAATTTTTAGCTGGAAAATGCCTAAAAGTAGGTCAGTGAAAACAGGCTTACACACAATAACACGCGGACACATCAGAGGATTAATATATAAAAATCAAGAGATGAAAAAAAAACTGACCTGCTGCTTCTGGTGTTTGTTTAGTAGAGCTAAAAATAAGATGTAACATCTGGAGCAGTCTGCTAAAGCTGCACAGAAGTCACTGTAGGAGGAGAGTTTGCTACAAAGGTACAAAAATAAGATATAAATGAATGAAAGCGCTTTCTTTCCACAAAAGATCATAAAATAAATAAATCACTCTGCTTTTGACTCTCTGAGGCCTATTTTCCAACAGGTGAAATGAATGCCAATACTTTGACTTCTAATACAGGCATACAGTTATGTAAGAACATGAATTATGGAAAGAAGCAAACCTAAGGAGCTTTCCAACCTGCCTGCCATTGTGACCCAACACGCTAACAGCAGCACTTCTTAGCCCTACATGGAAGAGCCATTGGTCATATCAGAAACGCAGCAGTAACTATGGGAATGTCTTACTTCCCGCGTAGTCAAAACCAGCTAACACCTGTGCTGATGTCCAACTACCAGCAAGGCTTACATACTCAGAGAAATGAAGAATAGATGTGAACATATTCTCTAAGAAGAAGCTACCTAGAAGTTACTGGAAAAAAAAAGAATAATTATTCCGTATCACTAGGAGGCAGAAAAAAATTCAAATCTGTGCTCCATACTCCACAGAACAAATTATTATTTTTTTTCTGTGACTGCAATTTCCAGGAAGCTAATTAAATTGATTTTATGACTAATTTGTATCTTCAGAGCATGCAGTTCACTGAACATAAGAAAAAAAATCTGAAGCAGCAGGAAACTTTAAATAAGACAAATTACTTTTGTTCCACATTGAGTTCTAGATCGAGTAAATGTCCTTGTCAGAATTACAGTACTATTACAAAACTATTGCCTAACTAGCCGTGCTCTCCATGGCATTTTATCAAGTAAAAGAAATGCCCTCTCCCTAGAAGCAAATATGCTGAAAGTGCTGTGATCACTGCTAGGTTTTGACTCATTTTTAGGAGCAAATTTAGAGAGACAGAAGTGAACAAGGTACCAGGGAGCTGGGGATACAATTCATAGAATCACAGAATGGCTTGGGTTGGGAGGGACCCTGAAGATCATCCAGTCCCAACCCTCTGTACCATGGGCAGGGCTGCCACACACCAGATCAGGTTGCCCAGGGCCCCATCCAACCTGGCCTTGAACACCTCCAGGGATGGGGCATCCAGTTCTCTGGGCAACCTGTGCCAGTGCCTCACCACCCTCTGAGTAACACATTCCTCCTAAGATCTAATCTAAATTTCCCCTCTCTTTGTTTAAAACCATTTGCCTTGTCATATCACTATATACCCCTGTAGAAAGTTGGTCTCTCTCCTGTTTATAAACTCCTTTTAAGTACTGGAAGCTTATTTGCATGCTTTACAGGGAGCACACACAACAAAGGAATTTTGCCTGTTTTTTAACTATGGAAAGGAAGGAATGACAGACCCTTACGTATACGCTCTTCGAAGTGGAGCTCAATCTCATCTATCACAGAAAAAACAATAGACAATTTGGAGGGGCTGAATAAGGGGAAAAATCCACAGCTGGATGGCTTCTCAGTGCACGTGCAGCCACAGGCAACATGACTCATGTTGATAATAAAGCAGCAATGGCAAATATTTCAACCAAAATGGCACTCATAAATAATGTTTATAATCCAACTTCTCCTTAAATTGCCAACAATTAATTTCATAACTTCTGCAAAATCCTGCAAAATCCTCAAATTGTTAGCAAGTCCATTTAGCACTGGGTATTGCAAGTTTGTGCTTGGTAACTGGGAGCTTTTCAACTGGGAAAACTATTCAGACTACAAAAGGAACTTTTGGGGTGATTCACTCATCCTGATCTCCCTCCAAAATCACATCTCGGGAAGCAGCCACTCAGCTGCCCATAAAAATGAGATTTTTTCAGTACTCCCATCTGCACATTCAAGCCCTGATCCCACAGATTAATCTTCTCGAACACTCCTCAAACAGTTCAAAATAGTGAACATGGATCGCATTTTCTCCCTTGTGTATTTTATCTTACAACACAGTCCCCAAAAAACCATGGCCTAAAATAGGATTAATAAATACTTAGTCACTGATGCAGTTGTAAAATTTAAGAAACGGTACTTTAAAAATCTGCACATGTGAGAAGGAAGAGTGACACAATACAAGAAAACATTTTTTTACCAGGGACAATGAATCCAAGTTTGTTTGACTGCAATTAAGCAACTCTATCTGTATTAATAAAGACATGATTAGCATATGAAATCATTAAAAACTAACCTAATGAATGCAAATAAATCTTCCAATTTTAGTGCTTGATTCTCGTCTCTTTGAGATGCAGTAACACTGACTTGACAAGCCTTGACACAAGCCTAAGCAGACAGATCCGTGTTCTCTACACACCTGAAAATCCTGACAATATAGGTGCACACATCCTTGTCGTTCATACGCTGCTCCAGCACCACACAGAGCTCAGAGACTGCAGCAGTGCAAACGAGCTGGCATCTTGCCTGAGGTAAGTCAGCCAGGTTTCGCAAAGTAGCTGTCAGCTGCATACAGAATATTTAAAGATTTATTAATCATAGCTGTTTACTACAGAACCCATACTGTTTTGAAAACTGAATAAAGCTCGGATCTCATTTATAACGCCTAAGCCAGTCTGAATATGCTGATAACATTCTGCAGGTATGTATCTACCTCTGCAAGCATGTACCTACCAATAAGTCATACCGGGAAACATGTAAGCAACAAAACTGTGCATATTAAAATAAATGTTTGAAAATGAAAGACTGACACTGGTCTTTGCCTCCACGCAAACTCTTCCTTTGAGGAAAACATGATCTTTCACATATTTTAAAATCTTCCATTCATGGATACAACCACACATCAACTGGAAATCAAGTGAAATGCTGTGGACAGTTAAAGTGATATTTTGTGTAATGTCTGACCTTGTAAATTTACATCTATGTCTTGCAAATTAGTACTGACATCCAATACGTGTTTTGATAACTGTGAGTTATGAATGACGATGAACGGATATAAAAAGGCAATAAATTTACTCTCCTTGATTAACGCATTCTAAAGTTAATCAAGACCAGGAGAAACCTGGTAAACAATCAGTATACAAAATGAAAAGCTGAAGTCTAAGTTTATTTTGGAGAAATCAAAATATTTTCAGAAGATACCGTTCTATTTCAAGGAGTTTAAAACACAAAATATTCTATCACTTGTAGATATGCACAAAGAATCAGGGTATTTTGAGATGCTCTGGTTCTTATCAGGCTTCTTCCACAATAAGAGTATTCCAACACCAAGGTCAGATAGGCAATGACAGGTAAGTTAACTGATGATCTAAACCAGAAACTACAAAATTAGAGTGAGGTCAAGATTAACTGCTCAAATTGTTTATAATCACAAAAAAATAGAAATGAAGTATTACATCAGTGAGATGCACTGATTGTCCAGTGATAAGAAATCCATCATTTAAAAGAAAAACGTGTTCAAGAGCAGGTTATGTTGTTGCCTTTGAGCAGCTTTTGCTCATAGGATACTAAGCACTACTCCAGCCGTTCTCCAACTGCTTTCAAATTTGCTGGCCAATTTCAACAAATCTGACAAATGCGTGTCTGCAGATACTACAACTTTTAGGAAAATTGTAGTCAGAGAGGTGAAAGAGATTCTACGAAGAGAAAGGTACTCCAACTAGCAACGACTTCCTCACTGCTCTGCTGTGCAGCTGTATGGATGGCACAGAAAGCAAGAAAGAGCTCGAGGGCTGCTAAAAGTAGCTGATATTGAGCAAGAAAGTTGGAAGCACTGCTTGCTCAGGCATGCAAGAAGTTAATCTCTTCAAAAAAACTTCAGTGATCAATGCTTATAGAATTATTTACTCCCTTCAAATTCTGTGCACCGTCTATTTTTATTAGTACAGGACAAAATCAAGGTAATAAACTTTCAAACTCCACAAAGATATATTGTAATTACTTTTGTTGAGGGAAGTTTTTGAATCTCTAGATTTGTAATGCTGAAATGCTGAAAGATCACCTCAGGAAATTAATTCTAAAAAAAAACGGGCAAATCTACAGCAATTCAGACCAAGGCTGAAAGTCTCATGAAAAACAAAAATAGAAGAATCGAAAACACTTAAAAATGGACCCACGTGGTCAGCTCTGTGACAGACTCTCAGCCTAACCTGGAAGGTCTTCAGAAAACCAATATATTGTAACCATCCAGCCGCCATGGTCCGGTCCTGCTGGACATCTACCAGGGCTTTTTCTCCACTAGGCCCACAAAAGTAGCGCTAATTCTGTGAGTTTTACTGTCTCAGCTCAACTATCATGAACAACTTTGCAGTTCTTCCTTTTCTCACCCATCTCATCTACATTTTCTAATGGAGTAATTCTTTTTTGTTGTTTAAATGATAAAACTTCATTTTATCACCACTCTCCAAATACAGCATTCCTTAAATCCTACAAATATCCAGACATATCCTGTTGGAAATGGTCAGAGATCTCTTGTCGTATGAACCCCCACACGTTCCCTAACCATTTCAAATCAGAAAACCTCAGATTTCCTGCTTGTGGAACACAGAGAGCACTAGTAACATTTTCTGAGCGTACTGCCTCACTCATTTCTTCATACAACAGAAAATAAGTTTTTATGTTCCCTTTCTGCATTTACAAAGCCTAAAACCTTGACACACTGAAATTATCAAGAATTTTACTGTCAGTGACCAGTATCATACAAACTCTGCATGGCTTAGGAGTAGACTCTACTAAATGCTTGAAAAATACAACAGTAAGCATATGTGCAAAATTACTGAAAACTGACTCCCACTTCCCCTAATACTTTATCAGAGAATGTCAGAATCAGACATTATTAGAACTATAGAACAATCTTAGAAGGAACAGTAAAGGCCAGTCAGAAATAATACCGGTATAGAAAGATGCTGCAAGTAGTACAAGCAGAGCAATTAACACATAAGTGAAATTGGAAGACTACAAAGCACAAAATAACAGAAGCCAGCCAAGCAGCAGATGAATTCAAGAGCTATTCTGATTTCTGTAAGTAGACAACATGATTTGTGAAGAAATGTAGAACAACTGACTGTAGCAAATCCCACCAGCCCAAGTCTTTGTGCTGCCATGTGAAAGATCAAATTCACAAAACCAGAAAATTTAACAGTGGACAAATGCTGTTTTTAAAGGGGAAGACATTTAAGTGTTTTTCAATTAAGGAACATGGAGTACTTGTTAAGTCTTGTCAGTGAAACTTCAAAAGCTTTGGCTTTTGAATAAGCATTACCATAATTCACAGAAATATGATCAGAATTCTAGCTGCAGCAACATAAAATGAGTCAAAGATTACCGTGGTTTCGTGTCCTCTATTAAGGAAGAATACATGTTGTTATGAACTTTTTTTTTTGTATTGTGGAACTTCTGCATAACAGATATTTTGGTGAGAATGAAGACACCACAGGGAAAGATTATTCCCACAAAAAACGACCTGGCAAGATTGTGTATAACACTGCCATCTGGTGATTGTGCAATTATACAGTTAAGGAATGATGGGTCGGTCCTACTTACTGAAATACTGGGATTTTCACGGATTTAGAGCCAGCACAGCCTCCCTCAGAGATCACTGTGGATACTTAAGGTGTTTTTCTCTTCCCATGTCATTTGTCCTCTATTCTTGAAGACTTGTATTTGTTTATTACTTCTGTACATCACCACATATTTGATCTTTTACTAGAAGTTAAGCGTGGCACAGACATTTCCTTTATTCAGAAGATGTGAATCACTGAAGAAATGGTCTTTGATACTACATCCCTGAAAACAGAGCTATTCCTGTTTTTGGGAAGTGGTGCACATTAAGATAGATTTGTTAAAGAAAACTGCACGAAAAAGTCACAGAGGAATTCCACAGCAGCAGGAATCACAACTTTTACACACACAAATAAAAAGGAAGAAATGGCACTCCTGCAAAGTTGCAGGGAAGTTCAGACAGCAGGTGAAACAGCTGAAAATACTCTGATTCATTTGTTTTATTAATTTGCTGTTTGCAAACTCTCCCAGTCTGTTTTTGTTTGTATAAAGATTATACACACTGTTCTGGAGAGACATAGCTCCCCTAAAACAAACAAAAATCAGTAAGAGTGAGGTGACAGTGTAAGCTATTCTTTTTCTCCCATCGTTTCAGGTATCAAATCCTATGTTTGCAAACTGTTTGAGAAATCTGCCATTTAGCAGTGACTACTGCTTCAGAAAACTCTCCACTCCATTTTCCAGTGAAGTGTCCAGAAGTTTACAATTACCCCACCGACTAATCTTTACATCAATAAATTTACAAATCTACTTGGCAAATGTTCAACAAATACAAAAAAACACAGCCTGTGCATAACTTAAGATGTACTTACCCATTTTTTCCACCTAAAACACTACAGTTAAACAGTTTCAAAAGACTACTTTTTATAGTCATCGCTCACCAAGGTTACCTCATTTGAAAAGTTTTGAGCCTGCTGCCTTCAAAAAGCTACTCTACTGCTGGCTTTCATACTGCTGGCCTTTTCCTTAAATTATATTTCATGAAAAAGCACTTTGTCAAACTTATGTAGCTGTATTTTCCTACACTTTTTAAAAATGCATTTTTCTTGTAATAAAAGCTTTTTCTAATCTTCTAGAGCATAGCAGAACTGCTTTGTATTTATTACTGCAGTTTAAAGAACATAGGGAACGCATTTTGAGTTGTTTACTGTAAGATGCGGAATGCTGTCAGCACCATAAAATAATAACCAGAAATGTGTTTTATTAGGTACCTAAAAATATTTCTATTAACTTCAGAATTTTTAAAGCAATTCAAATTAACTACAAAAAATATATTCAATAATGAAATTTTGGTCCTGAACAACTTCATGTAAACTTCTTAAAAAGAATTCTATCAAACACAGGGACAACTCTGTCAGCGGCACACAGGGTTAGCTTATCTCCTCTAATTAAATTTTTTATTCCCCCTTGAAATGCTTACTTTCAGAAACAAAAGCAAATGCTAACCTGGACTAATAGGTGGCCCAAGCTGGAGAAGTGTGTGTCATTTTCTTTTATATTATTAATCTGCTTCATTAATTGCAGCAACATTTCCACAGCTCCTTTGTTGACCATTTCATTAAGGAGTACTGCATTTCCAGACATGAATTTTATAGCTCCCAAGCAATAAAGGAGAGCTTCATTGTTTTTTTGTAGATCTTCAGTTCTCAGGACCTCCAACAAACAATCTAAAATGAAAATCATTATTCAGAAAGCCTAATATAAATATTTTGTATTTGATCTAGTTCAGCCAATGAAAAGATTAACAACTGAAAATAAAAGCCTCTAGTTGAACTCCTTATATACTTTTCTAATAAATGAGCTAAAAAAACTGGGTATTTCAATCATAACCAAGGAACAATTATTGATGAATAATAGAATGGGCTTGACTTCTGTTTTTCCAGGCTTCAGGACCAGCACCAGTTGTAAACACACTGTGGTAATCATTAAAATCTTTAGTCAAGATTTGAAAAAGTATGATGTGCAACTGGAATTTCATGTATTAGACTTGAGAGATTCAAAGGCATTTTTTCTCTCTGCTTGCTGAAAAATCAAATGTGTTAAAGCATCTCAAAAAGTACAGATGAGTAATTCATCTCGCATTTGAAGTCTGTCTGTAACCTTTTTAGCTTTACTTTTTCTGTAGATAAAGTTACTGTAACACTCCTCCTGCTTTATGCCACCACTGTCAGATATCTGAAATGTTAAAACTAACACTTGTTAGTACAAGCCCAGTGTATCTGATCCAACTGAGACATTCTGAATTCGGTGGGTGTATTTTAAATAATTGATCCTAGTCAATATCATACTTTTTAATTTCTAGTAACTGACTGAAAACTACATTCACTTCTGCTTTTTATGTTCCATCCAACTGAATAAAATTTTTCCCATCTTATTTGAGTTTAGAGATATCTAAAGTTTTTCTGTCTGTATTGGGTTTACATGGCAAGGTTTTGGTAGCAGAGGAGCCGCAGGGATGGCCTTTGTGAGCAGAGCCCAGCACTGCCCCATGTCAGAGCAGAGTCAGCTCCAGCCCCTCCAAAAGGGACCCAGCACTGCCAGAGCTGAGCTGTGGGCGACACTGGGTGTGCTCTGGGTGAGCAGACTGAAGGAAGAGAAAATGCTGCATAACGGCAGCTGGGAAAGAGGAGTGAGAAATGTGAGGGAAACAGCCCTGCAGGCACCAAGGTCAGTGCAGGAGGAGGGCAGGAGGTGCTCTAGGCACGGACCAGAAGTGCCCTGCAGCCCAGAAGAGGCCCCTGGTGGAGCAGTCTGACCCCTGCAGCCCAAGGGCACCATGTGAAGATCTCCACATGCAGCCATGGAGAAACCCACGGTGGAGCAGGGGCAGAGAATGACCATGAAGGAGAGGCAGAGATACAGCATTGTGGACTGACCAAAGCTCCATTCCCCTGAGCCATTCAGTGGCAGGAGAAGAGGGTGGATGTTGGGGAAGGTGGTTTTAGGTCTGCTTTAATTTTCTTACTGTTCTAATATGTTATTAGCAATAGGCAATAAATGACATTAATCTTCCCTACAGTGAGTCTGTTTTGCCCATAATGGTATATTTGGAGTGATCTCCCTGTCCTTATCTCAACCCAAGTGCCTTTCTTCACTGTATTTTCTCCCCCTGTGTTCTTTTCAAGGGTGGGGGGGTGAGAATGATGTCATGGAGTTCAACTACCTATCAGTGTAGAAGCACGAGTGTCTCACCTCTCCAAGTATAGGGATGTATATGGATGGAAGTGAACGCTCCCAGCTCTTCTCCAAGCTCTCACCCTTGCCAATTGCCTAGCAGTTGGCTTGTGGAAATGTAAGATAATCTCCTACATTTCCAGCTTCAAATCTCTAATCAGTGTCAAACATGGTCTTGAACAGTCATTGTCTATTTTGGGATGAACTATTAATTTATTTCTTCTACTGAAGATGCTCCACTACATATACATAGTTCACAGGGCCAGAGGAAGTAAAAGGGATTGAATCTATAACCTAGTGATTGAGATAGGAATCTGGGTGACTAGGATGATGATCAGGTTCAAATCTTCAGCCTGGAGAAGTTGAGTCCAAAACATAAAGAGTGAATAAACAAACAAAGAAACAAACAAATCTACCAGGAATCTTTCTCTAGTTTTTAAAATACAAGGAAAGAAATTCAAGAGAAAGAAAAGTGAGCAAAGATGAAGCGAGAGCAAACGAAAAATAAAAAAAATAAATAAAAAAAAAACAATGCTGACACAGACACAGCCAGTCAACCCGTCCAGATTTTTTATGATGCTTATTCTCTACAAAGCTGTAGTTTCCAGTATCCAAACTCTGTTATACAGTGTGAGTTGTTCTCTTTTCTCTGAGCCCTTTCCTCTTGATCTTAATATTGGAAAGGCCAACACTCACATACTAACCTTTAAGACGATGAGTGCTCTCATCTCTCTGAACAGCTCTAAACTTCCTCTTTAATCAATGCACATGAAATAAATGCTTGTGAGATAAAGGCTTATGTTAATAAAACACAGTAACGTTTTTACCAAAGGAATGATTATCAATTTAGATTGAGTATCTTTCATATATCATCATTTTCTTTATTCTTCTCATGTTTGCAAAGGGTGTGTAGAAGAGAGAAAGTTATAATCAGGATAGATCATAGAGCTGCTGCTGACAATTCTCTGAAACTGTTGGCTCAATGTGCAGTAGCAACTAAAAAAGCCAACAATCGTTCACATTATCCTTCTTGATAGTGACAAATGACATAGACAGCATTTTCTCATTTCTATAACGCTTTTGTGTGGATACATCTTGATTTCTGTTGGCAGTTTTGATCTGTACATTTCAAGGAAGGAGAAGGGCTACTAAAACAACCGAGAGAAGCTTTCAGAAAGACGGCTAAAAGACTGGGATGCCTCACTCAGGAGAAAGCAGAGATGTGACAGGACTGAGGTTTATAGAATCATGAAGGCAGAGGGTAAGCTGAGTGCAGAAATTCAAACCAATCCTGCAATTATGTAACAAGGAGCATGATGAAAAGTAGATAGGTTTCAAACAGCAGATAAAGAACTTTTGGAACTTGTTGCTCTATGAGACTGTAGAGGCAGACAGAACAGGAAGGTTCAAAATGGAATTGGAGTAATTAATGGACAAAAGATCCATACACAGATCAGAAAAAGGATTAGACAGGGATGTACCATCTAATGACCCTAACAGTATGTAATAATTTTGGATGCTGAGGAAACACACCACAGAAAATAGCCAGGTTTTCATGTTCCCCTAAATAGCATCACCTGTAGCCAACAGCAAACACAGAACACTGGACTACAGGGACCACTAGTTTCATGCAGTAAGCAATGTTCAGCGTATGCCTAACATTAACTCTGAGAATGTTTCTTGAAAGGAGATCAATCTAACTACTGCATTTCAACATCTAAGATATAATAAGAGAATACATACCCAATAATCTATCATTTTGAACGATACAATCATTTTTTTCATTCCTGCAAATTTTAAATGCAAGCTTGCAGACTCCGAGAAGATTTTTTCCATCTACTTTCATCTGCAACGAAAAAGTCACAAGAATCACAACTAAAATCTGCATTCTAGTTCAGACATCATGGCAAAATTGTATTCCCATAGTAAAACTCTCAAAATCCAGCTAAAACCCTGATAGGATACTGAGCCAAACTGAAAAGTTTGCAGAATTAAAGAGTACTGAAACCTAGCTAGTTCAAGCTCTCTTTAGCAAACTGTGCAGACTGACTTTGAAATAACAGATCATATATAAGCTTTTTATGTATTTTATGCAGGTAGTATATATGATTGCACATCTTTTTTCGCTAATCCACTCTTTCAAAGAAATCCTGCAAAGGATTCACTAGTTCTGTATCTATGGCCATACAACTAAGAAATCCAGTGCAACAATATATTTCATAAAAAAAGTTATTCTCAAATATCAGAAAAGATCTTAGAATGTGCTAAAGGTCACTGAGAGAAAGGAAAGTAAAAGTGTTACAACTGTAATGACAAATCTCTTCCTTTCCTCTGCATTTGAAGGGCAATTTCTTCTGCTGCTCATGACTTTTAAAAGATGGAAAAAAAGAAAGATGGGGAAAAAAAAAGGAAAGACGTCTGTAACAGAACTTCTTTTCTTTCAAGCACCACATAACATCTATGTTGTATCTGAATATATAATTATATCTTCTGATTAAAATAACATACATCACCTTAAAGGAGAAACCTTCCACACAATAATTACAAAAATGTCTACAGCACAATGCCAGGTGGTATCATTTCACTAGTGATAGTCTATATGTACTTAATATAAGCTGAACCAGAAGGTTTAAAAGCACCAACTTTACTGAGAGTGCTAACCAGCAATATAAGGGACAGGGAGGTGACTGCCCCTCTCTGCTCTGCCCTCGTGAGGCCCCACCTGGAGTACTGCTGCCAGGTCTGGGGCCCCCAGTACAGAAAGGATGTGGAGCTTTTGCAGAGGGTCCAGAGGGCCACAAAGATGATCAGAGGGCTGGAGCACCTCCCCTGCGACGACAGGCTGAAGGAGTTGGGCTTGTTCAGTCTGGCGAAGAAAAGGCTGAGGGGAGACCTCATTGCAGCCTTCCGGTATTTAAAGGGAGCTTATAAACAGGAGGGAAATCAACTTTTTACAAGAGTAGACAGTGATAGGACAAGGGGGAATGGTTTTAAGCTGAAGGACAGAAGGTTTAGATTGGATGTCAGGGGGAAGTTCTTTACTGAGAGAATGGTGAGGTGCTGTAACAGGCTGCCCAGAGAGGTTGTGGAACACCCTGGAGGTGCTCAAGGCCAGGCTGGATGGGGCCCTGGGCAACCTGATCTAGTACCAGATCTGGAGGTTGGCCGCCCTGCCTGCGGCAGGGGTGTTGGAACTTCATGATCCTTGGGGTCCCTTCCAACTCAGGCCACTCCATGATTCTATGATTAGGGAATATTGCCAGTGTACTGTATCAGAACACACAAAAACATTTTGACAAAATTCAGTTCTTCAAAATTCTCAGTCACTAAAAATGTATTCATCCCTAAGGTAAATCATACGTCTTGAAATCACGTAGGTTCTTAAATGAATCTTTCATTAAAACAGTCTGGAACAATCAATAGCAGGCTGCTACTGAAGGAGAAAAAGCAGTCTGTAAGGGACAAGAAGACAACAATTTCTAGGGGAACAGGTGTGCTCAAGCAATGTCACATTACCCAGATATACATACAACCTACGCCAAAGCTAAGTACAGACTTTGGTAGGTTTTTCATCACTTTAAACTTCTAATCCTTTGATTATATGCAAGAAAAATAGCACCATTGAGATTTCAGTGTATAATATTGATGCTAAGTAACAGTTTTAGTTTAACTTGCTTCTTGTAGAAACACAATGGTTCTATAAATCACAAATCTAAGATTTAAAAAAAAAAAAAGGAACCTTAAACAGAATGGAATGCTGCAGAAAAATATAGCACCATCAAGTTTCTCAAGAACAACTACATTAATGTAACTACTGGGACATGGAACTCCCCTTAGATCATAGCAACAGGTGACTCACCTAACTACGAATGAAAAACGGATAAACCCTTTAGAAGCACATCCCTGTTGTGTCATGCTCGAATCAGAGAAGGCTTGTCACCACACTGACATTGCTAGCAACAAAAATGATGAATTAAAAAATCACTTATCAAACCACAGACTCACACAGATGCATTTCTATAAAACTGCCCACTCGTCTACTTCAAATTCTGCTAATAATTCAGTCTTATTTTTATATTATGTTTGATTTTACACCTTAGTTTTAGCATAAATGAAGGTTATTTATCTCATTCCTGATACATTTGTCTTAAAAAAAGAAAATCAGTTGACTGTGCTTTTTGAGACATTCTTTTCTTGTGTATTTTTGTTGTTGTTGTTGTTTGCTTGTTTTTAAATATAGACTGCTAGCTCTACCTTAAACACCTTATTTTAAGGCATCTAGAGCTCTCACAATCGATCTCTATGCCTCTAGTGTTAATCTCTGAAGTCTACCCTACATATGTTATGCTACAGTGTACAGCTCCTTCCACAGTGATGTTAGAAAAACAGCTTATTTCCCTTCTTTGTTAAAATCTTAGTATGTGTATCTCAGCTTAGGACACCATCTCTTTTCCTTGCCTAAGCAATATACCAGCCACCACACACCAACTATCACATTTTGTGCCCCTCCTTCCTCCCGCAGATGCAATTTCCCTGCCAAAAATAGGCCCCAACAGGTGCCCATCTGAATCAATGGGAGTATTTGTATGGCAAGAAACCGTGATTAACAAACCATTAGTTTAGACACCTTTTAGAAGGACGAAATGAAAAGTTAAATACGAGTTGTAATTCACAATTTTGAGCTTCACATTCTATCAAATAGCATTTAAAAACACTTACAGACAGAATAATCTTTGCCAGCTTCAGGCAAAGTGGATCTGAATCAATGTCTACAAGTTTATATAATGTCTTCAGAAGCATACTTCTTCTTTTAAATCTTTTCCCAAACATATTTCCTTCATTCAAGACTTGATAGAGTTTGGTGCAAGCAAGACGAAGACTTTCTACATTGTCTTCTAAGGAGAGAAAAACACAAAACAATTATCAGTGCCACCTTTTCCAGAGCATCTTAATAGACATAAACATAACAGAACAAAATAAAGAATGAGTTGCATTAAACAAAAATTAGGTGGCCAGTAAGTCTTGAAAGATGATAACGCAATTCTCAGAAACAATTTTACGTTGGTCTTTCAGAAAGAAGAAACTCGAGCCAAGCAATCACAGAGACAAAATAATACCTAAAGCTAAACCAAATTCATCTTCAATGCTAATAATCAGATCGACCAAAAGTCCACCAGGAAACTGTGAATCTGCAAACCTTCTTCACAGAGCCCTGTCAAATATTACATGAGAAAAAGAGACAGCTAAGGATAAATATATAACCTAATACGTCAAACGTTGCTGAGATTAAGAACAAAGGAATGCAAAAACTTAATAGAATTCTTCAGTTGATATTAGAGGTGCAAGACAGATTGGAGTGGACTAGGCTATTGAGGAAAAGTCATCTATGTCCTAAGCTGAGTCCCTCAGATGTTATTTAAAAAATACAAAAACAAAACTTGTAGTAAAATATCAGGAAAACCTGCATCTCTGCACAAAGGAATCACACATGTGTTTACTTCAGGGGGAAGGAAAAAATTTGCCTGATTTTAAAAATAAAGTTTATTTTTTTTATTCTTACATTTGCTTCTGTCTATAAAGTGACACTAATAAAACACAATATAAGCTCCATGTTTATTCAGGCTGTCCTTCCCAGTTGAATCAGTCATATTTAGGGAAGTAACGCAGTTGGCACAAAAATATACAAGGACATGGAACTATGAGGAGAAACATCACGTCTAAGGGCCCAAACATTTAAGGTAGATTCAAGGACCCAGCTCTAACGCTCAGCAGTACTTGGAAGATCTCACTTTACAATCATTACGTTCAAGCAACAGCAATTTCCACTGCTGTCATGACAGAAGACGGAACAAAATTTACCACAATACCAAACCCTCCATCCAGTTCAGTAAGCAGTGAAATGGGGCTGGCAACGAACCAAGACTGAAAGGTCTCCACTCCATTTCATCAAAATTAAAAACAACAAAAATTATTCATCATTCATCCTTTGGAGCATTTTTGAAGGCTATCTGTATTGGAATGTAACAAATTAAAGTATTTGTTCCTGTAGATAAAGCGACTTTGTGGGTTGTATTTGCTCTTGTCATGTAACAATCATCTCGATCACATGGTAGTCTTAAGATTTTAAGATAGTAAGTCAGTTTCAGGTTAACCTTCAGCTTTGTTTTTGAACAGAAAGCTCTCTGCAAAGTTTTTAGAAGGAGAAAGGGAAAAAAAAGGCTTTCATATTAATATAACAACATGTGAAACTAAATGTGATCTACATGCACGTTCAGGGAATTAGATGAAAAGCATGAAGCAAGTGGCTGTGCACAAAGTTAAAAAATATTCAATTACCAATAGATCCACTGAAAACATTAACATTATGGAATTCTAATATTCATTGTGATAGAAAAACTGCAACTGTGCAGTAAACAGCCTAAATAAAGCAATATTACTTGCAGCTTTAGGAGGAAATAATGCAATTTAGTTACAATGTATGTGAATATTCAAGAAGCAGAAAAGCTTTTAAACTTTAAGAATTTTGCAGTACTATATTCAATCAAATGTTGTGACAGTTCCATTAGATAATTTCATTTATCATTTGAAAAACTATGCCATAATCAAGTAAAAAAAAAAAGTTAAAAACAAAAAACAAGCAAACCTGCAAACTAAACCAAATCAAATAAAGACTGAGGAAAAAGGGCCTCAAAATTGATTTTCCTTAGTTCCAGCCATATCATGGGAAAGACATGATTAGATTTTATCTCTGAATAACATTTTACTTACCTATAAAGAACACATCACTATGAAAAAGTTTAATTCAGCGGCTCATATTTGACCATATCAGCATTAAGCAAGGAAAAGGTCAGTTGCACCGCTGCTTTCAAATTTTCTGACCACTGTTTTTTCTACATGTCAACTGTAGGTGTGGGAATAAGAATTCTGCCTTTTTAAAATAACAATATTGTTTGGGAATCACTCAGTACTGTACAGGTGTTCCATACTCATCTAAATCTGCAAAATTATTCCAAAAAAAATATAATCTGTAGCATGCTGTAATGAACACTGTCATAGATACTGTAAAGCAGAATCAATCCCCTAATTTGACATTCACTTTTAACTGCTTGTAAGAACGAAACTACTTTCTATATTCTCACCGTACAAATAAGTATAATGTTTACACAGGGAAGCTAAAAAAACATTTAAATGAAATTTTAAAATGGATTTCAGGGTTCAATCTTTCAAGCTATATTTAATTTACTCAAGTTTGCTTCAGTATTCTGGGTCATTACACACTTTTCTGAGTCATCTAACACTGTAAGCACAAAGGGAAATTTTCATTAAGATTTCCTCACTTTTCTAAACTAAGTTCAGACCTTCAATACAGTCTATGCTTAAAACAGTGAAGTTATGAAGTACTTTATTTTTAAAACTATTACCTCACCGCTGACTGCTAAATTGGCAGAGCTATGAACTCTGATATGAGCTAATTTAATTAGATAAGATCTTTTCTAAACCAGCGTTTTTTAAGTTTACACTGCTAAGTCACTGAACGTACTAAAGCATAAAAGACTACATAGTTCAACTACAGTTCTTCTTCTGCAGTAAAAGTGTCCTGTGTCTCCTGTAGGAAGAAGAACAGAAAATACACACTTTCAAGAACAATGCTACCCACCACTTTCCAGTTCATTCAGAATTGGCAGAACCTTCACGTGCCAAAAGCTTTTTTCCTCTTCTGATTCATCTATTCTTGTGTCATCCTCCAATCCTTCAAAATACATTCAAAACAAAAGCACATATTCAGCAAAGGCTTAAAGTTCTATACAAGTAAATTATTGCAAACACTTCATTCACCAGTCAGGAAAAAAAATGTAAAAATGTCTTATTTTGCTGTACTCCAGCTTGCTTTACCAATTCAAGCTTTTCTTTCTGTTTACACTTCCTCAGAAGCAAAAGTTTCACACAAAATCAGATGGATAAATGTTTTGATTTGTAAAGCTGCCCTGTAAATCCAGATTTGTTTTTGTTTGCTGACATTAATGTTTCATTTGATTGCTGAACTGGAAGGGAATGACTACATTTGCATCAACAGGTCTTTCCGCTCTGCATCCATGTGACAGCTTATTCTGTATTAGAAACATCCACACTACCAACAATCATCTTGGGTTAACAATTTTATCTAGTACACATGGACAATACTACACAAAGCTTGATTAGCTGACACTTGGGTCTCAACCAAGAAGTAACAGAAAAAGTCTTATTAGTTATCACATTCTGTTAGTAATTCTAACCACTTCATGCAGCCAGTTTTTAAAAACTTCCAGTTTCAGTTCACGCAAAATGCATACTTCCCTCCTATTTTTTGTTACACGTTAGACAATTTCTTACACAGCACTTTGGGAGATAAACAGCAAAGTGCAGATATCTGAAAGATGTTTTGCCTCCAAACAACACATCAAAGTTTGAAGTCAATCAATTCCCAGTTTTCTTGCCCATCCTCAACCAATTTACTACAAGGTGGATGAGAAAGAGCTACTGTTCATAGTCAGAAACTTTGTCCACTTCACAAGAAGAAGTCTTAAGAAAAAAATCAGCTTTTCTTTATAGTGCCCTCTGAAAGGGAATACAAAAATGTTTATCAGTAAACAGAAAGTTAAAAAGTGGTAGACCAAAAAAACAGTGGTGTCGAATTCTTTTGTAAACACAACTAAGAGCTTGGATCGCTTTTCAGATTGGATGAGTCAGTTGGTAAAAAATGGGTTTTTTATATACAAGAAATAGATTCCAGGATTGACTTGGATCAGTGGGAAATATTTCAATTTGTTGAACATTTTTTTACATTCCTTTTTACATTCCCTGGTGCTATGTGAAGTGATAGAATTTTAATCTTGCCCATCGGCCCACTACTCCTGCAGAGCCAGAGACTCTGCGCAACTTGAGTTTGAAAGGAGCTACCAACTGCTTACAAGGTTCACATAGGCATATTTTTGGAGTTCAAAATTAGGTTAAGCTCCTTATCTGGCTAGCAACCAGAGCTGCTGTTATAATGTTGTGGTTTGGTTGGTTTGGTTATGGGTTTTTTGGTTTGGGAGGTTAACTTTTTCTTGCTTTTTAAATAGGTAAATAAGTCATGAAAGTCCATTAAAAAACATGAGCAAAGCTATTAGACTAGAATGTATAGACAATATATATACTTTTAAGTGACAGATTTACTCCTGCATTTAAATGACCATAAATTCTCAGCCAGTTCAAGTACAATAATTATTCTAAAACACAAAAAGCACTCTACTACATGAGAACATTGATATTAAGAGGTTTGTATTCTGGGAACACTATCTCAGACCTTCAAAAAATTAATGTGCTGAGTATTACATGAAAGAAACAATTTAAAACTGTTTTAAAGGTTACTCTTGACATTCTCCTTTGTGTATCCATATTATCTGCTTACACATTTTACAAATTATAAAGCTATCAATAATTAGAACAGATCATTAGAACAGATCATACTAAAATGCTGTGTTTCATAAATACACATTGTTGGTGAGTGCATATATACCTATTGGTGTAAGCACATATTAATACGTAGCAGAGTTACTATTTGTAATTATTTTGCAGACCTTTTCTTTTCCTAGATCAAAAGTGCTTATAGTCTTAGATGGGAGCAGTGGTTTAATTAATAAGCAGTATGTAGCATTTACAATGAAGTGAAAGTTCTGCTCTGGATAATGTAAGAGAACGGCTGAAATGAGCGCACTACAATAGCTTGCACTTATCTTGCCTGCTATGAAACCCACATATTGACTCAGTTGCTCCTTTTCAATCTGCAGCTGCCTCTCTTAAGTGTTGAGACCAGCTTTCTAACCATGTACATGCTTAACTGCATGAAGCAATAAATAGAGAAGTTCATGCATGTATTTGCAGATAGGACTAAATGTCTTACTAGAAAAAAAAAAGCCATTCAATTTTTAATTCAGAACAAAAATGACTGAATTTTTGTGACACTCTGCTGCAATCGTCTCACATCCATCAGAAAAATACCGCAATCTGAAAGTTGTTTCATGGCATATTTTTTCAAACAAGCATCTCTTCTAACTACAAATGGAAAAAGATCACTAACTTTTACTCAATTATATTAATCCTAGACATAAGAATGAGCAGTAAATATGTGATTATAAAGAAAAGTAACATTGTTAAATTGTAAATTTGCACGTCTCCCAGTCTGAGGTCATTTTTAAGGCGCTGATGAAAGTTGTGGTGCTAGCTGTAGTTGAAATATTGCAGAAGCAGTCCTGAACCTTCTAACTGTGCAAACCATAATTCAACAGGAAAAATAAGCAAACAAAAGAGTTCAGCAAACTTAAGTTGTCTCAGTTTTTCACAGGTCTTAACCACACCTTTATATTCTGGTCAAAAAAAAAAAATCACTAATCAGTCTACATTTATTGGTTGCTGTTTTTAGCATGTAAATACAAGAGCCTTAGCAACACTGAGCTTTCAGAAGCTGCATACTGTCTGACTTACCGTGTTTAGCCTTTTCATGGAATACTTAGTGGCTATGGCTATATCAATATTAAAACAGTCTATCTCCTCTCTATAATGTGGAAGTGCAAAGAGAAATCTGGAAATAGAAATAACCTGTGAGTGAACACTCCCTCCAGTTTAGAGAAGAAATGTTTGAGAATTCCTACTGCTATCCCTCTACTTATCATGGAGCTAAGGATGAAGTATGTACAAAGTAAGAGAGCTGTGTTATGCTAAGAAAAAAAAGATGTAAGAAATAATCCTAATAGCGCATGATTTTTTCAATAGCACCAATAAAATAGCACAAATAAATTGTAAGACATGTAAATAGAGTATTCTGTGGGGCTGTGTCTTCACATCCTAAACACTCTTAGTTCCTCTACATAAATGAGAGCACATCATAAGCTTTGCCAGAATGATCCAGAATCATGCAACTGCTCAGTTCTAGTAGAACAGTAATAAAGTAACAGCAAAGCAGAAAACTTCAAGTTTGCATACCAAACTCTCAAACATGCACTTGTGATGTGTGAAAGATGCCAGCTCTCAGAAAATAATATAATCTGTAAAAATTAGCAAAATGCATCCCTACAGGAAAATCCAGAATCTGAATCTTCAGCTAATATAGCATGACAAAGCTTTGTTGGTTTCAGTGCAGCTATGTCAGCTCACAAAAAGTGATGACTTGATGAAGTATTAATGGAATACCCCTCGAATACTGTTCCTCTACACCAACAATACTAAAAATGCAATATGTTTAGAAAACTAAAAATATTGTTCAGTGAAAAAAAGTAGTTCTTCATAATATTTAGATTATATCTACGTGAATATATTTCATGTCTGCAAGCATAAGGAAAATATATAACTATGGGGAAAAAAAAAAAAAAAGGTGCTTGACTGGACATTTGGAGATTGAAATGCTTTATATGAAGCACCTGTTAGTCTTCTCTTCCATCCTGCATTCCTTGGCTGTGATGAAACTTTCCCAGGCTTTTTCATCTGGTCACTAAAAAATATAATATACATGTACACAGGAAGTATATCAGAATACAACGCTTACAATGCCTCCTCCTTCACATGCAATACAAGATCTGTGTATTAATAACTAATTGGAAAAGATATGTTATTTTTACTAATTTGTTAGTTTACCTGCTCGTTAAAAATTATATGTAAAAACCAACTTTTTCCAGTCTGTATTACAGAAAGCTCCTTCAGAAATACTGACATATGTACACCACAAGAGGTCACCCTTATGGAACACAAACGAACACATTTTCACTTGTACAATAAGACAGAAAGCTGAACCAAACTAAACTCAAAATGATCCAATTTTTATCATCAGTATCACTAACTGAATACGAGCTCAACTAGTTGAGACTGCAGGCTCATTCATCTGCAAGGACAATTACTTCTTCTGATAGAATTAATAGTTCTAAGAGATGTAAGGAGAAGAATTTTCAAAGAAACAAACACCTCAATAACCTTTAATGTAAATATAAGAATTTTCATGCCTGCACGTGAACTATTTCTAACTGTATAATGGTCACTAGTTTTGTTAGTAAAAGAAACACGCTATGTTGTCTCGTCTTTTTTCTGCAAAGCAACAATTAGTAATGCCATAATTCTTGTCGAGTGTATCATTAGTCTCTGGCCAAAGGAAACTACTACATACATAGTGTATCTACTCACCCAACCAGCACTGATCTAAATATATCATTAAATTAATTTATTGATAATTATTATTAAATTATTATTAAAATAGGAACTTTTAAATATATTACTAATTTATCATTAAAATAGGAACTTTTCCTCCCTTAATTTCTGTACCAAAGACAAAGGTCTTCACCTGTATTTTCTATTCTCAGTATGTGTTTAACTTAAAAATTCTTAGTCCATTTATAGTTCACATACCAATTCAACCTAATCTCCTAAATGTCCTTCTGAGGCTAATAGTAGCGTGTGAGCAACGCTACTTCAGGTTTTTTTAACCCGTTAATTCAGGTGCTATAAAGCTTGAAGCTAAACTGTTTTTTAAGTGGTTTGCTGGATTGGCGCCTAAATCCTGTCTGCCAGTCCAGACAGAGATGTAAGTCATCCTATCAACAGATGGAGACAGAATAAAACACAAAGCTCTTGGAAGATCACTTCCCCGTAGAAGGGACTGGAAAGCTGACTGTGGTCAGTCAAAATTTCCCAAGCAATCACATTACAAAGGAACATTCACTTCATTATGGCTAACGGTGAATCATGTTTTCCTTTACAGCATGAGTATTTGAGTGCTCTACAATCCAAACGCTTATACAAACCATCTGGAAATTATTTCAGCTTATATATGGCAGTTCCTGGCCAGCTGAGGAAGCAATACTTTAAAAAAAAAAAAAAAAGATAAAAAAATAGACAAGTGCTTGCGCCCCTAAAACAGACCAACATCTGTATATGCACAGGCTAAGAAAGAGGGTTCTACAGCACACGTTAAATACAGTTTAGTGTATCAACACAAATAAACACTTGGTTTCATTGATGTGAATAAGTTGTCCTACAAACTTCAGAAGTTACAAAAATGATTCTGAGGTTTTGCCATCACTGAAATCAAGACCATAACCTCTGCGAAGGACACTGAATAAGTAAGATAATAACTACTGCAGTCACCTACTACTAACATAGCTATACTCAGAAATTGGTATCATAAAGAATTATACGTAGGCATGATGACACTACCTGCCTACATGAATATAGACATTTGAGTTTGCTTTCCTCAGAAAAAAAGTTATGTAACTATATCCTGTCCCTTTCCCTAAAACATTACTCCATAGGAAAAATCCAAGAAACTTAATTAAAAGAAACAATCCTATAGGTTTTGTAGGATACAAAACCAGCTGAATAGCAGAGACCCTGAAGCAAAGCACGTGGTAACCTTAACACTTATCAGACACAGAGTCTATATATGGGTGATGAAGGACAAGACCATATCAAAGTCTGAACTGCAGAAAAAAAAAAAAAGTTTGGTTGGAACCTATGCTTTCTTAAACATTAATATCAATAGGGTTAAAGACACAGCTGTGTACAAAAGCAGATTACTGCATTACTGGCATTCACAGAACTATTGAACTATTCACTCTCATTACTATTCACTATTCTCATCACTATTCACAGAACTATTGAACTATTCACTCTCATTACTATTCACTATTCTCATCACTATTCACAGAACTATTGAACTATTCACTCTCAGAACTATTGAACTCTCATTATTTTCAGAAAGAAAATACCCTGAATACATACATAAACGAGAGCAACTGGTGGGCATGCCTATCTTCAGGGAATATGTACACTTTATGAATTTTGTGAGAGATTATAAAATCTCTTTATGCATCTTTAACAGGCCGTCAACTCCATTTTAGTCAGAGACTTCTGCTTCTTTGTTATCTTTTTACTTTCAAGTAAGAATGAACCTTAAGTAGCAAGATCTTATTAAGAACTATGCAGTTAAAATGTAATCAACCTACTCTAAAAAATAAGTTACCTACTATTGAAGGGAACTGACTTGTGGAGACAGTGGTTGCCTTGGAAACAAAGTCAATTGGCAGAAATCTGATCAGCTGATAAGGGACTCATCAAGAAAATCAACTGACAGGCTCTGATGATTTACAGAAGAGAAAAAACTTGGCAACCAGTTCATCTCTATCCCTCTCATAAAGATGATAGTAGCCCCAAGGAGGAACATCGTTTTCTTGAACATATGCAGATTATGATGACTTCAAAAAGAGCATGAGCCAATGCTGCAGTCGTGGTATTTTTCCTCTGTGAACCAATGTATACCAAAACGAAAGCAGCATTCATTCAGAGACCATGTGTTCATATGTTTGCATGCTTGTTCTAGCCATGATCCTTTATTAATGGTATTCCAGCGAATATTAAGAAGTATTTCAGGGACTAGAACATTTCTGAGAACTGCATAGTGGAGGCAAAGAATTGGGATAGCTCTCTTTAAAGATGCTGCTTATGACAGTGAAGTCTGGCTCACAAATGTAAGAGTTCAACAGTGAAACAGTGCTTGGGCTCTTTCCTCCTACTGTGGGACCTTCAACAACTCAGAATCTGGCTGCCTCTTGACTTGTAAATCAAAAGAGTCTGGCAATGGGCCTGAAGCTTGGGCCACAGCTTTCCACACAGTTAAACCATTACCGTGGTCCCTTGCTGGGGTTTTGATCCGACTGGTAGCATCCTCCCTGACAAAGGCCTGGACATGGGGCACAGACAAGCAGCAGCAGGGACATTCCCAGCAGGTACTTTTTGTGGGGGAAGGAAGGGGTTAAAAATCCTTTCATTGTATAAACATAAACCATGACAGCACTTGGCTATCAAGCCAGAGGCAGAGTCCTCTTTTGCTTCTTTTAATCAGTAGTACAGGTGTAGCCCTGGTGCCTCAGTGACTACCCCGCTACCACCAAAGCAGGGCATATAACACAATACTAACATATGTTAGTGCTTCCCTACAGAATTGTCTCTAAGAAGCATGTTTGATCGGTGAGGTAGCAAAGCTTAACTAGAAAGAAAACAGAGTGTGATCACATTCTCTAAATTTTTTTTTAACTTGAAGGTAGTTCCTTTAGACACCACCCTCTTATCATGATGAGGTCCTTATAACACCTACATATTCTTAAATCTTTGATAGACAAAACCAAAAAATATGGAAGGAGGAGAAGAGAGTATAGTAAATGAGGTAGTGCAATAAAGGATGGAGGACGAGGGTTTGTTTTCAAATAGAAGAGTAGGAATAACTGGGAATGAGCAAAAGGCTTCAAGTTTCACACTACCCACTTCTACAAGCGCCAACATCTCATGCATCTCTGCTCCCCTGGAGATCATGAGCCTCTCCTTGTGCACCCATGTAAACTATCCCCAGCAAGCCATAGTCACATCAGAGTGTTGTAAAGGCAGTGAGCTACTAACATACAGACAGCGCATAGACAGCGTGCCCTGAGCAAGTGCTGAAAAAAGTCATACACAACAGACACTAGCAGGGGAATGGAAATATCTATTTTTTCCATTTTTAAATAAGGAAATTAAAATGAATTATCAACTTTGTGACCTGGAAGATAACTAGATTCCACAGAGCACCTTTAACTTTGCACTCATAAGTATTTTTTGTCGTGAATTCTACATGATTGCTTAAGAGGAACTTTTTGGGGTTGAGGGTTTGTGAAGATTTCGAAAAAACCCAACTGATTTCCAATGACAAAAATGAAAGAACTCCACATGCAAGGAGTTTCCGGAGACTGGCTAACAAAACACCATTTTCTCTCCCTCGGTGCCATACAAAACTTTCCAAATATTAATAAATCTCAAACGTCAGCAACATTTTATTCAGAAAAGGTAACTCGGAAAACAGGTTGGAAAGGCAAACAGTACATTGTCTGCTCAAGGTGCCATCTGCAGAAGATGAAAAAATACTAAAATTTACAGAACATGCACTTTAAATACGTTTTATAAAAATATGAAACAAAACATGGCCTAGTTTGTCCAAAGGTTCATCCTCAACTACTCTTTTTTGTGCATGAAGATGACATAAAACTCCTAAGTACAGACACTCACACAAAGACCTCTTCAGAAGTCCCTTCCTTGTAAGAAGCCCCAGCCTGTGTTACTGCCACATGAAAGATCTCTTATCACCTATGTGCTCTCAATAACACACTGGTCTCAGAGCTAACCCAGAGTAGCCATTTCTACAGTCATATTTACTTGGGGGTGATTTTGTATATTTTTAAATACATTTTGGAGGCATTTTAGGTTTATTAACTCTCAGTTTTCTTTCACTTCATTGATGATGAGGAGTCATACCGTGATCGTTTCCACAGACAGAAAACTATAATCTGCAATAGTGTCTCAGAGCCTTTGGGTCTTCGTTCAGCTGGATAACATTATACTGAGAAGCTTCAGAAAGACCACAATGCTTATTAAAATATGAACAGAACAACAGAACTTCTTGACAACCACGCAGGACTCATCTACAGGCATCAGTTGCTTGCACTGTGATTGAAGAGACTTTGGTAAAATCAGTAGGGTGAAGGACAAAAGGAAGATCTCTTATCACACAACCCAACAATAAATTTCCCTGGTTGAAAAGTGTATTTTCTAGTGCAAATCAACAGCAGTCACAGAGTCTTTCTGAAAATTTTCATGCTGACTATATAGGAAGAAATATTGCTACATCTAATGTCTAACACTTGCTAAGAAGATTTAATTGTGGAAAATATGGCTTAGGGAAACACCTCACAGACAAATAGCTTTGGTAAACACAAACCCGAAAAATAAACTCTTTGCTGCTCCCCTAGAGGATAATGTAAAGCCAGTACAAAAGTCATCATCCCCTCAAAGAAAACAACAAGGCCTGCTCTAAGAACCTGCAACTTTCCTGCTCCCCTAGCCAATGCTGAAAGGCTATTTTCTTACACAAGCTAAGAACAAAGGCTCTCCTATGTGCATAGCAGACTGAAGTACCTTTGTGGAACTAGAAATCAGGGACAGGGGGCTTGCTGCACACAAGTGCATTGAAAAGAGATCTTGAAACACAGGAAAGATTCTGTGTCTCCAAACTTAGAGAAACATGAGGTCCTGAAAACAAACAGGTCAGGTCATGTTAACACCAAATATAAACCATGTCTTGCCATATCTTAGCTGTAAGATTATACTGAGTAAGAGGAACTGGAATCATAAAGGAGACATACACAAGCTCCCCTTACTATGAAACCAGGAAACTTTCACCAAAAAACTTTTTTGTTGACATGCATAACAAGCAGAGTTTCGGGACATTCAGCTTCTGAAAATACACTGCAATGTCACTGGATACCTACCATTGGCAATCTATCATTTTCTAACACCTGACATTTTCCACAACAAAGTGTACGAACCCCCAAGAAAAACACTGCTGAAAAATGAATTCTTTATCGTAACTCCATGCATCCATTTCTGGATATGAAATACAGCACTGGTATTTGCCATTGTTATTAGAAATAAATAATGCAATAAAGCACATCCAACAATTTCCTGCTTATCTGCAGCACATTGACAGAAAAACTGAACTCTTCCATCAGCTAAGGACCTCAAGCCTTCAAAACACATTTTTGGAGGGCAGCTTTGATAAGGCTTGTGGATGTCATTGAAAATGGAAAGGCTACAACTGCACAGAACATTAAATCAACAGTTGCGAGCTTGACTCAGAAGAGATGCTACAAGTTTCATTGAGTAAACATTAGGAAAACAAGCAATTCAAAGCTGTGTATATATGCACTATGTTTGTCTTGCACATGACTCAGAATAAGACAGGCTATGATCAGTGCTGTCCATCTGTGTTAGAATATTCATTAAGTCTAAAAGTTATCTTGAGGCAGAAATGGGTTAGCCACTCAACAGTCCAACATTGCTCTTAAGAGCTTCTGATATTTATAGGGAAACTAAGCATAATTCCCATATGCTTTCCCCAAGACTCAGTAAACATACACCACTTAAAATTCTACTGAACATCTAACTCCCATTGGGGTAATTATACTTTGCAAGCCAACCATTCAAGATCATTATCTTTGCTTCTTTTAGAGAAACAATTAGAAAAGCTACCAATCCTAAGAAAAAAAAATTAAAACAAAACAAACATATTTCCAATGTGGACACTTCAAGCAGATGGCAGTAACTGTCTTAGAGGTCAAGATGCAAAACATCTTGAAATGTCTCTCTATTGCAATGGAATTATTGCAACTAAAATTTCAGATTTTGAGTTTGAAGCAATTCCATTAAAATTTACTGATAGAAAAAGAACAGTCAGGACACTACACCTGAAAATTATACAGGGGGATCTATTTGGGTTCTCACTGACACCCTGCCAAAAGAAGAAAAAAAAACCCCAACCAAACAAAACAAAAACCAGAACACACCACCACACACCAAGGTTCTCAGTTTTGCTTGATCAAGACTCACATACTCTACTTGAAGCCTTCTAATAATAACCAGGTGCACTCCGCAGTGAGTTCAATCATCCAAACATTGTGAACATTACAGAAAAAAATGGACTAGAAACTCCAGCCTGTCTCTCCAGCCACACTGTCTGCTATATTTCTGGTCTGAACATGAAGTCAAAAATGGGCTTACAATGCTTTTAAAAAAGCATTTTTAAAAAACCCTGAAGAGTAAAAGCAGCTACTTAGACATTTGAGGAACTATGTAGATGGCACATGGAAAAAATAATGCATGCTATGTAAACCTTATGTATTAAAATAAAAATCCAATGGATAATTTTGAAACTAAGCAACTGATAGGAACTGTTGCTACCTTTTGGCAAAATCAGAAAATAAGTATTTTGCTTAATTATTTCTTCTTATAGGAAACAATTTTCCATATGCCAATTAACATTTGCATTTTTTATTAATCCATTTATTCTTACTTCATTATACTATCCAGACATTTTATGTTGCCAAAAGTTTTCTGTGTTGTCTTTCATCGGTTAAACAGAGAATATGGTTTTTAACTTGTTTTAGTTTAAACAAGGTGATTTCTTCCTGACCCATAACATAGGCAAAGCACTGACCTTCACTGAGTTACTTACAAGAATGTGTTCCTATTTTGCTCAGCTACTACTGAACTTTCCTTTCCATGATGTCATCTCAGAGACAAACATAGTAGATGTAAACACAAGAAAGAAACAAGTAATAGTTGTGCCACAAAGAAAAAAAATAGAATAACAGCTCCATTTTTAAAGACTATTTTTCTTTTAGTAAACATAAAGGAGACAGTGTATTACTCACACACAGATAAAATAGGTATAAATTAGAGTATTAAACCAATTAGACAAATCTCCAATCAGTCCTGTTTCCCAGCTACAAAGATTTTCAAAAGCATGCAAATTATTGAAAAAGGATAACTAATGATGTAGATGTCCTGAAATTATTTCAAGAGTTAGAGGACTATCTCATAAGCAACGCCACCGGAGAAGACAAAAAAAAAAGAATGGGACTGAAAACTGTAAGAGACTCTGATGCTACTGATAAGAGAAAAGATAATAGAACAAAGGCAACATAATTTGCAAAAAGATGTTGACAAATAGGCCAACTACACTCTGAATCATCCTGAAGATGAGCAAATAACAATCCCTCTATAAAAACAATCATGAGCATAGTCTATTACTTGTGACAGCCCCAGCAATAAAAAGAATACAGGATTCTGTTTATACAGGCTATTGAAGAACTTTGTGTACAAGTTAAATAGTATGGCTTAAAAGAATAATAGAAGATGATGAAAACCCTTTATCCTCATCCTTTTCATTCTTCAGTCTTTGCATTTTCTGCCTAATATTAAAAATACCATTAACAATATCTATTTGTGGCAGGGTATCTTTAGGCAAGCAGTCTACTAATAGATGAATTATAATCATTAAAAAACACCTAAAGTACAAGCCTAAATATATCTAAGTCTGAAAACCACAGCCTCTTCATCTTCCTTACTTGAATCTTACGTAAGTATTCTTATTCTAAACAAAATTTCAATCAAAATTCATTATTATTAAAGTCGCACCTGGAGTGTGAATTATATCCTTCCTTCTCGATTCCCTCCATGGCACACTCTTTCAACTCTGGCAATTCAATTTCAATTAGTAATAAGGGTCTCAAGACCTAGATTTCCCAAATTTGGAGACCAATAACCTTATCCTGAACTTAAGGACTAGAGTGGAAAGACTCCTCTTGGACCAGGCAGTAGAAAAAAGCCCAAACTCCACTCTCTTTCATGAGTGAATAGGTCAGAGATAACTGCTGCCTGTTGCTCTTTTCTTCAGAAGTCTGTATAATTTCTATTCTGAAAAAAAGAGTTCTTCATTTCCAATCTTCTCTCAGTATCTCTTAATGCTATACAAATACAGGCACCTTCTTGGAAGGGCAAGTAACCCACTTTCTTTGTAAAACACTTCAGAAAACCCCATGAAAGCTTTCCTACCACTTTATTATTTCCTTCATAAACGGTCTAAATAGCTAGCAGAACTGAGGCAGAAATAGGGAGATATTTAGGAGTAGATTAAATTTTCTGTTTCCATGTCTTCCTAAGAACACAAAAAGCTGTGAATATACTTAATGAGAAAATACAAATCCTGAAGGAAGTCTGGATCATCTGCAGCAATATCAGCTAAACTATACAACAGGCTGATATTCATACCATGTCATTAATTCCAAAAATTCGACCAGAGCAAAACAGAATGGGTACTCCCTTCAGCAAAGAAATCTATCTCCTCTGTAGGATTCTTCTTCTTTGAGGAGAAAAGGAAAGCTAGTTCAAGCTATCAACAGAAATGACTTCCAATATTCATTTGTCTACAAGTTTTATTGTTTTCTACTAAAGCATTCCAGAATTCTAAAATGCACAGGAAACAGAAACTAATCATGTGGAAGCAGCTGATGAATACTGAAGGATTGTGTGAAACAGGCATATACTAAGGACAGCAATGGTAACAGAAAATAAGGCATACTACACCTTCTTTAAAGCACCTCCTAATCCTTTTGTAGCTATTTATAGAAATCTTTAATTAATAGAAGCACAGATCAGGCCACTTGGGAGTAAACTGTTTGCCACCAAGCTTTTTCTCACTGAAGACACCTACGTTTCTAAGGAGTCCTGGAATGTCATCTAAGCTTTCAGAATATTGAGAAATTGGAGGAGGAGGAAAAAAAATATTCATCTTTTCTCACCAGGGAAACGGTTGCTCTTCATCAGCAAATCTGCCATCAACAGTGACACTTCTGTTGAAATATATGAATGCAGAAAGCATTTTAGAAGTTTCATTTCGGTAACAATCACAATAGATGGCACGGCACAATGCCTGGATGAAGATGTAAACAAAACTCAGCTTCCTTACGATTGTCAGAAATTGCTCCTTGCTTTCCTGAGGCAACATGTCAATAAATTCAATCTGCTTCAATTAATATACCTTTTCTGTTATAACTACGTGGTTATTCAAAAAACAGTATTGAAAATCAAATGATAAATAACTCTTCCCTAAGAACTCCTGGTGTTTCAGTTTTTGGTCTTGTTGCTTTTTTTTTTTTCCCCTTAAGTCTCTTTATAAAGCAGTAGTGATTTCATTAGTGCTGTTCATTCTCTCCACAAGTCCTTGGGACAACAAAAGAACATGAGATGGAAAGTGAGCAAGTCTCTCGCTGAAATAAAATACCTTGTTCTTGTTCCCTCTGAAATAAATGTAACAGCACTAATAGCAGGGATCTGCTATGCTATTTTTGCAGACTTTACAGTTTCATTATTAACAGAAAAACAACTATTACAAAAATGATTTTGGTACATACATAGGAAATGCAAGGAAAGGCTAATGAGGAGTCTCAGACACCTTTTCCTGTACTTCCTCTTGCTTAATTCCTGCAAGGGTTTCTAAATCACCAGGGTATAGAATCGAGGCTGACACAATTGCTTCATCTGGAGGATAACTGCACTCCAGATAATAAAAGTTTTCACATTTCTGTAAGTTCTCACCCTATTATTCCTGAATAAAATGTGCTTTAAACAGAAAATATCTTTCAACTTTGTACAAGATGCTTTAAGTCTGTATGACACAGAAGTAGCTGCAATCTAATCACAGCCATCACCTAATAGATATAAACATTCTCTATTGAGAAAGAACTCCAAAACTCTATTGCATTCCCTCCACGGTAACAGAACCTTGTATATACAACTCCTCTCAAGAAGAAACTCAAGGAAATATATTGGAGGACAGATTTGTTATACCTTTCAACTGCCTTGTCAGATGAAGAATGACATCTCTGAACTTAGGAAAGGATATAGAACAAAATGTCTGTCTGGCTCATGTAGTGTCATGTGAATACTGAACTAATGTGGTTATTGGCATAAGCCCTACTATTGACTTTGAATGTATGAGAGCAGCTGAGATTACCTAGAGCCATTCCATCACACTATGACGTGAACTGCTTGAGCTGATGGGACAACAGCCTGACAGACCTTTGTGCTTTACCAAAGGAAAAGCACCTGGTATTACTGTTATGCAAGCTGTAGTATTGCAGGTATGTGTGGTACTCAAAACCATATGAGCACCTAAATGTTGTTAGTGACCTTTGGCACAGGAGTATAAACTGTGCAGGCACTTCTCTTAGGCAGCATTAGCAAAAATCATCTTAGTCTCAAGTACGCAGATAGCATGCACAACCCACGCAAACATATCAAGAAGGTAAAGATGCACCATTCAAAAATACAGATTTTGCATTCAACACAGAAAGAGGGAAAAAAAGTTATGGTATACTTCTGTCTTGGAGAAAACAGATTTGGAAAAATCTTAGACATCTAAAACAGAAAAATGTTTTCTGATCTTGTTCTAACTGAAGCAATGTATCTGACTCAGCTTTCTTTAATATTATTCTCCTTAGCTCAAGAACAGCATATGACAAGCTAAAAGCATTAGAAGTCCACTTTTTGTGGCCAGACTCATTAGCATCTTAACTATCACGTTTAGAGTCAGAAAATTACATAACAAGTCATAAAGAAATTAAGCAAGTGGAGCTTATGAAAAATGAACCTTGACAACCTATCCTTCAAGTATGCACAATGATATTCGAAGAATATCAGATTGACAACATATTGTTTTCCCCTTTCTACTTTTTCAAATAGTCTCAAACTTCTCTTACACTGAGAAACTGAACTGAAAATGTCCTTAAGACTTTATGTTGCAATGAGCAAACTTGTCATAATAGGTCTTTTTTTTGCCAGCTCCCAAAAGTATTTCAAAAGAGGTCAGTCCTTCTCTAAAACTATTTTCAAGGCAAAAATCACTACATTCTGTGTTTCAAACTACCAGAAAACTCAATGATTATGGCACACAATGCCATATAAGTGGGCAATTGTGAAAAGTACCAGCAGCAAAAAACCCAAACCAAAAACCTGTGGAGCTCTCAAGCTTATAAAGGACAAGCACATATTTTTTGTATGGATAGCAGAGATGCATAATGAGCTCTAAGTTACCTATTTAAGCATACCTGCAAGATTTGAAATGAAGACTCGGAAGGTCACTCTCTCCAGTTAGTAAAAGTAGCAAATGACCTTTTCTTGTTAGAGACGCCTGGACACCATTAAGTCACTACCTGTTTCAACTGCTACACCAAATTGCTTCACACCATAGCTTTACTAAGTAAAAGCCAAATTGCACTAACTTATGCAGTACGATAATTTATACAGTTTTTAGCTAGCAAGTCCTAGAGGTCACTGATTTTAATGGGAGAAAATGATTTCACACTGAAGTTTTCTTCGTGTTTCACATGCATTCACCCATATTTTTTCCACCTCTCAGCTTTTCCCTCCCCTTATGCTCATGAAACTTTTTCTTTCCTCCCCCATGTCTCCAGTCTTCCAGAATTTTTTCTTTTAAATCTTGCTTTCAGTTTAATACAGAAGAAGAGCATTATGATAGTGCTGTTACGTTTCAGTTCCTCAAACAGCGTCAATGGACAACATGCTTGAAACTATTCCGTATTATCACCAAGTAAATTAACGAAAGGCTTTTTACTTTATAACATTAAGAAAATTCTTCTTAATACAGAGGAAGGATTAGAATATCCAGGAAAGTAATTTCTTCCTAAGCATAACAACAAGCTAGAAAGAGGATACTTGCCAGGAAACATTTATTTTTAACAGTGACCAATTGTTTATGGGATATGTTTTGAAGATTTAGTGTTATTCATTCTTTGCGTTAGAGATTCTTAGATCTGTCAAATATTATTCACACAAAACAGCTGTTTCCCCAACTACTAACGCAGCAACTGATACATCTACTGACCAGTGCCACAGAAATTTCCTCCCTGCGCAAGAGCTCAGGTCTAAATTAAAGAAGGAAAAAAATTACTTGTGAATTACAGAATGGATATAATCTAGGTTCACTAATATCAGGCTAAATGCATCTAAGGCTCATTCATCTATTACAGCTGTTTGATCATTGAAAAAATAAAATCCTAAAAAATTCAAAGCCCACCAAAAAAGAAATTCTGCCAGCATTTCCAAAGAGTTTAACCCATTTTTGTGTATAAACATACTTCCCCAATACCAGAACTGAAATCATGCCTTTACTCATCTACAGAGGTGAGGCATGAACATGTAGTATCTTAAAACAGGACTGAACTATTTAAAAAAAAAAACAAAAAACAACCTACACTGAATTTAAACTTGAATATTCTATATGCAAGTATTAGAAGACAGTTTGAAATGTTAATGATCAAAAAAATTGAAGTTACTGTTTATCAAGCAACTCCCTGCCTACAGTTTTTGGATAAATTAGTCTTTTAAGTACAGAAATTTCCTGGGAACACAAGTCTTCAAAATATTTTTTCTAGTAATCTGAACACAGTTTTGTTTTAATGCACAAACAGTGCTACCTTAAAATTCCATCAATTCTAAACATTTTGATACTCACACAATTGAATGAAACTGAATGACAGAAAAGAAAAGAGGGCCACAGAGGGCTGTGTGGAAGTTGCACATTACCATACTCAAGCAATACTGACCTTTCACCTTTTAGCTGAAATAAAAGTTTTCCTGCTGTGCCTTTTAGGACATCTTCCCTCTCTGGTGTGTCACTATGCTCATTAGAAATTGATTGCCCACTTTCGTCATTAAATGGTGTGTATGCCCTTTGCTCTGCTAAGCAGTTATCATTAGTTCTGCAAAGATTACTCATCACAGCTGGCTCTTCAGAATCTAGCTTCTCTTCATCTGAAACAGCCAAAGAGAATACATTTTGTAGGAGTGTTCTTACAGAATAAATACACAGGAGGGAGCTCAAAATGAACTACCTCTTTGTCATATTATATTATCAAAATTTCCTTGTATCAGTTTAAAAAGTGAGAACACTTAAAGACTACTTTCAGCAAAGCATTCAAAGTCTTCTTATGAGCATCATTCCTTTAAGGCTTACTTTTATTTTAGTTCACTTTAATGTTTTTGATCTTTCAACTATTTTATTTCCCCTTTATAGACATGTGGATTGTACCTTGTGAAAGGAGTGATTATTTTTCAGAATCTGAATATTATGAAGGCAAGCAAAAGGTAGCTGGTAATC
Organism: Penelope pileata; assembly: GCA_013396635.1. Taxonomy (NCBI): domain Eukaryota; kingdom Metazoa; phylum Chordata; class Aves; order Galliformes; family Cracidae; genus Penelope; species Penelope pileata. The sequence continues at coordinate 512,338 of WBMW01003369.1, forward strand.
TTGTACCGTGGTATGTACCCATTATGAAAATAACTTGAAATAAAATCTTAGGTAAACATTTACAGGGCAGTGGAATGGTGAGAAGAGGCAACAGGGGGCAACAATTACCTTAGGTTCTCAACTTCTCCAATTAGTAACATCATCATAAAAGGGCTAATGGATACTTGTACAAGATGTACAAGATGTACACAGTAACAAAGTAAAATGTAGTACTTTTATAGTACTTTTTGCACAAGACTTAGTTTGCAATAAGGTAGAAAAAATGAGATGTTCAATTTATCATATAGACTAACTATGGAAGAATTGTCATTTTTGCAAATGAGTTTTCATTAAAAACAGAGTTCTAGCACATTTTATAATGAGTCAGTGTGCCGGAAACCAAGATTGCAGAAGTAATTTTCTTGCAGATTGGAAATGACTTAAGCTCCACAATTAGTGACCTTTATCAAGTCTCCACCAACAAAACTTAACACCAAATATGATGTAGTTCAAGTCCTGTCAAGACACATCATTCCTATTTACTCTTCCATTTATGCTCAAGAATCCATCAAAGAATCTCCTTAGATGATGCCATCTCATTATCTCTTTAAATATTTCAGCATTTACTGATAATTTAACCCACTGAAGAAAACTTTCAGGAAAAAGCTCTATTACTTAAAAACCTATAGGAAAAAAAGGCACTTGAGAAGCTTCCCACTTATTTTCAGAAGGGAAAGCCAGTATTATTTTTGGAAATCACATATTCAGGCCTGGCTTTAAGCCATTTAGTATTTTCAAAATTTACTCTGAAAGGACTTGAAGGTTTTTTAATAGAATAATTAATATAATCAATAATATTAAAACACATCATGCAGTTATATTCATAGGAAATAAGGTTCTTACTCTGATCAGGTGGAACCATTTTAGAAAGAAGGACATCTCCCTGAGAAGTTCTTCTAAATAATTGTGCCCGAGCACTGCTGACTTTTCTAAGCTCTGCAGCATCCACAGTAGGCATTGGGAGGGAAACAGAAGAATCTTCATCTTTTGATGAAGTGACTAGTATTGGCTTCTGTAACAAAGACAAAAGAAGAAATTTTGATAAAAATACAATTTCATTTAAGCAAAACCTTAAAAAAATAAAAGAACAAAGGATTTTTACAAAGAGGTGTTCAGAATAGAATAGGTAAGAGTTACAGAGGTTTGCTCATTAAGAAAACACATTCAAAAATCTAATGATAACATTCCACTGAACAAGCCAGAGCACTTATACTAAGATCACCCCAGAAAGCCATTTAAACGCAAACATTCAGGGGTGCAAAAAAGCAAACAGAAACTAACCAACTAACCTAAGTTGCTCAGTAGAGTAACTGAATCTTGAAATTATTTTTTCCCTTAGATATACTCATCTAACATCATCTGCAGCGTGCTTATTTACCACAAAAACATTGTGTCAAAGACTTCTACTAGCAATCCTAGAGACACATCTATTCTTTATGATTTGTTTTTGTCTGCTAAAGTAGTATTTCCAAAACACTTCAAACATGTTCATATCATAGATACCACTTCCTATCACACTGTGACAAATCATGCAGATTCAGAAACATGCAACTTCTCTTATTATTTATGTCAGTATCTTGCATCTTAGAGGATGTGACCAACATTCTGCACATCAAAACATTTTTTTGTGCTTTACATAAACACATCACCCTCTAATATCTGGGTTCTCTATCAATTTTCTTACGACAAAGAATCAGTTTGAAAATCTTTAGTTTAACCTTCTGGAGCCCACCCTGGCATTAAGACAGCCAAAAGGTGAGAGCTCGTTGCCCAAAACCACTGTGACCAATACAAGCTCTGCATTTACAGTGTGCTAACTTGTCTCTGTTGGTAAACTGAAAAACAGCTGAATTACTGATAAGGGCAACATGAAAAACTTTTATTTTTTCCCCCCACTCACATGCAAACTAAACAAAAATTTAACAACAGCATTTAAATCCAAATGTAGACATATTTAATCTATACATAGGTATGATATTTTTAATCTCATTGATATCAACATTTTATTGCTTTATCAAAATTACTGAGGTATGACATTTCTTGGAAATGGAAGGGTTTTTTTCCTAATTTCCCAGGAATGCCACATTTAGATTACTGTGTCGAAGCAATTATATATACAGTAACCATACTTAACTGTTTTAGCGCACTCTCTTCTCCTGGACACTAAACAAATGATTGTGACAAACTTCTATTTAAAGGTTAAATATAAAAGACTTACAGAGAAGATACACTTATAAAATGACAATAATTCAAAACTTTCACAGAGGAAAAAAAGAGGTTCTTACAAGTACCTCCACCCAATTTATAAATAAATGCTGATCAATTACACTTTATAGATGTGTAAGTCCAAAACACCATCAGTTAAGTTACCGATCTTCCTTTCGAGTTACTGTTTATAGAATATTGGAATGGTCGTGGCTGGAATGGACCTCTGGAGGCCATCTGGTCCAACTCTCCGCTTAAGCAGTGCCACCTAGAGTAACATTGTCCAGTACCTTGCACAGACAGCTTTTAAATATCAGCAAGGAGTACATTTCACAACCTCACTGGGCAACCTGTGCCAGTGCTCCATCTCCCGCGTAGCACAGAAGTGCTGCATGGTCTTCAGAGAAATCCTTCTGTGTTCCAGTTTGTGCCCACTGACTCCTGCCCCAGCACTGGGAACCACTGAAAAGAGCCTGGCTCTATCTGCTTTGCACCCTCCCTTCAAATACTTACATATATTGATGAGATCCTCACCTGAGCTTTCTCTTCTCTACACTGAATTGCTCCCCTGCACTCTCAGCCTTTCCTCATAGGAGAGGTGCTCCAGTCCCTTCATTTCTGTGGGCCTTAACTGGACCAACTCTCCAGATGCTTTGTATCACAATTTTACTGAGGAGTCCAGAACTGGACTCAGCGCTCCAGGTGCAGCCCTGCTAGTGCTGAACAGAGGGAAATGACCACCTTCCTCATCCTGCCAGCAACACCCTTCTTGAAGCAGCACAGAATGCCATCAACCTTTGCAGCAAGGGCACATTGTTGGCTCATGTTGACGCTTGTGACCTTTTTGTATTTTAGTAATCTTAAACAAGAAAGATGACTCAAGTTTCCGTCTTCCGATTCTTGTTAATGTCACTTACAATTATAACGCAATACAGTAATATTTAAATAGTTGGAATTATTTTCAGCTTCACTTTGAAAAAAAAATTGACAATGCTGACATTTTAAGTCTCAGACTAACATTATGACACGTTTATTTTTCTCTCCAACCTATTTCAACAATATCTATTCCCAGAACTACGTTGCACTGTAAAAATATACGGATTTATACATCAGCATTGCATGGAGTTATGTCCAGTGTACTCACATAATCCAATGGGCTAAGACGAACACCTGAAACTGGTCTTGATTCAGCCAAATCAAAACTGGAGGCATGAAGACTAAGATAAAGAAATTACTCATAAATGAATAAAGCATATGTATACTTCTAATGATACAGTTTATTTCATACACATCTATAACAACTCTCTAATATAAATTCATGCACAAACCCAACTGAGGTTAGCACCCAAGCTATCCATCACAAGCTGAGAAATACTGCAGGGCAGAAAACTCAGGTCTGTACAGGCACGAGCATTCTCCTTGCTGTAGCACAGACAGAACAGGCACGGATGTCTGCCTGAGCAATATTATTACCTGATCACCAATAAACAGCCAAGTTGTTCTCAGGTTCCTGCCTTCTGTAAGGGCACAGTGCTATGTAGCATGAAATATTAGCTATGTAGAGAGCCTGAAAACAGTATGGCCACTGGCTTATCTGTTTCACAATTCAAACATGGCTTAGCATCCTTTCTGGCATGCCTCCCATTTAACATTACATACACAGCTGATCTCTCCTCCTTGTGGTCATTAAAGAATCATCGTACAAGGGGAGCTAAAAAATGACTGGGAAGATGGATTTTAAACAAGGGAGGTGAGAATATCAAAGATCATAACCAACGTCGAATGTACAAGTTTTTTTTCTTTTGTGACAAGACAGAAACCTATTGCATTCTGTGAATTATGCTAGGTAACACAGCCATACACAGGTAAGAAAGAAATAATTTAAGCACTAAAAATTCTGTTTAAACGTGAGCATTCTAAATTTCAAGAGCTACAATTCTGTATTTGAAAAGATCTGAGAAAGCTCTGAAAAAAAAGATCTAGCACACAAACAGTTTGTGTGGAAATAAACACGCTTTCTCATTTTCTAGGGAAAAGATTATTCAATTTTAAAAATATTGCCTGAAGAAAAAGGTGTGTTACAGACCATTTTTTTATACTACTCTCTACATACAAAACTAGGGTAATGACTGCCTCTGGTAGCTCTAATCCATAGGAACTTGCAGGACACACAGCAACAGTAAGCATGGTTAGAAGAAGGCAAAAGATGCAATTACAAATACAGATTAACACAGGAGAAAATTTACCAGGAAACATAATTACAGAACCAAACCTTGCTGCTAAAGGATATCTGAAAACTCTTAAAGTCACAGTACCTAAAAACTGAAGGAGGTCTATTCTGGGGAGCTCGTGAAGATGCAGATCCAAAAAGCTTCCTCCGATCCTCTGTAGGCGTAAACGGCCTCTGAGTTCTCAGTGTTCGTAGAACATTTCTGCCCTCATTTATCATCTCAGGACTGGTTTTCTGCTTCGGCACTGAAAGCCTGTAGAATGCCTCTGCCTTTTCCATATTTTTGTTCTGTGAAGCTTGCATTCCTCTGCAAAGTAGTGTACAGGAAGAACACTGTAAAATACATAAAGGCACTGAATGCAACGGTAGTTTTAAGTTACAAACTATTAATGTATTGATATTTCTTCTACCTCAATGTACTCAAAAAGGATGTTATAAAAAAAAAAAATCTCAGAATGACCAAGTGATGGAAAATCGGGAAATAAGGACTTGTTTATACTGTGTTTCCATCCCTATTTCTCACTTCTGTGGGAAAACAGAAAAACAGAGCAGAAAGAACCTAATATGGAGGACCTTTATTTTTCCAGTGGGAGATAAAAAACACCATGATCAGTAACACAGTGCTTTCCTGACCAAACACTGTACTCTCCAATACTATAGAAAATTTGTTTCTTAACACCTGAATACTTATAAAATACAGCAATCAAAACAAGAATTCAATAATATGCTACAAAGAGATACTTTATTTCCAACAAACTAAGGAAATAATCAATATAAGCTACTGATTTTACCAAGAAAGGCTTCCTAACAAGTCAAGGAGGTATTATTATCAGTAACTGATAAGCAGAGACAAGGCAACACACTTTTTTTAAAATTCCTCCCCAATCCGCCCCCAAGCAAATGCAAAGATAACGCTAACGTAAGACAAATTATCAATCCAAAATTTCAATGTTTCATCCTGCTGCATCTTGTAGCAAATGCAGTGAGCAACAAAAGACTTTCTTCATCAATCCCTCAAGCCCTCCAGAAATCACTCACTATCCTGGTGCAGGTCTCCGTAGGTACCATCCTTGCCAATTTGCAGCAAACTCATCCCAAACCTTAAATCATCAGAAAATCCTTTTGTTTTTCAAATGTACCTAAACACAAACGTATGTTTCAGCACTGCCTTTGACTCAGACTCTATTGTCTGTCCTCTTACTTACAAGGGAAGCTCCGAAAGTAATGCCTCCTTTTTCATTCTGTTGGGCCATGATGTCAGAGGTGGATGTTGGTGGGATGGCAGTAGAGGCTGACCCTTCCCACCAATATTCTGCCACATTTTGTTGCTGTGTGACAGATGGCAGCAGAGGGGCACTCTGACACAATAGCGTCTGACATGGAAGTGTGGATGGAGCAAAGGTGTGGCACTGAATTCCTCCATGCAGAAAAAATGGCACCCACTGACATTCATCGGTGCTTGCTGAACATTTATGGAGACCAAGCAGTGGAAGTGAGCACAGTGAGGGGCAGCTGCTCCGATTCTGCAGAGGCGACAGCAACAGCGCTCCCCTCTGCTGGTGCAGATTGTTACAAATGCAGCATGCAGGCTCTTGTTCATTGCTGGCAAAAATGCACAGCTAATGGTGATGACTGTGCTGAAAAACAGTGTTTTGTAGCTGAGAATTTGTTCTATCAAACAGTGTTACTGTGCTCTTTGTATCTGTTGTAGTTTCCATGGAAATAAGTAGGAGGCATTACTTTTGGAGTGACCTACATACATGGACCAGAAAATAAAGCGTCTTAGTTACTTCACATTTCTGATCTGTAGAATCATGCGGAACATGTTTTGGTATCGTTCCCATGTATGGGTAATGATAGCCATGTTGGACATATGTTCTATAGAGAAGACCTTCAACTTACAGGTCAAAATCTTGACTCTAAAAAACTGGGAGAATAGGGAACGGTGGTCTGCCTTCCCTGTTCCGTGAGAAATGGCTGTGTAATTGCTGCAAACAGACTGCCACAGTGGAGCTGCTTACTGAATGTTCATGAATCATTATAGAGGGAAGAGTATGGATTGTAGCCAAATCCACTTACAGTGAGGAAGAGTAATGTATTAATGGTAATAGGAAGGATTAAAAACACTGACAGGCTCAGGCTCCTGAGCTGTTCCTGTGGTTTGCAGTCCTGCGTGTTGAAGTGAAAGATATTGGTGCACTGCTCCTTGCCATCCAATTTTACCTTGTGTAGTTCAGCTGAGGTGGATGGATTGTGTATTAATTAAAGAGACTGTGTCAGCACATACAGACTCTGAAGGAAGGAAGAGAAGAGGCAGCTGGAATTATAAAACTGTGGAATAGCAAGATGTGAACCAAAAAAAAAAAACAAAAAAAAACAGGACTTTTGTTCCATAGTTCCTTCCACTGCTCAAAAGGAGCTTATAAGCAGGAGGGAGAGGGACACATAATCACGTAGTGATAGGACAAGGGGGAATGGTTTTAAACTAAAAGATGGGAGATTCAAATTAGATGTCAGGGGGAAATTCTTCACTCAGAGGATGGTGAGGCACTGGCACAACTGCCCAGAGAAGCTGTGGATGCCCCATCCCTGGAGGTGCCCAAGGCCAGGTTGGATGGGCCCTGGGCAGCCTGACCCAGTGGGTGGCAGCCCTGCCCATGGCAGGGGGATGGAACTGGGTGGGCTCTGAGATCCCTTCCAACCCAAACCATTCTATGATTCGATAGTTCAGAAATAAACAAGATGGCAGTATCAGATCTACCGTTGGTTCATTGTCACAAACTACGTATTTTATGGGATTTATGCCCTTGCTCTCCATAGTTATACTAAGGAGCTACCTGAGAGATACGATGTGCTTCTGTGGAACAGCACCATCTCTGATACAATTGGCTTCACTTTTTTGTTAATGCTATTGTCAACTGCAAATTACCTATCCTAGAAATACATTCATTTGCCAGTTGCAGTTAAGACCAAACTTCCATTATAACTTTTTGTTTGTCTTCACCTCTTACCTATTTCATTTTAACTGGTAACAGAACTTTTCTACTATAAGCTTAATTAGTAAGTCCTACCATTCGGCCACTGTCTGGATCACTCTTCCAATCCATTAAGAGTAAGTTTTAATAATTAACTTTGCAAAGGGTACCTATGATTTATATTGAATGCTTGACTGAGCTCGCGTCTGCATTGCTCCTCTGGTGCATCGTGTTTCCTAGTGGCTGCAGCAGGGCTAGCAGCTGGCAGGTCTCTGCTTTCAGGCACCCAGCAAGGGGGAGCGCAGAGGGGTCGGGAGCTGTCACAGGGAGGGGGCAGCACTGAGCACAATTTAGGGCTTATCACCGACCCCAGGAGGGCACTAACACTTCCTAATTTTGGCATACCGTACTGTCGTGCACATTCTGAATTGTGGTACTGATAGGGTACAAATACGACTAACTGGTATCCCATAATTATTAGCCAGAAAATGTAATAAAGCACAGAGAGACAAGTAAGCAATGTCATAAAATAGGAGAAAGATATATACATGATAGGATAAGAAAGCTTATTATTTCTCGCAAGCAATTAAGAACCATGGTAATTCTTTATCTGAATTTGTGTGCCGTGCCAACACAGTGTGCCATCATAGACAGTACAACCACTGTCTCTTTCTCAAAAGGCTGACAGAGAGATTTATACTCCCTATTTTATCATGCCTGAGGCTGAAGCACTGAAGCACCATGCAGTTGCTCTGTTGTAGCAGCACTCCAAGAGGATGTTTCACCGGCTCTCTCTCCTCCCACAGCCCAGAAGCTCTGAGGAAGTGCCCCAAGCCGGATATATCGTGTCAGTTCTCTTCCTAGAAAACTAGGAAGGAATGCAAGGAGTAGAAAGCAAAAGCACAGGATGAACGACCACGGCTGCACCAGCTGCCTAGAGCGCCATCTAGCTCTATCCTTGGGGTTTTTTTTTTGATTTAGTTTTGGGGTTTTTTGTTGGTTTTTCTTGAGACTAATTCAGTTTGGTTTTGTATTTATTGGTAAGATTTTCCATGCAAACTATTTTCACAAACTCTAGTTATACCCTTTTTTTAAAATTAAGTATCTTAATTAGAAATATTTCTGGTTTTTAATCTGTGCTTCCTCCTGAAAATCCAGCAGCATTCCCGTTTTTGCTCCTCGTTCCCAGCAGGAGACAGATTGTGGCAATGCTGCTGACTCAAATGGGACAGCACAACTGGTATGTGCACATCTCGTCCCTACTGCTGCTGCCATTTCCCCAAGCGATGAGCTCCTCTCTGTCTTTCTGCCAGAAGGCTGAAGAGCATTACATCGCTCTCTGAAAAGCTGTACTTGGTCTCCTGCCTTTTGTGCTCGTTTCCTCCAGAGGTCCTGTCTTCACTGTACAGAAAGATGTGAAAGCAGCAGATACCAGCACACAGAGCCCCAGCTCGTTCAGAGAACCCCAGCTCAGTCCCAGCTACCTCCAGCAGTGAGATCAGTGCACCCTCACAGCACTTGCCCTGGGTTAACTGGCACCGAGCAAAGTCTGTCTGAGCACACCAGAGGCACTGACTCTGCTATCCTACCCCAGGTCTCAGAAACGGTGTCATTTGGTCACTGAAGTACTCACAGGGCTACTTCAGCAACCACTGAGCACAGCATTGTGTCCCAGAGCAGCGCCAGCTCCAGGCTTTACGAAGGCAGCAAATGGCTACTGGAAAGGAACAACCTTCAGCTGGCACCAACCCGGCCTGGAAGACCAACAGTGGTTCTCAAGCCCACGATGCAGCCAGCTCAGATGAAAACCAGGCACCGTGGAGGGTTTTGCCACACAGGCAGAAGTTAGCACCCAGTGGGCTATCAGCACCCCAAGCGAACTAACGGTGGGAGTAATTAGACATCATAACCACAACTATCACTAAAATTACTCCAACGGCAGCTTATCATTCACAACTGATAGCTCTCGGCTCAGAGAAACTCTGAAGGAGAGAAGCCGTTCTCAAAAGGAAAGACGAACAAGC
>WBMW01003369.1:522069-551080 GCA_013396635.1 Penelope pileata
GTACTGTCGTGCACATTCTGAATTGTGGTACTGATAGGGTACAAATACGACTAACTGGTATCCCATAATTATTAGCCAGAAAATGTAATAAAGCACAGAGAGACAAGTAAGCAATGTCATAAAATAGGAGAAAGATATATACATGATAGGATAAGAAAGCTTATTATTTCTCGCAAGCAATTAAGAACCATGGTAATTCTTTATCTGAATTTGTGTGCCGTGCCAACACAGTGTGCCATCATAGACAGTACAACCACTGTCTCTTTCTCAAAAGGCTGACAGAGAGATTTATACTCCCTATTTTATCATGCCTGAGGCTGAAGCACTGAAGCACCATGCAGTTGCTCTGTTGTAGCAGCACTCCAAGAGGATGTTTCACCGGCTCTCTCTCCTCCCACAGCCCAGAAGCTCTGAGGAAGTGCCCCAAGCCGGATATATCGTGTCAGTTCTCTTCCTAGAAAACTAGGAAGGAATGCAAGGAGTAGAAAGCAAAAGCACAGGATGAACGACCACGGCTGCACCAGCTGCCTAGAGCGCCATCTAGCTCTATCCTTGGGGTTTTTTTTTTGATTTAGTTTTGGGGTTTTTTGTTGGTTTTTCTTGAGACTAATTCAGTTTGGTTTTGTATTTATTGGTAAGATTTTCCATGCAAACTATTTTCACAAACTCTAGTTATACCCTTTTTTTAAAATTAAGTATCTTAATTAGAAATATTTCTGGTTTTTAATCTGTGCTTCCTCCTGAAAATCCAGCAGCATTCCCGTTTTTGCTCCTCGTTCCCAGCAGGAGACAGATTGTGGCAATGCTGCTGACTCAAATGGGACAGCACAACTGGTATGTGCACATCTCGTCCCTACTGCTGCTGCCATTTCCCCAAGCGATGAGCTCCTCTCTGTCTTTCTGCCAGAAGGCTGAAGAGCATTACATCGCTCTCTGAAAAGCTGTACTNCCACGATGCAGCCAGCTCAGATGAAAACCAGGCACCGTGGAGGGTTTTGCCACACAGGCAGAAGTTAGCACCCAGTGGGCTATCAGCACCCCAAGCGAACTAACGGTGGGAGTAATTAGACATCATAACCACAACTATCACTAAAATTACTCCAACGGCAGCTTATCATTCACAACTGATAGCTCTCGGCTCAGAGAAACTCTGAAGGAGAGAAGCCGTTCTCAAAAGGAAAGACGAACAAGCACTCTGCTCCCCCCAGAGCGAGGCCCGGTGCGGCACCCATCCCGCCCCGGCAGGGCACCTCCCGCCGCCAGCTGCCGGCAGCGGGGCTCTCCCTCCCCCGGCCCGAGCCTCCGCAACAGGCGCTGCCCCGCCTCACGGCCCCGCCGCTCCTCTCCCAAACCCCGCCTGTTCCCATGGCAACCGCACACACCACGGCCGCCGGGCCGCGGGCAGCGCGCCGGAGCTGGTGCTGGTGCCGGGCGGGCCCCTCACTCACCGCCGGCGAGCAGCGGCGGCCCCGCCGCAGCCGTTACGCCCCGCGCGCTCCCCTTAGCGCACCTGCGGGGGCGGATGGGGGATGCCGGCGACGCTGAGGCGCTTGTGCGGGCGCATGCGCAGCGCGCCAGGGCGGTCTGAGCGGAGCGGGGCAGGGACGGAGCGCGCCGCGCCGGGGTGGGGCGGCGCTGTGGGAGCCCCACAGCTCAGGAGAGGGGCAAGGGCAGGGGTCGTGCTGCGGTGTGCGCCCGTAGGGAGGTGGACTTCAGGCGGCAGGCACTCTAGTGGGCTGCCACCCACCGGATCCGGCTGCCCTGGGGCCCATCCAGCCTGGCCTTGAACGCCTCCAGGGATGGGGTACCCGCAGTTTTGCCGGGCACATCGCTCATCTTCAACAGCTGCCTGTCGGGCCAGAAGCACTATCACATCCCTTCACATCCTTTTCTCTGAGAGACCGAGAAGCAACCGGTTTAGTATTGTTCCACACACATATGCACGCGCACGTATGACCCCGCAGGCTGGGAGCTCTGCTGCGCATGGAGATGGAGTCAGGCAGCATGAGGAAGCCACGGGCAGCGTGCCCCCCCCCAGCTGCCTCCCAGGCTGCACCCCACTGGTGGGACCCCCTTCATCAGCTGTGCCAGGCAGCTCCCTCGTGTGCCCTTGGTGCTGGAGCGAGTAATGTGAGCACAGCCCGTATCAGAAAGTCTGCAGACGTGTAACAGCAACAAAGGCAGGCCTGTTGCGGCAGGTGGGCTCTTTGTGCCTGACAAGAGCCGTCTTTGGTTTTGGTGGCGTCCAGTGACAGGACAAGGGGCAACGGGCACAAACTGGAACACAGAAAGTTCAATAAGAACACGAGGAAAAGCTTCTTCGCTGTGAGGATGATAGAGCACTGGAACAGGCTGCCCAGAGAGGCTGTGGACTCCCCTTCTCTGGAGATATCCAAGACCCCCCTGGCCGCTCTCCTCTGCAACCTCCTGTAGGGAACTGCTTTGGCAGGGGGGTTGCACTAGGTGATCTCCAAAAGGTCCTTCAAATCCCTGCAATTCTTCTTTTTCTCACTCTGAAAGCATTTTGAATTTATCTAAAAACTGCTATGCGAGGGTGCTTATTATCTGTGAATAATAGAAAAAGCTTAAAAATACCATTTCGTCTGATCGAGGATCTTCCTTGGTTCCTGTAGAACAAACTTCAGATATATCTGAAAGCATATCTCCAAATAAGTTAATTTTATATAAAGTTTATGTCAGCAAGATGTATATTTAAAATAAGTATATTCACATCTTACTGACTTAAACTTCCTTTTGCTAATTGCTCACCGCATAACTTTTACTTTCTCATGTTTGTTGGGAAAGAACCCAGCAGAAATTTTACATTTGATCCATCTTTCTCAGCATTGCTGTAAGCCTGTTATGCCCCTTTCTTCTAGAACAAAAATCCTCTTCCAGCTCCTCTTATGATCCTGACAAGCATACGATAGTAAAAAGATTTCCATGTGTTACCCTACCAGGTTCACATTACATATGGCATCACCTCTGCTAGCTTTTACTTTATCTCCAGTTATCAGACATCTAGTCATCTTTCTTCTACAGCCAAGTTCAATACCTGAGAAGTAATGAAAGCCTTGGTATTGTACTTGCTTTCCGTATTCCTCCTTAAAGGCCCAAAGAACGAGTATGTGCATTTCTGTGTGCGTGTGTTATTTCCACATCATTCACAGTTAGCTCATTCTATGTTGTTTTATTCTGAACCTTTTTTTTTTAATTGAGATAATACAAATGAAGTTTCACAGAAACATCTGTAGATCTGTTTCCTGGTAAAGCCAGTTTGAATCTCTCTTTACCATTATCATGTCATCATTCTTTAAGTAGTTTTTAAACCCACCCAGTCAAACCCACTAAGCCTTCCTTCTTGGCTTCTTCTTTAATCCTTTTCATATGCATATATTTCTCCTCACTCTATTTTCTAGGTCAACAATTGAGTTAATTTTGTGTTCATTTTCTGTACTTTGGCAATTGCAGCAAATATGTCTTTTGTGATGTTTCTGTGATGCCTCAACCATTGCAACTTTCTCACTTAAATCAGTTTTCTTGTGCTTTTTATTGAACAAGCTCTCTCAGCACCTCTTTTAAACACAGATACTTAATTAAATCTCCTTATTTGCAGTAACACTGCATTAGGATGGAAGTATCAAAACATAAACTGGGTCTAGGAAAGTCAGTACTTGCTCAAGAGAGTGCTGAGATAAAAACAATGCGTTGTGAGCAGTTCTGCCTAACGGAAAAATACAAAGTATTCAATCACATTCCTTGAAATTATTTTTTATGTTTGAAAATCATGAAGGGGATTTTGTGTTAGCATCCAGTCCCATTTTCGATTTGGTTAACTTAGATTCATCTAGAAATAAAACTTACCTGTATCAAGCATCCATGGCCTACATTTCAATGCAGTTCAGAGTTGTTTAACAGTGTTGAACATTTTGCATGCCAGATGTTCATTGACCATACTTACTACTTCTTGTTGCCAACCTGTAAGAGCAGCCTCCAGTGCAATTTCAGCAACACAAGCAGCAATGCGATCCCCATTTCTTTCCTCTTTTTTCAAAACAGAACAGCCCCACTTCTGATCCAGACAAAAATCTCTCTCTCATATTCAGCTTGCATAGGCCATCTGGTATGTGCTGTTAAATAAGATATGTGTTTCACATCACTTGTAGCTCATTACAAAGGCAGGTGAAGCAGTTCATTTTACAGTGGTTAGAAACAAACCCCATGGTAGCTAGCCTAAGAAGTTTTGTGAAGATCTCCCTTATATGCAGCAAGGGAAATCTGTCAGGGGTAAAGACCACTGGTTGTACAATGAGATGACCGGCTTGGTGGGTGAGGGGAGAGCAGCATATGCTGTTAAGTAAGGCTTTTGACTGTCTCCTATTACATCCTCCTAGAGAAACTGATGAAGTACAGGCTAGTTAAAAGGTTAGTGAGCTGAACTGAAAATTGGCTGAACTGCTGAGCTAAAAGGTTGTGATCGGCAGTGTGAAATTCAGCTGGAGGCCAGTCATCCTCAGCAGAGTTTGCTGATGATACAGAACTGGGAGGAATAGCTGATGCACCAGATGGTTGTGCTGCCATTCAGAGGGACCCAGACAGGCTGGAGTAATGGGCTGAAATAGATTTCAAGAGGTTCAACAAAGAGAAATGTAAAGTCCCACACATTGAAAGGAACAACCTCAGGCACCTGCACATGCTGGGGGCCTACTGGCCGGACAGCAGCTTGAAAGAAAGAGAGCTGGGAGTTCTGGCGGACACCGAGTTGAACATGAGCCAGCATTGTGCCCTTGCCACAAAGAAAGCCAACAGCCTCAGGCTGCATTAGGAAGAGTGTCACCAGTTAAGTTGAAGGAGGTGATCCTTCCCCTCTGCTGAGCACTGGTGTGGTCTCACCTGGAGTGCTGGGTCCAGTCATGGGCTCCCCAGTACAAGAAAGACATGGACATACTGGACATGGACATGCATGCAGCAAAGGATCACTAATGTAAGGGACGGGAGCATCTTTCCTATGAGGAAAGGCTGAGAGCAAGGAGTGTTGAGCCTAGAGGAGAGAAGGCTCAGGGAGATTTCATCAATGTAGAAAGAAGGGAAACATGAAGGTTGCGGAAGCCATAGACCAACAGAAAGCCTAAAAGCAGAGATAAGAACCAGTGTCAGGTGAAGAAGAATAAAAGGCAGTTTCTTTTCCCCACAAGACACAGCCTAAGTTTAGTCCCCTAAGGTGTTCTTTTCATGACTAACTTGTTGTGCACTCCTCGCTATGGCTGTGCATTCATTAGCATACTGAGCTGGTATACTGCTCTCAGCATCCACAGAAGCCTGTGGTGAAGGATACCGAGGAAAGGATAAACTGGAAGAGGTTTTTGGGAACACAGACGTGGCTAGAGTCAAAACCGATGAGATACAGAACCCCTTGTGAAGCTCCCCAAACACAAGTAGCTGATTCAGGTTGGGAATTCACTGCGATAGGGCTGGTGCACTAACATAGTGACGAGGTTTACTTTGTCAAAGTTTCTAAATCAGCATTCCTTGCCTTTCCTCCTAACTCATTCTCCTGTCAAATTGTATCTACCAGCTGCTGGTGGGAGGGAAAGGGGAGTGTATATTAAGAATATTGAAATGTCAGTATTGGGCGAAAGTCCAAGAAGTCAAAACCAGAACTTTCACTGAACAGAATCAAAACTTTTGCAAAGTAATGAGTGAGCACTTTCATCACTTACAGAACATGCTTGCTTTAAACCAATAAAATGCAACAGCATTGAAACAAAATCAAATTGCTTTAGATGATTTTTAGCAACAGTGCAACCAAATCAGTGAATATATATTTTCAATAAATAGTTCAACTTGGACTTCCTGATTTATATCCAGGAAATCTAAGAAGTATCAGTCCATGTGCAGCCCAGCACATACATAGACACACCAGACCTTCTGTGCACGTGTTAAGCAGAATATCTGTGACTGTGACAAAATGGGGGTGCCCAGAACACACTGCACTTACTGCATGCGTGCATCTTGCCTGCAAACCACAGGTGCTGGGTGTCTGCGCCATGTCAGGCTCATTGTGCAGGTGTTGTGGCTACACGTGGGGCTTTCTATGCAGAAATTCTGCAGGTTCCACATGTGCATATGGTCTCTAAGCTCTGTGTATTTTCCAACCATCTATATAATCTACATGTATGAGGGCTATCTAAGGAATGCATTTGTCTGTTATAGCTGGAAATGTCATGAGAAAAACCAAAGCCCTATCACTGACTTTCCACTGAATTTGGGAAAAAGAAAATTCTGCTCAACAAATGAAGGAACCCTGTGAAACTCTTGGTGTTTTTTTGTTTTTTTTTTTTTTTGCAAGAGACTACTAAATTACAGTGTTCTGTGGTTTGGTAGATCTTTTTGTTATTTTCTCCAGTTACAGTGTTTTGTTTTTACCTAGAGCTTTCCAGAGCTGCCTTGTCTCTCTTGCCAGAGTTGGCTCTGTAACACCACTAATGACAACAGGATGGATGAGGAGGCAAGCATGGGCTTTCTCCCAAGCAACACTGATGTAAAATACTGTCTAGAGAGATCACCATGGAGAAGCACTGCTTTTATTTCATGTATTCAAAACAAGATAGGACAGAATTGGACATAAACCTTATTTACTGTTCCACCACAGTTAGCAAAACCCATTGCATCAGGTTCATCTCTTATTTCCAGTACATTACCCAGCATGAAAAGACCACGCAGCAGGAAATACTTAACTTTATGTACTTCACTGGAGACAGAGCTCCCCAAATAATGCCAAAATGCCCACATCAGCACAGCTTTCCAAAAAGCTGGCATCACCTAGTTCTCTGCTCTCTCCTATTTAAGCAGCTCTTAACTCAGAGTGAATGGGCTGGCATTAATTTAACATCCAACCCTGAATTTTTCCTCTCTTTCAGTGCTCACAGGATGGCTCAAAACTACAATTTCTTCCTGAAAAGTGGTTTAGCAAACACTTGCTGCAGATAGTTAGCTACCATTCATTGTCTCTATGTTCCACTTGTGCCCGGTACCCAATATTTTAGGTTGCTCTTTAGATAAGAAAGAATCCTTACATCTGCCCTAAATGAACAAGAGAACTCTGCTGTTTGATAAAGTCTGAAGTTCTGGCAATAAGAAATCCGCAGTGTGGGAAAACAGCACATGTAAAAATAGATTATTGCACAAGACAGAAGAATTTTTGAAAATCCAACCCAATATTTACACAGATTTTATGATGTGACTGATGGTATCTCGCAGTATACAACAGCAGCTCCACAATATGCTGCAAGAAATTACCAGAAGGCAATCTACCGAACGGGGCACAAGGTATTGTGGGTCAGCCTTCCACAATGCCGTCTTCTGCTGCTGATAAAAGCCTGATGCTCTCAGGACATTTTGCATCTTTAAAAAACAGCCAAATGCGAGCACATCCTGCCAACACAGTGATGTCTGTAGCACACGCCAGCAGAACTGCCAGTAAAAGTTCCTGGTTCAAACAAGGCCAGCAGTGGCTGGGCACATGGCATCAGGGCCCTGGTGGGCAGGCATCCTAGGGGCTGCTCATACGGGGACAGCAGTTCAAGGGGCCAGAGGAGAGCCCAGCTGCCCTGCTTCTCGCCAGCACCCAACAGATGTCCCCAGAAACCTGCATCTCGCATTCTATGTGCTCCTGTTGCTGGCCTTGTTCGTGCAAGGCAGTTTTACCGGCAGAAGTTCTGCTAACATGAACTGCTGACACTCAACAGTCGGTCTGCAGAGGACTTCGCCTTTCCAGTTATACTGGCGTTACGCAGCACTTCTCCCTAGGCTGCAGTGCAACTGTCCGGCTTTGCTGTATTTCCTCTTTGCTACCAGCAGTTCCCTCTCAGCAGTATTGTGCAGATGCAGCAAACGGAGCTTGCAGGAGATCGTTCTCTGCTAAATGATAACAAGAGGCCATTTACAGTCTTACGGAAAAAATGAGATTGCCTTCGCTCTTCTCAGATTAATTAGCAAAACAAGCGTAGCGTTAAATGCAGCTGAGATAGGTATGAGCTTCAATTAGTGTGTAATAAATGAAACTTTTTCTTTTTACTGCAGGGTTTTTTGACAAAAGATCACGTACTGCAGTGACAATTGTTTTGCAAATAATATACTGACGGGAAAAAAAAAAAACGAACATCAATGACAGTGATTAAAAGATTTTCTTTGATTTTGCTGACACCAAACTCTCCAAGTGGAAAAAGATAAGTGGGGGAGGCTAGCAAGAGCATGAATCTTGGCCTGATGTTTCCTGCAGGAAGAATGATGTGGCTGCCCAAAGTGAGGAAATGAGGAAAGTTGAACTTTGAAACCACACACAGGACAGGAATTCATGGACAAGGTTGTCTCAGGTGTAGAGATTCTCTTCACCAGGGAAACTGTGCTTTTCTGAAATAGTATGAACATTAAGAAATTAAATATAAGACTGGCTACGGAGTAAAACTGTCCAGAAGGGTAAAAATAACTTTAAAACTTTTTAACAAAGAACGTGACACGCTTGAAAACAGTCAAATTCACCACTACACCCTGAGTACAATTCTTACACTCCAGATTTTTTTTAGCTGTAAAGAAGTATATACATGGAATTATGAAAATATTAATTCTACTGTTGTAAGTAGCTGTTATTAAATTTGAGGCAACTGTAGGTATGAAATCATTCAGAATTTAGAAAACAACACTTTGGAAAGTTTATATCCACGAACATCTGAAAATTAATTCTGGTAGAGCTGAACTGTATTTCCTACAAATATGAAACTGAAGAATTTAGTTCCTGCAGTTGTGATATCAATATTGGGTGGTATTTCGCTAAGAGTTCCTCAAGGATACATCTTCAGTTGTATTTTTATTCATTACCTTAGAATAGGAAGATGGAGTTTGTTAATGAAATTTGCTGATAACACAAAAGTGAGAGGCATCATTGATATAGAAGGGGATGGCAATATGATACAGGAAGACCTGAATGACCTTGAGAGCTAGAGTAATAGAAACAGAATGAAATTTAATAGTGTGAATTGCAAACTTGTGCCCTTGTGAACTAATACACATTTCTGTCATAAGTTGCAAGGTCGTCAGTTCAGAAATAGGGATATGCAAGAGCAGCGCCTAAATGTGCAAGTTAACCACTGGCTTCAAATGCTAAAGGAATGTGAAAAGGGCAAATTTGATCCTTGGGCGAGATGTTTCCAGTAGACAGGGTGAGCGAGTGTCACTGCAGAAGGAGAGAAGGGTGCTGAGTTTAAAACTGCTGGAGAAGTAGAATTCTGAAACAGCCTTTCAGGAAGACTGGAGGAAGCAAAAACCTGACTATATTAAGAGCTGTATTAAAGTTGTGTATAGCGTGAGGTAGTTGCCTGAAGTAGCTGAACCCAAGATGCAGTTGCCCCATCAGTATTCCTGTGAACAACTTTACAGTGATTTAATAGCCATTATAAAAAAGAAAAAAGAAAAAAAGAGCCTTTGTTTGTAAATTAGCTCTACATTAGCACAAATTAAACTATTCTGGCCAATTCTTTGTTTTGATTTGATTTTTTTTTGATAATAAAAATAGCAGTACTTTTGCCAAGGACAAGCTGAACACATGTGGAATTTTACATTTCTAGTTACAGAACAGAAAACAAAACGAAAAACACTAGCATTATTTCCCCCTCAGGTAACACTGAAGTTCTTACAGCATTACTCCTTTCCAGCAGACCACTTGCTGTAAAGGCCAGTGGCCTTTCTTAGTCAATGAGACTGCCATTTGAAAGCTCAGGAAAAATGCAGCATAGCACCAAGAGCCTTGAAAAGAAAACAACTGGTTTTGCTCTGTGTGTGTGTGTATGTGTCTCTGTTTTCTCTGTTATGGTTTGTTGTGCAACAGCAGTAATCTCTATTGCTTTGTAGCATACTCACAATAAATGGCTTTTTAGATTGATTACATGCCTCAACTTTGCTTTGGCTATTAATCAATCTCAGCAGCTGTTTATTGCTTTGTACATTACAAAGCAATAAAGATTATCCCTTAAAGAGCTGTTAATGCCTCATGGAAAAGTTTGAAAACCATTATTTTTAGAAATAGTACTGCTGATATATAATTTTCTGGCTTTTCTTCCTTCCTTCCATGTTATTTTAAGAAAGCTCATTGCTTGTGAAACACACAACCATGTGTCTAACCGTCTTTGTTGCTTTTTTGGATTCTTTTCTATTGCCTTGCATATCTTTCCTAAATTGCTGAACGTAGTGCTCCACTGCTGACAACGGTTCGTGTGATGATCTGGATTTGTTCCGAGTCAGCAGTGGATTCTGCATACAGAGGTGGCATCCCAGGACATCCTACCATCCCGCTCTTCCTCAATGATAGTTTTAGGACTTGTCTGCACTGGAGAAATGAACAAGTGGAAATGCAGAAAAATGTCATCTTCCCAGCTGGACACTTTTACTCCATGATTAGTAAAGTAAGGAAAAAGGTATTCTTTGTTATTTTGGAATAAAAGAATCCACATGGGGAGTGGTTCTACTCTAAGTACAGAAATATAACTCCACCTGTAGAATTACATTGGCAAAAATAAATAAAACTAGCAGCAACTGCTGTTTAAAGACTCAGAAACATTCAGGTTTTATTTGTGTGACCTTGCAACTGTCTTAGATGTACCCTCTTCATATGCATACCAAACTGACTGCATAACTGCTGGCATGCTCAGCACCACCTCTGAAGAAAGATGGTATTTTTGCAGCAGCTGTTTTTCATCACTTCTTGTATTCTACCTGGCTCTGAACGCACAAAGGAAGGATTGGGTGAAATAATTATTTTGTTGTCTGTCCTTGTCCATACACGTATTTGTTCGAACTACAGTCTGGCCCATCGTTTCTCTCCTACTACACTGGAGAACTGCCTTGGAGATTTACTGTCAATGTTAAACCACAAGCTTAGGTTCTGCAAACTTTTTTTTGTAGTCTCATGTCAATGCAGTCTTCAGACATGATGTAAGCAAAACTATTTCTAGTGTCACATTATTTACTTTTTCAAATGCATGTATCACCAAAATCCCGGTGTGCATATGAAGTTTTTTAATAGTTAGAAAAAAACTGGACTATCGCCTGCCCCTTCTTGTCACTTGTTTTAAGACCACTAATAAGCCACTTGTTGATGCTGAACTTAGTTCCAATTATATTAATGATGACTAAGTTTAAATATTCAATTAAGTAAGAATGTAACAAGATCATCAATGATAAAAATATAGAAAGTGCCTAGAAATAAGTAGAAATTTTTTCTCTCATGTAATGGTAGTGTAAACTAAAATGTTCAGAAGTGAAAAAAAAAAAAAGGAAAAAACAATACTTAGGAAAAGGTGAAAATGATTTGGTGACGGAAAGCTCATTTGATAAATAAAATGGAAACAGTGAAGAAAGAAGAGGAAATAAGTATGAAAGAGTGGATGGAATCCCTCCTCTTTTAATTAACATCTATCCTAAGGATTTTTTTTAAAAATCATCAGAATGTTCTTAGAGGACACACACATTTTGTTTGTGGAAGCATGCAGCCCTTTCATCTTGTGAGTCTTCAGTTTAGTCAAAGCAGTTACAGAATTAGATCCTACAGACTGACATACGTGAGAGGAAAAGACTCAACTAAGAAGGGCTGTATCAAGTGGAATGGATAAATAAAGTAGGTAACATGCCATAATGATTTTTCCCCTGGTGAAACTCCCGTGCAACATCTAGAGAACTTACTGTAGACAGAGGGTCAATAGTGGAAGGTTACTTATCTTTTGAGGCATCATCTGTCATCATCTCTATGTCCGAGGAGAAGATACAGAATGCAGGCAGTGCAAAAAAAGCTGCTCTTAAATGATACAAACGTTCCTGATCAGCAAGGTTGAATATAATCAGAAAAGCCAGTGTTGCCAGGTGCTGTGAAACATGAATAGCCAATGTTTCATAATCATAGCTCCATTCTAGATATAGTGAGGTTTTTCAGCTATGTTAAAAGACTAAATATGACAAAAGCAGAGTAAGTGTAAAACCAGCGGTGCAACATGATCTGATTTACTTAAACTTCAACAACATAAATACTTAAAGAGTAGGTCCCTTATTTTGAAAGCTAAGGTTATGCTTCTGATGGTAAGTGCTGGCCACAGATAATGAGCTTTCATCCACAGCCACGAAGTAGCATGGCTGCAGTAGTGCTGGCTGCTTCAGTGACACAGCTTGGTAGGGGGATGTTCCTAGCAATCCATTGAGACTGTTGACAAAGATCTGCACAGATACATTTTCTTTTGCTATACCCATGGTGGTTGTGAATTTCTGTTTCTTTACTGCAAGAATCAGACAGGCCCCTTGACATCAGACTGGAGCTTGTTTGCTCTACACCACTGGTTTAAAAGTGATCCAGTCCTTCACGCGTTAAAAGGATTTGGCACAGATTCAAGCAATGAAAAGTTGTCCAAGATGTTTAATCTCTGCAGGTACAAGAGGTCAGTCAGTAACAAGACTCTCATTAAGTGCACTCCAGAGTCACGCTAGAAAAATGACCTTTCCAGTTTGGCAGATGTTTAAACATAGCAGACAGACAGGAAATAAGATAATCATACTCTCAAGGGTCTTGCAACTGCTGACACCTTCATTCCAAAGCTGGGGTAATTTTGAAAGGTAGGCACATTTGGCAAGATAGACTGTGAGAAGCTGATGAAGCTGAAGGTACAAGCATTAGCTACATGGGAGTGGTTTTTTTGTTTTTTTTTTTGTTTTTTTTTTTTTTTTTAAGAAAGCCCTTTATTTCTTTTAGCTGTCTTCTTTTTTACACCACTTTTTACATAGCTCTTTTCTACCCTTCAGCTGTTCAGTCACTGCTCCTGTAGCAAGCCAGCATAAGGGAAAAACAGAAAAAGTTTGGTTCAGTAGGCTCCCAAATACTTTCTGAAAGTCTCCTGCTGTGTTACAAGCAGAATAACAAACATTAACGCATGTGAGAGCAAGTAAGGGTCTCTTATTGTGTGGCTGCAACTCTAACAAAGATGTGACAAAAGATAAGTTATTGCCAAGCTAAAACCAGCCTAGCATCTTTTATAGTAATGTATGGTACTGAACAATAACCCTCCAACTTCCTCATACGTCTATTTATCTTTAGGATTGTATTTAACAGGTTGTCTCTAGAGATGGAGCAGCTTTTTGCCAGTGTGTCTGTACAACATCTCATGTTATGAAGACCTGATCGTGACTGGACTCCAGGGTGTTATCAGTTTGCAAGTACAAGAAGCCAAACAGATGAAGTTAAACCAGAGAAAAATGGTTCAAAATGAAAAATAATGATGTTTTCATCACTTAAAGCAGATTTTCTAACTTTGTGATTCTTAGAAGACAGTTGTTGGACATTTCTCAAATAGTGAGGTTTTGCCTTATGTCCAGAGATAAGGAAGTAAAGACATTTATCAGGAACTGGTTCACTTCACTTCTTAAACAGCTGTGGCTTTCCCTTGAAAATCTGATGACTGGCTAGCGGGTTAGACAGGAATTTTGGAGTCATCAAGTTCAGTAGAGAAGTTCTGTCTTCATGCACTGGCAGCAACATCAAGTGCTAGTAAGAAAAATACTTGTTCTAGTCCCAGGAAGTTCTGTGGGGACCCTGATCCCTGAACAAGGTACAAATTCACTTTATTAGGGGCATGTGTTTCCAAGAAAGCGACATGCTGCGCATTTCATCTACACATTAAATACGAAATCTAACTGAAAGACTTTTTCCTGTGAATGAAATAAGAACTCCAAACGTAGCAATCAAGCTTCAAAGTTTGAACACTAAGGGAAAAAAAAAGTCAGTGTAGATATGTGCCAGTTACAAGAATGTACAGGAATTAATAATAAAAGCCCTTACTTTACACAGCATTATTTAAAGAAAGAACAAAAGCTGTTTTACATGGTTAAGTTTTTTAAATCAGTCCAATGGTGAAACTTGAGAAAATAAACAAACCATTTACAGGCCATCACGTTAGGACTAATAGCAGAAGATTGAAAGAGATTTTGTGCCCCATCTCTTGAGGGCCAGTACAATAATTCAAAGCCAGCAGGGGGATGCACAAAGTGATTTTGATTCCGTATTTTCTTGTTTTCATTACAGTTGAATGTGAAATCTTCCTCTAACAGAGGCTGGCAGAGGGAGACCCTCTGGCTTGTGGCAGACCCTGTAGTCAGCAGAGCTCTTCCTCCCCATTTCATTGTGCAAGACGCCATGATATATCTACCTCATACACCAAGCCTGCACAAAGCCCTTTACAGGATACTCAGGGCTGGAACAAGTAATACTTACAAAAAGACTTCTCTCAGCTAGAAAGCATCTCAGACAGCCTTTGCACAAAGCTGGGGTCAGGGCAAGTGTTAGTCTTCCGCAAAGAGTTCTGATGCTCAGCTAATACTTCACCCTTTCCTTCTTACTAGTAGCTCTTAATGCTGCTATATGTATGCTTTGGTAGCAGTTGCAAGTGTCCTAAACTATGTGACTTTTTGTTCCGGCATTTCACTATGATGAACAAACACTAACCAAAACAGTATTTCAGGCTTGGGGATTGCTAATCATCCCAGAACAAATTGTACTCAGCAGAACTGTAACATATTTCATATAAAACCAGGTTTGATTTTTTAAACAAAATCAAGCACATTTAACTCATTGATGGGAGGCATCAGGTCTTGAGGCCCTTCTGAAAGAGAAATTTGGTGCTTGTTGAACAGAAGATAAAATGTGGCTTTTGTGGATGTAGTTGGCAACAACGGGGGTCACGTTAGTAAAACTCTGCATGACTCAAGTGAGATAACAAGCAAAAAGATCAGAGCCTACAACACTGCATGGATTCTTCATCTTGTGTTGACTGGCTATCAGTTATTTGTGTAAGCAACGATCAAACAGCGTCTCATGTTTTAAACATGCAGCAACAGCTCCTTAAATAATCTGTATTTTGGAAGGTTCCTGCACCCCTTTATCTATTGTCTGTCCTAATCTTTTCCATCCCTGACACCCACCAGGCATGAGTTTGTCTCCTGTATCTGCATGGAGCCTCAGTGGTGTGAAACTTTTGCAGCATTTGATACCAAATATCTGCCCTGTAGCATAAAGATTTAACTAAAGATGACCAGACTTCAGACACAACAAAAAAGGTTCCATTTCTCTTAATTTTTTGCATTTCAAAGGAATTTCCAGTATTTTTCATTTCCTGTCCCCAGAGGAATATGGCCTACTGAGCTACAATTCCATTTCTGTAGTTCATCCTAGCAATTTCCAATAACGTCATTTCTTCTGCTGTCATAGTTATACTGAAGTAAAGAATTATCTAAATGCACCGTATTTAAAATAATTTCAATTATGATGCTGTCACTTCTTATAATGGATAGTAACACAGGAAAACAATAGTCCATCACTGAGCCAATGTAAAGAAATTAGTTGTGATTGGGTGAAAAATTGAGCATTTTTTCCTTATGATTTAAGAAGTTGGAAACAGGGCTTTTCACATGAAAAGTAAAATTTCACCAATAAATCACTAAAAACAGCTTTTAGACGTGCTCTATACTTTCATTAATATGCTTTTTTAGATTGGCTGAGTTTCTTTCTGTTTTGTAATTAACTTATCAAGGAGTAATAGTCTAATTTGAAAAAGCTGACTGGATGACAGAAATACTATTTGTTTTAAATTGGAAATATTTCAGCATCAGCCAAGATTAGATTTCCTTAAATTACCCTTTAAAAACATTGATTTCTAATACCGTATTTCCTTTTCTCAATAAAATAGAAATATGTGTTCAGAGGAAGCTGTTTTTAAGGAGACACTGTTGAAAAACAAAGCCATTCCAGTCATATTAATCCCTCTCCAACAAGCTGCCGAAAATATAGTTTCTATTTAATGCTACAAGTTTGGTGGGTAGTCATTTTTTTTTATTACCTACCAGACGGAGAGCCTGAAATTAAATGTTCCGCAATATTTGTATAAATGAAGAAGACCCCAGCTCTATACTTTGACACAACAAGGACACTCTAATAACTTTATATAGATTAATTCTCCCCAAAATTTGGGCCTAATAGAAACATATGGCATGGTGTTTATCAGGAGGAAGAGCTTTGGTCATATATAGGGGTTTGTTGCATCCATAGCATATGACCAATGTCTTCTGCATATTTCAGTGCTGTTAACAAGGCAATATTGAGCTAAACGTAGTATTTGAAATATCCTTTACCTGTGCTAACCTCACATTATGTGGTTATTACTAGAAGCTTCATTAAAGCCATTTATTATGTTCAGAAAATAGAAGTTAAAAAGTCTTTAATTGGGCAGACCAAAGGTCTTCATAGCATACTTCCCTCTTCCCCACAATGGCCAACTTGTGAATGCGTATGAAAAGCTCATCGGACATAAAAATCGATTCTTTCCAGGGCATATCCTTCAGCTCTTGGTATTTCCAAGCTGGATAATTCTTTCTAGACCACTGTACAATAGTTTTCAATTGACTTGTCTCCCAAAGCTCTTCAATTCCTTTTTTAACTCATCACGTTTTTATTGTCCTAACAGAATGTGTATTCTACGTTCAATTCTACATGATGGGAAAAGTAACTTCCCTTTGTTTCAAACTTGCCATATGAGAGTTTTACAGACTCCCACTCAGTTCTTTTACTGTGCAACGCTGTACATAACTGCTCCCCGTCTGCCTTTCTCTGTACCTGTCACCATTTTCAAAGATCTCTTTCAGAGTGTTCCCTCAGTTATCCTTTCTCCAAACAAAAAAGTGTTAGTCTATTTCATTTACTATATCCTCATATGGAAAGTGCTCCAAATCTCTGACTGCTCTTTTTGTTCTTCCCTGCAAACTAGAGAAGTGACATACTAATATTCTCAATTTGTTCTCAGTTCCTTTCCTTGAGGTTTGTTTTTGACTATAGCTGAGTGTTTTCATCAAACTGTTCAAAATGATTCCACAGCCTCTTCATGGTAGTAATAAGAGTAATAATTACTCTTTACGTAGTAATGTTAGTTTAGAAACCATCACTCCATATTGAAAAGATTAGATTTTCTAAAATTAACCTAACTCTGTCCACTTTTTTTCCTCATGCAGATATTCATAGGGTCCTTCTACAACATTTTACAGCTGGCTTTATTATCTTGGTATCCTAAAGAACTTACTATCAGTAAAGTTCATCACCTTATTCTTCACCTTCTTGACATCACTTAGCAATAAAATAATGGCATGGGTCCCCAGTGAAATTGTAGCAAATCTCTGTTGTGAAAAAACCCTGATATTTTTATCCGTTGCTGCATGGCTTTTAAACAGTTGCTGACCCACAGAAGATTTTCTCTCTTACCTCATTATGATGTCTCTTACCATCATCAACACAATTTTTTATCAGCCTTTACCAATGGAGCCCAACAAAACTCTTTTGGAAATCAAAGTGGATCACTGTCAGCTCCTTGTTCACCTTTATACACTTGTTATAAAGAGCTCTAATAGATTTAAGAAGTACAATTTCCCTCTGAAAAAGCCATATTGACTTTTCTTATTATATTTACTTACTGTATACACTATTTCTAGTTTTGGTAACACTTTTACTTCATCTTCTTGGTACAGAAATCAGACATCCTCACTGAGGCTTACCAAACACATGGCAGAGCCTTAAAAAAATCCCATACCCTCCACTTTCAAAACTTCCCTTACTTAGGCCAATTGAAGTGGCACATCACAAAAAGCAAGGCAGCGCTTTTGTATTTCAGCTGAAATTCAGGAACAGATATCAAGTCCTAGAAATTTGCACAATTCAAATAAAATTTTTATCAGTTTGCTCCAGTACATTTTCTAGTGAGAGATTTTACCAGCTTAAGTCATTGTTACTGAAGAGACGGACAACCTTACCTCCTTCCCCATGCAGTCTTTTCCTTGATTCATGGTGGGACTCGACTCTCATGGGATTGTGCAGACAGAGAAGTGACTTGATTAAGCTGAAAACAAACCCCATCACCTCTCCAAAAGCAGCTGGTTTTGCCCAAAAACACCTGTGTCAGGCAGCTGACACAGGTAGCAGTAGGACCATTAGTGCTGCTGGCAGAAGTGGGGCACAGGGGAAGGATACAGCAAAACAGACTGAGGTCAGCCTAGGCTAATTGAAAAACTGCATCCCGATACTTCAGCTGGAGGTAGTTTCCTGTCATTGTAGTTTCAGTCATTTATGTGCATTAGGGATTTCCACAGAAACTCAGGGCAATGTAAGATTTAGTGGTACTGTTGAGAAAGGAGATTGAGTGATGGTCTCCAAGAGTGCTGGAAGCCACTCTTAACAGCAACACCATGTATAAAAAATGTCTCCCTTTGCTGCCACAGGCAGAGAAGAAATATGCTTTGCCAACAGCTGAGAAAAGTAGGAACTCTGTCCACTCGGCTACTTGTTCAAGCAGGATCAGACAAGACATTTTGAGTGGGAATATTTTTTTCTTTGCATCCTCCTGAATTCTTTAAGTGGAAATTAAATCCACCTTAGCAGAGATTTCAAGGGTTGCATGGATACTGAGAACAGGCATTCAAACAAAAGTCTCATTCTACTTGTTTAATGTTCCTGTAATTTCAGTTATAAAAAGATAAACTATTCTTTCCACATAAGAATTCTGCCTACATATGGGCTGCTCACTGTTTTTTGTTCATTGGCCTAGGACTATCTGTAAACAGCACCTTGAATTTTCTCAGGCATGTATATACATACCTGTCCTTTTAATATATGCATGCATACCTATGTACTTTTTAGTTATGTACATAGAAGCTGGATGTAGCATACATCATCGAGATGACAGAGTGCTACAGATCATCTTAAATATGTAGTAACACACAGTAAGACTGTAATGGAGGCTTGGATTGCTCTCCAGACTGAGCTCTTTCTTTGTTGTTAGGGATATTAATATAACCCTGATGCAGCACAGCTAAAACTTAGGCTGTGAATTGTGGGCTTGCAGGATACTGGAAAGCAGAAAGAAGGTTGTCAGAGGATCGTCAGATCTAGTTATGGTCCTAATTCAGGAAAGCACTAAACAGTGTGGGACTTGATCACAAGTAAATGTTTAATTTCTGTACCCTGCCCTATTATTCCCATGGTACATCCAGAAATCTGTATTATTATTTTTTGTCCCTAGTGCAGGAAGAACATCGTTCCTGAGCTGGGGGAACAAAGGACAAACATTTTTCAAAATTCCACATTCCCATCAGGTCTGAGATTTTCAAGTAATTTGTAGGGAGGGAAGTTGCACAATCTGCTTTCCTAGTTTTGTTGATGCTTTTTCATCTTCAAATACAATGTTAAATTTGTTTTAATTGTGAAAAGACATTCAACAGTTGTACTTGAAAAAAATCTTGTATTTTTGGGGAGAGGAAGGGGTATACTTGGACTTTTGTGATGGTACAGCCAGATGGCATCCTTTAAGAATCTGGTGAGATTATGCAGCTTAGAAAATCAATTAGTTTGAGTATCTAAAAGAATAAACAGTAGCTGAGATTTTGAAACTACTCTGTCCTGATATCCTAGCATTTCTGCAGTGAAGGCTGATCCAGTGTATAGTCTTGTAGTGAGTGTCCAGATAAACCCTAAAAGTACTGAATGCTGGTCTTACAAAAGAGGTAAGATGGGGGACCCCACAGCAACATGAGAGATGGAGAAACATTTTGTGGATACAATCCTGAATCACTGACAGTTTATATTTCCTTCTCAGGAATATTCCACCAAAATCTCCTAAAATACTCCCTAAAATCACATGCTATGTTAAAATGAATGCTGGAATAATATAGAAAGTATTTGCATTTCTGTAATACCTAGGAATTCCAGTCATGAATAATAAGCCAATAAGATGTTTCTCTAAATACAGAACAAAAAGATGACATTCTTGGTCACAAAGCCTTTGCAATCCAATTACTAGGAAAAGGAGAGGTGTATGCAGAGAGAGAGATGGTGTTCTTGAAGGAGTGGCTATTACAGTGAGTGGAAATCCCAGAATGTCTGCACCTAGATTGTGATCAAGTTTCGATGCCTACCATGACAGACAGTTTTAGAGGGTGACTTGAGGAAGGATAGCATTTAAAGGGGTCTACCATACGTGTGTATAAAGGACCAGCCTTCAAGACCAGTGAGAAAGAAAGCATTTTGAAATTTGAGTTGGAACTCCAACAGGAAAAGCAGTATGGAAGCATTGGCTGAGTAAAGATAGAAATCAGCTTCCTTAAAAAGCAGGAGATAGAGAAAAGGACTAGGAAAACAGTCTTCTCAAACCAGTGGGATTTATTTTTCACTAATAAAGCTATGAGGTGGAGAAAGTCCAGTTAAGTTCAATTGCTCAAGAAGACAGAACAATTGTAGGGATAATTCCCAGGAAGACTCAGCCACTTTTGCAAGGAAATGAGGACCCTGAGGAGACCAATCAAAGGTAAGATGATTTGTAATCTAAATCAGGAGAGCTTGCAAGGAACATACAGAGCATGTTTTACTTATGCTAGGAGACAGAGTTGTAACATCGATGAGGTGGAGATGTCAACTGGCCAAGATTTTGATTGGGACAGAAGGCAGATCTGGAAAATAAAAAAGAAAATGTTTGATTCCATCCATGTACATTTAGTTGGCATTACTTTAGTTCCTCATTAAGATAGACATGAAGATGCATACACGCAGCCTCTGCATATGCTCAAAATTATGGAGATGAGGCTACGGTTCCCATTAGTTCTCTTTCATTGACCTATGATCCTCACCTATCCTACAATCACCCCTTTCTGATGATCACTGGAAATCATACTTGGAAAGGACACGGCAGAAACGGGGAGAAGTGTTTGCAGAAGGTGTGTGCAGGAAATACCTATCATTAATTATCCAGGTTTAGAAACCAAGACAGGCTTGACGTGACTCAAGAGACTTAAGCATGTTGTGGTTTAGGTCGGGGTGGGCTAAGTGCATGCATTAATTACTATGCAATAATCAGATCTGTGTAAAAGACTGTGGATATTCATTACCTCTGTGAAAGAGTGATAAATAATGCAAAGAACACAAAAGTCACAGAAGAGTGGTTACCACTACTTCCCCTTTCCTTGCTGACAGGACTGGTGGCTGTAAATAGATAGCCAGGAAGAGCAGGATGGTTAAGTGTGATGGCTACAGATGTGCAAGCTTGGTCCCAGCAGTCCCTGAAGGTCTCCTACAGTCAGGTGACCCAGAAGGCAGCTTTGTGTTGCGTTTCTGTGGGCTGAGCTAGATGAGTTTTGTGAGACAGGATGTACCTGCTTTACCAGTTGGTGGTTTGCTCTGAAGCGTTGCTCGTTGATTGGTGCAGTGTCACTGGGCAAATATTGTTCTAAGGTTAGCTCTGCTACTTCCACCAGTTACGTTTTCTTCATAACACCTGCCAGATTGTGCTTTATCTAACAGAAGTCGCATTCCTAAAAACTGCATAGCAACAAAATGAAGGTCAATCTGTGGGCATCTGCCATCAGTTTGGCTACTCAAGTGACATCAATTCAGCAGGCCAAGACAAGGCAGGTGAAGACTGCAAGAGACATTGCCTGCATCCTGGGAGACAGAGCTTGTTGTTCTGGCTTAAATGACCCTTACCCACCTTCTGTCTCCTCTTTGCTTTGTAACAGGAGTTGCCCCTGGCATCCTCTTCTTTTAGGCAGAGAATAATTAGAAGCTACAGCAAAGCCATGAGGAGGTTTTTTTTCTGGGCAGAGTTGAGTTGATAGAGGGAGACAGCTATAAGGGGGGGAAGGAGATGGCTGTGGGCTTTGGAAACAAGCTGAAAACTCCAAGAACATGAGGAGACACCCTTTGGGAGGAGGAGATGGGGCAGGCTGAGAGAGGGGAAAGACATTGAGTTCCCTCCCATCAAGTTTGTCACAGACCCGTGACACCCCTCTGGCTTCTCCCAGATCGCCTCTCATCCCTACACACCTCTCTCTGGTGTCTCACCCTCTGAGATTTCCCCTCCCACTCCCTGGAACCTGCTCCATTGCCACAAAAACTGAAAAACGGCATCTGCTGCCAAGGAGCTTTAAGCAGCAAGTTCCTAACTGCATTCTCACCTGGGTGCTTGCCCTAGACAGTAGATCTTAAGAACTTGAACCCAAGCTAACTCTGAAACAAGAGAGGCCGTTGTTTGACAGCTACAGCTGTTTGAACTACAGGACCAAATGTATTGAGCCCTCTCCTTTAGTAAGCTTCATCCCCTCCTGCTAGCCACATACTAGGTTATGAAGGACCACAGTCATTAGCACCTGCAGATCGCAGCAGCTGAACTGCTTTTTGTGCTTGTCTCTATGTCACAGTACAGCTCGCATATTACTTCTGCTCTGGAAAAACTGTGGATAAAATAATTAGATAAAGCAGGTCTGCTGTGCTAAGCAAATAGCACTGATACTCTCCTCATTTTCTCACACTATGCCGTACTGATACACCTCTGTTCCATGTTTGCACTCCATGCTTATTAATTTCTGCCTCTCTCCATATTCCTCTGCTCTTCTTAAGAATCCTCTTATGTCTTCCGTTTGTTGCAGTGTCCAGAGTCCTTCAAATAACCTCAAAATTGCCATGAAACAGCAACAAGTAGTCATAACAAACAGAAAGTTCAGCAGTCACACAAAGCCAGAGACTCTACCGCTGCTCTGTCTCTTCAGTGTTTGAATTGTCTAATCAACAGCATGTGACACGAGCTTGAAGTTCCTCACAAGATTTTCCAGCAACACGCTTCTCCACATACCCAACCAGCTTGGTTTACTGTGCATATTCCTTCCACCCACACCTACAACATGGTTATTTCTCTCCAACATCTTATCATAGCTGATTTACTGGTAAATTAAAGAGTAACGTGCACCCTTGTATCTCTGCTGCAGACCCAACTTCTTCTGGGCTCTCCTTTTCCTGAAGATGCCAGACAGAGTTTCATCCCTTTTTTGAGCAGCAGCTGACTTGCCGCCAGACACAGTTTCTGCTTAAGAGTCATTGTTACATTGGAAGAAGTCGTGCATGATCCATGCAGATGATAAAATAGGACTCCTGCAGCCTGACCTGGCACATTCTTTCATAACAGCTTTACAAATGCTGGGCACTTTGGTGCTGTATGTTACCTATCAGCTATTGAATGCAATGCACACAGGCAGGCTGCCACAGCACTGGTAACACCAGTGTGCCCATAAATATCTGTTTTCTCTGTTTTCCTTTTCTGATGCAGATACTTGGGTAACTTAGATATTAAAATTATATTCTGTTCTCAGTGCTCATTCTTGCCAGACAGCATGAAAAGGGTGCTTCTACCGTCTACTGCTGCATGCTCTTCTGTCTCATAAAATCTCCTCTATCTTATCTACCATAAATCCTGGTATGCATATCCATTATGGACTAGGAACTGTTTATGCAAATGAGTTATGATCCCCTTGGGAAAAAAAAAAAAAAACAAGACACCACTCAAAGACAGGGACATAGCTCTTAAACAGGTACGTAATGCTGGATTCCCCCTGGGGCTTTTGCTCTGTGTAAGGACAAGTTCACCCAGTAGCTGCTCGGAGTTCTGTATTGCTCAGGACAGGAAGCCACGAGCGATCCGTCTTGCAGGTGTTGCTTCATGAATAGCTGACGATCTCATTTCAGCCTATAAATTTGATATGCATTTCTCCTGGATGCTGAATTATATAAATTGAAAAGCACTGCATGACTTACAACTACTAGCAGAATAATTATTCAAAGGATGCATGAGAAGTTGAGCTAGAGTATGTGTACCAGAGCAAAAATGTACTGTTTATCTCAGAAGTTAAAGAGAACATAAGCAGATAGGAGTAAAGAGATTGTCCTCTTTCTGTCTACTCAGAAGTCAGACACAACTGCGGTTCTTGTGTCAAAATTATACCTTTCCTTACTCCAAAACAGGAATTCCATAGAAACCAGGGGAACATAGCATTTTAAGTGTTTGTAGAAAGAAAAACATTCCCCTGCAAGCATGACAGAGGATAAACATCAGCTCTGAAGACCACGGAAAAAGCTGTGCCATGATTCCACTCATGCCACTGAGTGAGATCTCTCATCCAGTAACTGGCAATTGCCTGAGAGCCCTGAAAGCCGGATTTTGTTGGCAAGTCCTGTACTGGCTGAACATCGTGCAAGAGGTGGGCAATAACCATCTCCGCTGGCTTGCATTCTTGACTGGAAATTGCTCTGTCTTGAGCTTGCTAATCTCCATGTATGCTAAAAGTGCATCTGTCTTCCTGAAGCCATTCCACAAAGGATTAGAGCAGTGTCACAAATAAGGTAGGTGTCTGCATATAAGCAGGAACAGTTTTAAACTAAAAGAGGGGAGATTAGGGGGAAATTTTTCACTCAGCGGGTGGTGAGGCGTAGGTTACCCAGAGAAGCTGTACATGCCCCATCTCTGGAGGTGTTCAAGGCCAGGTTGGATGGGGCCCTGGGCAGCCACAGCAGGGGTTGGAAATGGATGGGCTTTAAGGTCCCTTCCAACCCAAACAATTTTATTATATACACAAATGATAAAGAGGTGATGAGTAGTTTACACGGACTTGCTTTCTCGGAATGTGGTGCTTAAACCCAATCTGGATTATACTCTAGTACCAATAGATACCTACAGCAGGTAGGTTTAATAGCAGAAATTGTAGGAAAGGATTTGTATTAGATGTCATGCTGAAATTTATTGTAACAGTCATTTCTGGACTTAAATTTTATGCTAGCTATTGAAGAAGCTTTGGGAATGTGGGGAGAAGGAAGACACTAAAGGTTTTAAAAACTTCTAACACTTAAAAAAAATCCACATACTGGGAAATTCATCTTCCCATTCATTATAAGGAGCTGTGTGTAAGGACATTCCTCTCAAGTTCCCTACTCTTTTCTGAAAATTACGCAGATTAATGCTACCTACTGACAAGACAACACATCATGCTAGGCTTAGTTCCAAATATAAGAGTAGTTTCCAAAACAGGCCAATAGTTAAGAAACAGACTTTGTTATACATGTGTAGATGACTTTCATTAAATAAGAGAGTGAAATTTTACACTGCCTTAGGAAACCTGTAAGTAGGAAATATTACAGAGAATTCCTCCTTGTGCTATTTTGAAAACATTCTTACAGCCTTCGTTGGTATTCCTGCCCTTTGATATGTGGTCCCGAGCGACCAGCAAACAAAATAGCAAAATACTAGTCATACAGCTTTACTGCAACAGGAAAGCTACAATTCAGGACAGTTTTAGAAATACTGATCAATAAAATTTAAGAAGCCCTCTAAATCTTACTGATGAAAAATAACCCCTTCGTTCCTCATAGGTAGGTTGGTCTATTTTATTCTGCTCCCTGCACTTGAGTGCACATCAGTTCGCCATACTCAGTTGCAACGGAGAAGCATAAATGGTAAAGTGTGCCCACGCGCCATTTTCATCAGCATCAGTCTCAGCAACCTTTTGGAGATGGAATAGCTTTTGCAAGCCACAGTGGGGATGCAAGAAAACAAGTGCGTCAACAGTTTGATTGCCAGAGTGAAGAACCAGCTTTATTCAAGTCCTTATCTTTTCCCTGCAATCCTAGTTGGCCTAACCGGTGATCTGGCCCTTGCCACAGATCACTGAGGACCACCACAACCATCCTCTTTACAATCCCAGATGGACACCAGCATCCTACATGTTCATCTCTGGCAAGCTAGTAGAAGCTTTTCTAAAGGATTCAAAAGCTGCTTGTTTGTAGGGCTAGCCAGGCAACACTGTGGAGGAAGCTGATGCAGACAAAACGTACAGTTGAGCCGCAGCGCATGCAAAGATAGCGTGCACTAATGATGGCCTTCTGCATAGCAGAGCTTAGATAAACTGTATTGGCTATCAAAGCAACGGCTGTGAAATTAAGCAGAGGACTGCTTACAGCTCTGAGCTATTGGTACTACCCCAGAGGAGACGACTTAGATGTCAGCTTATACTCTAAGAGAACTTTTGTGTGTTATAGGCGTGTTTGGTTAATCAACACTTGTCAGTACTCTCTAATCAAAGCCAATTTCTTCAGGCTGAGAGTCCATGTCTGCATTTTTGGCATATTAAAGCCTCCCACTGACTGCTAGGAAGGCCATCAGGTCTATCATACACGAAGACCGAAGCATTTTATTCCTCCAGGAATGTTGTTGCCAATTGCAGCCCTAGAGATATAAAACCATGTCAGAATTCAAAGTTTGCCTCAAAGAGGGGACAAAACAACTTCGTAGCAAATCAGACACAAAAGTTACCATTCTGTGTTGCTTTTGGAGGCCTGTTGGTATAGCCTGTGCGTTTCTGCAGCACTAAGGTGTACAGAATTGTCTGCAGCAGAGCCATGAGCATGCTTCTGATACAGCTTTCTGTTTAAAGAGCCACACTAAGAACAAAAACCTGCTTATCCAAATGAATTAAAGGCTGATTTTAACCTTCACTCCATAAAAAGAATCATTAATAACTCCACTGCTGTCAGGAAAAGGTTAAAACCGAAGAGCTTTTTGTGCCAAATTCTGTTTTAATACAATTAGTGTCCAGTGGTGCCTAAAACTAATTCAGCCAACAGCAACTGCAGCGATGACTTTTTTCCCCACCAAAGAAAAATTAACACTGAAGTGTGGAATAAGGCTATGTCAAAGGTAAAATAAACAAACCATTATAGCCACTGTCAGCCAAGAAAATAAGATCCGGCACTGCGATCCTTTGTACTGCAGAGTCACTCACTCCCTGGTTTTCACATTTTCAGCTTGTGCAGGTTTTTTCTTTGTGAACTCAAATGTCTGCTGGGACTGGGAATAGAAGGGAAGCTGTGGTTAAATCCTTCTTCTGTCCAGCCCCATTCCTTGAATAACTGGATGAAGAAGTAATAAACTATGAAGTCTTTCTTTCAACAGTCGTAGAATCACAAAATAAATTGTGGTTAATCTTCAGCGAAAGAACTGTCCATTTCTTCCAGGCAGATTAAATATAAGATATGCAGCGATGCTGAGAGCACTTGCTGATAATTTAACTAAGGGAGTTTCCACACCAAATATGTTTAAAATTGAAAAGCTTCACTATTCCTGATCAGAAAATTTAAAATAGATTTTTATTGATGATATTTTAAAACAGAAGACTGCAATTGACCCCATTTGCAGCCTGAATTCAGCTGAATCCTACACAGTACTAAGTCGAGGCCCTTCTGCAAAATATTGTCAGGAAAAAAAATACAGCATCATGTATCACTGGCCTAGAGTAGGAATGATTTCTAAAGACTAGTCAGGAGAAAAAATTCTTTCCAACTCAAATCTGATCATAAGATTAATTCCAAGCATGTCAGAAAGATGCAGGATTCAAGAGCCCAGATGAGTATGCAGGACCACCACAAACACCTCGCCCAGCTTTTCAGCTCTTGCTAACACTGATCGGACATTTCAGAGAAAGGTGACACTTCCAACCCACTTCAGAATTCATGCAGCCAGAGTACAGGGAAAAAAAAATCAATTAAAACCAACAAAAATCATTTCCTCACAAGAGATATCTGGCACCAACACGGTTCAGCTCAGCAATGCCATGTGTTCAGCCCACCACACCGGAGCACTGCTTTTATGGAACCGCTTCCACAGGTCACCAGACCACGCGTGCTCCTGCAGCCACACAGCTGGAGGATGCGTCTTTGAACAGCCAAAATGCCTGTGCATACAGGCCAAAATCTATGCGTTCTGTGCACACCCTCAAACTCAGAAAGGCTTGTGGTCTGTTACCTGTTGTTTACGTGTGCTCCAAGCACAAGTGATGTGACAGTGTCAGATGGGAGATGCCTGCATTTCAGTCACATTGTGGATCAGTTTGGGACACGTAAGAGGGAAAGGTGTGACAAACAGGATACTGAGCATCAGGCTGCCCGCAGGAGGATTACAGGCCTCAGGTGAGACAGCTCTGTTTTAATTTAACTTTTCAGCCTTTACTCAACTGAGCAGAATGAGCTCCAGGACAGGTCTCCAGCATACTGAAGCACAGAACAAATTACAAGACATTTTCTGCCAAGACAGACCAGTGCATTCGGATTTTGTTTTCACTTATTTTCTTCTGTTGTAACATCACACCATTTCAACTCCATCTGTGGCTGCAGCGCTGGGAACACAATAGAAAACAAAACACTTGCAGCTCAAAGCATCCATTGAGTTTCAGCTTCTACCAGTCCTCCCTGCAACCCACAGAACAGGATCTGTCCCTAACAGGAGTCAGAAAGGCAAAAAGGGAATTGGCCAGGTGGGCATAGCCTGCTGGCACGATCTGTGGCCTGAGAGTGCAGAGTAGGCACCTCTCTACCACCACGGTCACCTGGGGATCTCCCACTCATGGCAGTCCTTCGGATCAAAACCAGGCAAGCCTGGGGTTGTCAAGGGATAAAGCGTGGATTACTGAGGGCAGAGTTCAGAAGAAGGCATGGAGCTGTGTCAGGGGAGGTCAGGCTGGGTGTTAGGTAAAGGTCCTTCCCCAGAGGGTGGTCAGCAGTGGCACAGCTCCCCAGGGCAGCAGTCACAGCCCCACGCTGCTGGAGTTCAAGAAACATTGGACAATGCTCTCAGATATAGGGTTTGGATTTTGGGTGGTGCTGTGTGGAGCCAGAAGCTGGACTCCACGATCCCGCTGGGTCCCTTCCACTGCCAGGCATTCTGCAATTCCAGGAAGGTCAATGCACGCTGCCACTGAGGCCATGGGGAGGCACTGGCTGTCGATCAGCGCAATGTAAAGGTGCTTTAAGGTAACCCCTCCCCCAAACACTCGCACGAGCACTCTTCACAAGGCTGCAGCCCTTTCGCCTCCCCTTTAAGAGGCTTTCCGAGGCGGCTTAGCACACAACTCCCACAACTGGCGAGCCCACCGCCTCGGGCCTCAACACCCCGAAATTAACTCAGCACCCCAGCGTCCCTCCAGGAGAACCAACATCGGGGAGCGCTGGCAGGAGCGGGGGGGCCGCCTCATTCCCTCACGGGGGGCCGCTCCGGCAGGTGCGGCGGGCCGCCGCCGCCGCCCC
>WBMW01003369.1:551510-591087 GCA_013396635.1 Penelope pileata
TTTTTTTCCTTTTATTTTTTTTTCCCTTTTTTTTTTTTTTTTTCCCGCTAGCGGCTCGCGGGGGGAGGGAGGGAGGGAGGGAGGGGGACGGTTGGTGCCGCTTTTGTGCGCGGGGCCGCGCCCGCGGCCGATCCACAGAGCCCCCCCCTGAGGGGACGGGGCCGGAGCCGGAGCCGCCGAGGGAACCGGGGGCGGCCACGGAGGACGCCTGCGGCCGCCGGGGAGCTCCGCCGCCCTCAGCAGAGCGAGAGGGGCTGCGCGGCCGAGTAGGTAACGCCGCTGCGGGGCCGCCGCTTCCCGCCCGCCGCCGTGAGGGGCTGAGGCAGCGCCCCGAGCCCAGGGAGCCCCGCCCGCCCCGCGGCGAGCGAGAGCGCTCCGCCGCCGAGCCCGGCATCAGCGCGTAAAACATCGCTGCTGCCCGTCCCTTAGTGCCCTCACACAGCGCCGGAACGTCCCGCGTCCTCGGGGCGGTGTCCGCGCTCCCAGGGTAACGCGGCTCCTCGGGGTGCGCGCACCCTCCCGCGGCAGCGGGCGGAGCGGGCCGGGCCGGCTCGGGGCTTCCCTCGTGGGTTGCGGCTGGCGGGAGCGAGGTGGTGAACTCGTGCCTGTCTGCCTCCCCGCACCGAGAGCAGGGCTTGCGTCACCCCTCTGCTGGGGGGATGTTCCCCAAAGATGAAAATTTCTAGGCGGCGAGAAGCGTTCTCCTAGGAGAAGCTGTGAATACGCACTAGAGAGGCCCTGGTTAAAAAGAAAAAAAGAAAAAAATCAGGAAAACACCTCATCCTTCCCCAAAACAAAAACACACGGAAGAATCAGAAACCTGAGGTGCATGCCCGTTTGTGTTTTGGTGATAGAATGAAGTTTGCGTTGAGGTTTCCTTTCCTTTGGGAAAGCGGAGCCCACAGTAAGAAATCTCCCCCTCCATCTCCACCTCCCCCCACCCCCCCGTATTTCTGTTTCCTCCTCCTTACCTGCTCTCCCCGTCGGTGAGGGATGAGGATTGTGAAGTCTCATTTCCCCTTCTGTTATTGCAGGACGCCTTGGGTGATTCAGAGCAGTGGGAGCGTTCGGTGGTTTCCAGGGGAGGAAGACAGAAGGCAGCAAGGCCCCGGTTCCCTGCCATCTTGAGCCCTTCGTGGTGATTTGCAGCAGCACAGATAAGTACGAAGCACTGAGGGACTGAAGTCAGCGTTTGGACCTGACTTCATTTTAGCAGAAACAACCACACGAGATTTGGATCAGCAGGGAAGCAGGGCTAAAATAGCAGAAGTACTTCGGATGCCTCTCGTAAAATTACATTTTTGAGTATTTGAAGGTTAAGGAGATATTTAGAAAAGACTCCCCTCTCCACATGTGTTTATGTTTACGTGCCCTAACAGAAGGTGACGCGTTATCTTATGTGCCAGCTATGTTTTGGGTGAATCTGTATCACCTTACTGATTTCAGGGGAGCTGCACTGATTTAAGTTAGTGAAGGAACTAACCCAGCTAAGTTTTAAATAATTGCAATAACATTTTCTGTCTCTCTCAGTCAGGTTTGTCCTTCATGTTACTTGTGTTTCATAATCCCACTAGCTCTCCATTTCATCATTACGAGACCAGGATCTCTGTTGCAAAAACTGAACAGGGAAAAAAAACAACCCTTAAAAGGCAGTCTTCTTATATTCCAATCCTTACTTTTATGTTTAAATAAATTTAGGGCACAGGCTCATCCTATTTTTTTTTTTTAATAGGCCAGTTTAGTTTCATTTACTCACACTGATATTTTATGAAGCCAGAAGCTCTCGGAAAGAGAATGTGTTCGATGCACCGGCACCCTTTAGGTTTTTGATAAAAGACAGGAAATCACGAGTAACATCTCCACTTCTGTTATTCCTTTTATATAGTAGCGATGAGATTGAATCACCATTTTTAGCTGTTCTTCAGCAGAACTCGTAATCTATCAATGTGTCAGCTCAACAGCAGTTTTCTCTTCACACTAATGTGAACCAGAAGGTCCAGCTATCACCAATTTTGACAATTTTATCTGAGATGGCATATATTGCGGAATTTTGAAGAAAATGAATTGTAGGACCTACTGTGTTTTCCTAAACGTGTACAAAGCAGAAAACATGTCCTCAAAAACGTTTTAAAATCATTTGTACAGGATCACATTCCTGAGTTAGGTGTTTCGTAAGCGTTAGGCTATAAGCACTCTGAAATAAGGAGTGTGAGATCGTATGTGGGTCCCATCTCTTCTTAAATGTCTCGAATTGCCCTCCATGTTGTTACATAATGCATCATAAAGAAATACGTGCCTTCATTCTCT
Source organism: Penelope pileata (assembly GCA_013396635.1). NCBI lineage: Eukaryota > Metazoa > Chordata > Aves > Galliformes > Cracidae > Penelope > Penelope pileata. The sequence goes on from WBMW01003369.1 coordinate 553,818, forward strand.
TCAAATCGCTCTGGCACGGATAGTGCTAAGCCTTCCTTCAAGTCCTGGTTATACAAGTCCTTGCTACAGTTACTAGCTGTCAGCTCTGCGTGGTTACTTAAAAAACAAGGTAACCACCGACTTTTTGTGAAGCTCTTTGCTTTTCTGGAATTCACGGTGACTCAGTTCCAGGTGCTTTGCTCCCTTTCTCAACTATAAATTAAATTATTGTGAGCAAACAGGTTTTTCTCCATGAGAAGAAAGTCCCATTCATTCCACTGTATCACAAGCTAATCTGCTTTTTGTTTAGTTGTGCTTAGAAGCATATTATATTATGAGTATCTGGATGCACTTCTGCAGTGTCAAAACACAGTGGAATAGACCAGGACGCAGCAATATTTCGAAAGTCTGTCAAAAAATGCAGGCACACATCTTAAGTTCTGAAAAAAAAAAAAAAATACTTTGCATAGTAAAAATCCATGACCAATCTAACAAAGTGATTAGGTAACAAATAATCCATATAGGCACTTAGCAATATTATGTAAAGTAAAATCTGCGTTGCGCAGAATAAGCAGCATTCAAGTGAAATTGAGGAGACATCTGTAAAGAACAGAATCATTTTTACAGCTATGGTGTTACGACGTTCTGTGTTTCTTTACTTGGGAAGTGGAATTTTCCTAGTCTTTTTGTAAAGGCACAAAATTAACAACAAGCACTTTAAAGAATTAGGTGTATTGCCTGGTATTTTTTCTGTTTTTTACCCTCTATCGAACAGATAATTTGTGGAAGAAAATCAGGAGAAACCAAGCTAGGTTTGCCAGTATCTCAGAGATCTTTCCAAGTAGCCTCTCCTTCCACAAGGCCTCAGTTCTAAAGATACTGAAATAGGAATATTTCAACATCCATAATACTGACCACATAAACAAAATTTCTGCTCTCCATTTATACTTGTCTAAGTATGCAAGTAGCCATTCAGTGAAGTGTCACCAGAAAAAGAGGGTTCTGTTTCGTATAGTCTAGGAGCTGACCTATTAGTTTAGCAATCCTCTGCTGCATTTTTCCTTTTTTCTTTTTTTTTTTTCCTCCTTTTTGTCGCTCTTGGAAATTTAGGGTACTAGTTCATCTGTTTTTTCCCCCCTTCTCCTACTAGTAATCATTTTAAAAGGTTCAATCGTATTCTGCTCAGGTTTTGATATGACGCATGGAATTTTTTTTTTTTTATTCCTTTTGCAAGCAGTAGGTTGGTGAGGGAGAGGTCTGCACTAGGAAATGGTGTACCTGCTAAATTGTGCTCCAGTGGGAGATGAAATAAGAAAGAAGAGAGTGGCTGAGGCAAGGCATTTGTTGCAGATGTTCATGCAGTTCTGTTTTGTTTTAAGCTGGATTCATCAAACGTGCTAAGGAGTAATTTATGTCTGATGTGAAGTTTCTATCCAAGGAGACTAAGTGGGTTAAGTTGAAGCTGTTGTTTGAAAATACAGGGAAACGTTACCGGTCGGACTCCAGAAAGTACATGGGAGAATGCTGGTTTTGCAGTGTCTTAATTCAGTAGTAAGAAGCAAAATGTAGTGGAATTAAATTACTGTGTAACAGTTACTTTATTTACAAAATGTCTTTGCGTACTAAGCACAAATATTTCACCCTAAATGTCTGGATTCCGTAGATGATAAAGGGTGCTTGTGCTGTCGGAGGGTAAGAATGAAATACCGACGTGATAACGCCTGATTCCAAAATGGTGTGTGCTGCTTTCGCAGAATTTCATAAGTTTGTAACATAACTTTAGTAATAAAACTTAGTGAAAATGCCACGAGTGTAATACTTATTTCCTTTATTTGAGATAGGCTGGTTATCGTGTTTAATAAAGTAGAACACAAATGTGAAGGCCCAGGAATAAGATTACATAAAGGGGGGATTTTGAAAAATTCATCGTATCAAACTCGTTCTTAGTTTCTTATTAGTTTCTATCTCTTTTAATATTAAAATTTTCCCTTTTCAATGTTCCTTTCTGTCTCTGTTCCCTCCAAAATTCTACGCTCCTTCCCCAAAAAGAAAAAAATATTCTGACAACAAATAACTTCTATTTATTGGAGCAAAATGATCTTTTTCCCAACTGAAAATCTATGCATTGTTTTGCTAGACCACCACCTATTTTTACGTATGTTATTTCTGAGAAATGACGAGGGATGTCCGATGTACTGCAGCTCACTACAGTATAGTAGCTGTAATCTAGCATTTTTCTCTTTTGTAATCAGATATACAGAATTGTCAGCCTATTTGCTTGTAAGTACCTGAAAGCTGGATTGGAACCGGTATTTTCAGTACAATAAATTTGGCATTTCAATCTGCACTTCCTTGTTAGTTTTCTAAGTAAACACCGACTAGATTGATTATCAGAAAAATCGAGGCTTACATAATCAAGCCGTATATTTCTCTACTCTCCTTTCCCTTCCCCCACTTTAGCCATCATTTTACTTTGAAAAATGAAAATTTTATAATAGAAAATTACCGTGGCATGCTAATTATACACACGGTTTCGTGAGACTGCGTAACTATTTGTATGTATTTAGGAAAAGAAGGCAGTCAACAAAATGTTAAAAGAGGGCTAAACTTTAAAATTGCAGTAACCATTAAATACAGCGTTATCTAGCTGATGTACCTGTCTGTGTACCATGGAGTCTTCTTCCTTCACTTGGAGAAGTAGGGTGCTTCTGTTTTTCCCTTATTCAGAGTAATAAGAATCAGAACGTCCTACTCCATTTTTTAATCGTCGTAAAGCTGCTGCTCCTTCATGAAGGAGTTGGTTTTAATATTCAATTTTCCGAGGATGAGAAATGATTGCTGCGGACGAAGTATATAGCAAATGAATTGAAACTCTGTCCTACTAGAATAATTGCAAATTTAATTAATTACCAAGAATAATAATAAAATTTTATCTAAAATTGTTAACATGAGCTCCTGCCCATAGGTGGCAGTCAGCCTTCACTGTAGTAGGGATGCCAAACTTTCAGCTCATGATATTCATACTTATGCTGATATAATTTTAATGGAGTATTCATATGTGCGTGTAGAGAAGTATGCTGGTGTCTGTGTTGGGGCTGAGGGAAAGAGGCAAAATTAACCCTGAAATGAATTATTAATTAGGAGGATTCTAAATTAATATATAAGCAAAAAAACCAAAACCTATTTTTTATTGGTCCATTGCTGATACTCATCTGAAAGAAGCAGTGATCATTCACAAACAAGCAGGTGCCCCTACAAATTAAGTGGAAAAACAAGTACCTGGCCAGCCTTAGAGAGCATGACCCCATATTGTGGCCAGGCCTCCCCGCTGCCTTCCTGTTTCATAGTCCATCATCTGTAAGTTACGTGTGCCACAGTGATGACATCCTGTACTAGAAATGCCAGCAGTACACTTTGTTAAACACACAGCAAATCCACAAAAGGTGCTCAGAGTGAGTGTACCCTTTCTGACGTGGAGAGCTGGCGAACCTGCAGCCTGCAATTCTCTTCTCTTAGCAGAGCTTCCATTGACACCCGTGGCAGCACTGCGCAAGGGGAAGATGCTGCCAATGAGAGCAGAGATCCACTCAATTTTGCCCTCAGCTTTTTTAGGGCTTTATGTGGTTTATGAGGATTTCCTTCTGCAGTAGAACTAAGGAGGCACTTGGGATCCCACCAAAACTGGAGGGGATAGAAAGAGCTAATAAGGCCAAGTCATCTCAGTCTAAAATAAACAGAACTGGTGAAACTGCATGTGACATATTAAGACAACAGAGCTCTCGTGAGAAGACTGAAAATTGAAATTCCTGAGTAGGTAAAGTGGTATTCTTTTTATCCTTACAGCTATACTGTAATTCTTTTTAGTTAAGGTTAATGTAATTTTGTGTAGTCCACTGCATATATTTCACAGAGACCAGGAACTAGCGTTTTACAAAATGAGAAATTTGAAAAATATACAATTATTTGTTGCTACTGGAATGTTTTGCTGTGATGCAAGATTAAGGGCTCAGAATTGAACAGAATGGTGCAGTGTTATTAAAACAGAAGGCCTAATTCTCCTTATGCAAGAGAGGCAACTACACACGCTGTCGTATAAGCCGAAGCAGCCGGTATGATTTCGTAGTTGAACGGGGTATTTCCACATATATGCAACCACTACATGACTAATTACATCCTTGCATATGCACAGCCCTGTTTGTCCCCCAACTACAATAATTATGAGGATTGCACTCCGCGTTAATTTACACTCTTGTGTAACAGAATCAAATACAAGATAGCAGGTGGTGATAAACTGGCTGGTGGCAAATGTGTAAATCTGATATGCATTTTGAAAATCAGAGCTTTCATACCCAATGCCGATCCTGACGTAGAAAAGACTGGTGAAGAACTCCTCAGCCATCGGCTCCGGTCCCAGCTATTGCAGACAGCCATGTTGTACCGTGCAAGTTATTTGCAGAGATATCAAACTCCATCTTGAAAGTACCCTTGTCATAAGGTTGCTCCTAATTTCCATTTCTCTAAATGGTTACAGATTTCTGATAACAAGTAGTCAAAACCAGCTGACACCCTCATGTTCTGTGAACGTCTTTGATTTCAGCTTAAATAGCCTTTCTCTCTCCCTAAGGATAAAGCCTCTGCCAATCTGTCACCCCTCGAGCATTCATAGATTGCTTTCCTTTCATAGCTTACTGCCATAACCCACTCAGCCTCAGTCCTGCCCAAATGGCAGTGCTATACCTGTCACAGAAGAGGATGCCTTTCCCCAACCAGTCTCCTAACCTTTTCCACCTCCAATAAATTTTTCTTAATACGCAGGATTAGGAATATGCACAGTCCTCCGGAGAAGATCTTTGCCAGGGCCTTTCCTGGTGGCATTAACACCTTCCTATTGCTGCTAGAAGTACAGCAATTAATATTTTGATATTTTTCAACTTTTTTATTCTTCTCAGAGCTGCATGGTATCAGCATCTCAAAGTCCTTGAGGACTGGTTGAGACACCTAGCTTACCTTTTTTTGTGGATACTGATAGCAGAGTTCTTGTTATTCATTCCTAGTTTATGACCTTGAACTTTGCACTATTACTGGTATTGCACGACAAGGTTGTCAAAAGGCTTTTTATAAAAAGGGTGTCATCAGTTTCATCCAGGCCCCGGGCTTCCTGGGGGTTTTCTAGCATGCCCGGATTTGTTCAGCAATCTCTACACTTTGCACAACTGTGGACGTGAGCTGGTACACACAGCTGATACGGTGCAGGACCTCGCAGGGGAGCTGGCTTGGCTCATGAAACAGAGTTGTCTCTAGGGTTACATTACCTCAGACGCATCACAGGATGTTATTTCAGGAAAGTCTTCAGAAAGTTGTACTGTACTCCTGACTCAGTGTCCTGCACTGGCTTCAACTGACAGCTCTGGGAGCTAGAGACCAAATCTGGAAATATTTTTCCTGGATCAAAGATGGACTTAATGTCACCTTGTGTTTTTTCTGTTGAACTTGTAGTTTAATCTCCAGTTCACAGGTTATGCCTGTAAGATTGAAGGAGGATCAGAATTTACAAGGGTTGAGCGGCACTCTTGAATAACTTGTAAAAATAATAATTGTGTTATGCCAGAGGATTTTGATTGTTGTGTTTCTGGAAGTTAAGTAACGTTACCACTATCGCTAATTAAACAAGCAAAAATCTATTTTTCTTTTGTCTCTTTGTCTTCTCTTGGAATTTGCTGTATGAAATTCCTCTTGTGGCATTTTTATTTTATGATGATTCTATTTGATACATTTCCATGCCTGTGTTCCAGCTAAGAAACTTGACCAGTGGGGTATAACTTTACAGTGGAAATACCGTACTTAAGAGCCCTTGCTGGCTTTGTGTATGCCAGGTTCCAGGACACTGAATCAGGCCCATCATGTAAAATGGGGTTCATGCCCTTTGTTATAAGAAATTTTGGTCACCCTTTGTGCTAACTGTGCCCCAGCACTGTGTCACCAGCTGAGCATACACTGAATTCCTAAGTTAAGGCACTCAGTGAAAATAATTAATATGATCTGTCTGGGATTGTTCCTCAAGGAAGTCCACCAGGAACCATCCGTTAGCCTGAGAGTTCCCCTTCCAAAGGGCTTCACAGACTTATATTAGTTTTTAGAGTTCATTTAGTAGTTGCTGTCTTCCATACTGATGAACTGATTTTATGTTCTGAGCAGTGCGCTAATAAATATTTTCCCGAAATCTAGTCAGATTAGGTCAACTCACTTCCTTGGTGTAGAAAAGTAGGGTTGGTTTTTGTTTTCTTTGTTTTGTTCTGTTTTGTTTGTTTGTGTGTGTGTGTGTGTGTGTGGCTAGCGTGGCACAATCTATTCTTAGGAACGTTCTGTGGTATTTTTGTTATTTTCCATTTATCCAATTTTATCCTATGCTTCCTTGTATCCAATTTCTTGATGGGCAGTCCCAGGGTTTTTTTCCAATATTTTAATCAGTAGCTCTGGTTACATCTAAAATCCTATCTGATGTGGCTGCTTTTCTATTTGTATACTAAAACCAATCTCTACAAGTTTTCCCACCTAGACATTAGGAAAGTGGGAATGGAACTCATTTTTTGTCATTTCACCTCCATCTAAAAGATTCCCAGAGATGCTCACTCACAGAAATGGTGGTGAAATACGGAATTTCTTGGAAGTTGTAGTGCATAGTTGAGAAGGCCAACAAAAACGAGAGCCTCTAAATCCTGCAATTTGCTGCTCTGGGATTTTTGCATTTGACTTTTAGTCGAGTCAAGGGCTGATTGTATCTTGGAGATTTTGTCTTAAAAAGAAAGTGAGCATGGCTAAACAACTTTGTAAATGATGCTTCGAGTTAAAAGACAACTTCTAGAAACCTTAAGTTACATCCAAATGAAGAAAACAGAAGAAACATCTGTCTGGTGGGCTATATATGTTTAAAAAAAAAAAAAAAAAGAATGAAGTACATCAAAAGATGGGCTTGAGGAAACTCTCATCAGCCAACATGGCAGAAATTTTAGCCATGGCTCCAGGAGAAGGTAGGGGTAACTACAGAAGACTGTTGTGCCTGACCAGGCCAGGCGGAAGTAGTTAAAGAACAAAATCTGAACAAATGGGTAAATGTGATTTTGGGAAAGAAACAGGGAGCTTCTGAAAAGGGAAACGATGTCCCAAAAGTCCCTCTGTGTGGGAGAGGAGATCTGGTTCAAACACCTACAAGGAATTTTAAGAAAATGTTCATCTTTTACCAAAGAGTCCCAAAGAAATGAGCAAATGAATGAAATGCACAGCAGGCACGTGAAAAGGTGGGAAGCAAAGGACAGAGGCGACTTCTCACTTTTTGTGGGGATGGGAGATAAATAGCAGAGTCCTCATCTGCTGTTAAGCAGCGTTCTCAGGAAGGGGAAGTTCTGGAAGTTCTGAAGTTCTCAGTTCTGGAAGGAGGCATGAGTAAAAGTTGCAAAGTTTACTGACATCATGAAGGTGGGAGGAAGGTGGGGATGTAATAGTTAAGGTTAGAAAGCCAATATCAGATGAAGAAACAAAACCTGCTGTACAAAATAAAAACAACACTTGGCTCCACGTGCATCTCCCCAGCCTTCAGAAAGGCTGAGAGGAAAAGAACCGATGCGAGACAGGACACTGCTGAAAATCTGCTACGCAGCGATGAAGATGGCCTTGAATACTCTGTTTGTGCTTTGACCCTCGTTTGCACCTGTCTTCCCCTCTATTATCCTCTTAGATCAAATCTATTAATAATTGTAAAGCAGTTGCAATAGCAAGCTGAAAATGATCAGTCAGCAGAAGAGAGTGTTATGACAGAGTTGTAACACACATGCAAAACACGGGGTAAAAGAGAGCAGGCTTTGCTGATGTGGTTTCCCAGATGAGGCAATCAGGAGAACCTTGATGGTCAGGGTTAGTCAGTCTTGTGACTGATCATAGATTCATAGAATCATCACAGAATGGCTTGGGTTGGAAGGGACCTTAAAGCCTACCCGGTTCCATCCCCCTGCCACGGGCAGGGCTGCCACCCACTGGGTCAGGCTGCCCAGAGCCCATCCAACCTGGCCTTGAGCACCTCCAGGGATGGGGCATCCACAGCTTCTCTGGGCAGCTGTGCCAGTGCCTCACCACCCTCTGAGTAAAGAATTTCCGCCTGACATCTAATCTAAATCTCCCCTCTTTCAGATTAAAACCATCCCCCCTTGTCCTGTCACTAGCTGCCCATGTAAAAGGTCAGTCTTCCTCCTGGTGATTACCTCTTTTCAAGAACTGGAAGAGCACAACGAGGTCTCCCCACAGCCTTCTCCAGGCTGAACAAGCCCAACTCCCTCAGCCTTTCCTCACAGAAGAGGTGCTCCAGCCCTCTGATCATCTTTGTGGCCTCCTCCAGGCCCACTCTAGCAGCTCCACGTCTTTCTTTAACGACCTCCATGAACAATACAACCCCTGTATCAACTGTAACAGTGAAACCTGCGAACAGCACAAGTTGTGAGTCACAGTCAGTACAGAAGAGCACTAAACTGTCCATTGTAAGTGGACAGCTGTGGTAATGAAAAGCAGGTAAAAATGTATGTGGGTCATGCTGAAAGTGATGCCTCCTATTTATTTCCATGGAAACTACAACAGCTACAAAGAGCACAATAACACTGTTTGATAGAGCAAATTCTCAGCTACAAAACACTCTTTTTCAACACAGTCACCACCATTAGCTGTGCATTCTCACCGGTGATGAACAAGAGCCTGCATGCCATACTCGTAACAATCTGCAGCAGTGGAGGTGCCCCAGTGTCACCGCTGCTGACACGCACCACCTCACTGCTCACAGCCACTGCTTGGTCTGCAGAAACGTTCAGCAAGTGTTGATGATCTCAGTGGGTGCCATTTTTTCCGCTTGGAGAAATTCAGTTCCATACCTTTGCTCCATCCGCACTCCCATGTCAGACGCCATTGTGTCAGAGTGCCCCTCTGCTGCCGTCTGTCACACGGCAACAGCATGGAATGGAATATTGGTGGGAAGGTTCAGCCTCTGCTGCCATCCCACCAACATCCACCTCTGACATTGTGGGCCAACAGAATATAAGACATTACTTTTGGAGCAGCCCTCATATTTGAAAAGGATGTCTGCACACTAGGGCACTACAAAGAGGCTCAAGCCCAGCTGGGAGCTTGTGGGCTGGGCTCTACAAGGCAGACAAGAGTGCCATATGCATGATGAATGCTAACATTTTTCACCATTGTACAGTGGCAGCAAGTGTTTTTAAGCACAGTGGTCAATTTTGTCTTCTAGCATCTAGCTGAACATCAGTAAATCACAGGATGGTTCAGGTTGGAAGGGACCTTAGACATCATCTTGTTCCAACCCCCCTGCCATGGGCAAGGACACCTTCCACCAGACCAGGTTGCCCAAAGCACCATCCAGCCCAGCCTTGAACGCTTCGAGGGAGGGGGCATCCACAGCTTCTCTGGGCAACCTGTTCCAGTGTCTCACCACCCCCACAGGGAAGAATTTCTTCCTTATATATAAATACGTTACTAAGAGGCTCGACAGCATGCTCCTTTGCAAACAAGGCCAAGATGCAGCCAGATACTCATCTTAATCTCTCCAGGCACATTTCTAATGAATTTTTACAGTGTCTGGAACGAAGGTCCCTGGTCTGAAGTGGGACACCTGCGTGATAAAAGCAAATTACAATAAATAATACATTGTGTTTACGATGCCAAATTGTCACTTAAAGACGGTGGTAAAAGCTTGTAGTATAGGCTACTGCTAGAATCCTACTAATAAAATTGCTTGCTTTAAATCACTCCCAAGGCATAAGGTAGGATGCTCGTTTGTAGACAATGCATTCTCTTGAATATTTATACTCGGCACTGTATTTATATTCTACGAGAAACCACTCAATACTGAGAGAAACTGTACTTTGAAATAACTCCATTGTACTGCAATATTTTTATTAGCATTCTGTCCCATGAAGATACGGATTAACTTCCTTTCTACTCAGCAGAAATATGGGAAGAGGTCAAAGCTCTGTACCTTTTGCAGAGTCGCAGCTAGGGAGGAAAGAAGTACTTAGGGTAAGTCCACTGTCTCCTTGACTGTGCAGTCCTCTCCTGCTCGGAGTAATCAGCCCACACTTCCACAATGTCAACTTGACGACCTTCTCTTTGCTGCGGGGACTTTGACTGGACTAAAATTAGACTGTTCCAGTTTTCATTTTAATTCTTCTAGATTTCCTACAGAACCTGAGAAATTCACTGAGTTCTATCATAGATGAAGGTCACAGAAACGTATGCTACAGAAATGGATTTTAGTTTTCATTGAAATTCGTGCTTCTAGTCAACCTCAGTTGACTACTGAAGCATTTTGGTTTCCTTGGACCCCTAGATCTTCTGTTGCTTTTCAAATGGTTGAAACACTGCTGGAACCCGGGCCCCATTGCAGCACTGCAAAACATGGAGGCAGCTACACTGGAACGAGCACTGCCTGTGTTCCAAGCTCAAATGGAAGCAGTTTGGGTAGTGGCGTTGCCCAACTGCAGCCTTCTCAACCTGTTACCATAGAAAACTACATAACTAAGACAGAGGAAGAAAACCCAAACATTTATCACCTTGTACAATGCAACCACAAAGCTTTTTGTTGATAATAAAGTTATGAACTTGTGTCCTGCCTTGTTTCTTTTTAATTCTGTGCTTACTGTCATTGATATTTGACTCTTAAGTGTGAAAGCACACACACGATTTATTCTGGGGGAGGGCTGTAGCATTGCTTATGGAAAATAATGGTGGGACAGTATTGCAGATGATTATCTAGTATTTCACATGCTCCAAAAAGCTCCTGAATGGCAGACCAAGGAAATCCGAGTTAGGTGACATCAAAACAGCTCGCATTAAGGTATTTATCGGCAACACCTGAAGTGACGCGTGATGGTCTGGTTTCCAATAAATGATTATTATCAGATATGAAGTGAATTCTCCATTAATTAGTTAGTACAGTCTTTGGACATTCATCTTCAACTTGTGGATTTTCCTATTTTAAGGAGACAGCAGCAAGTAAGAGCTTTATTACAACAATAACATGGCAAAAAAATAGAAGGAATTAGTTTAACATGCGTGATCCTTCCAGCAGGGTCTTGGAGAGGCCCAGAGACCATAGGCCAGAGCAGGACTCGCGTCACTCCAGTCGTAGTGCCATACCCCAGCCCTCCCATTCTACCAGGGAGAGAAATGAATGAATTCTGCAGACTGCAAAATCTGGGGGCCTGATTTGAAGGGTGCCACTTTCTAACTTCAGGGCATGGCCGTAGAGATGAAAGTGGGGAGGGAAGAGTCCAGCAGCCCTCAGGACAGGCAGCATCATTACCCTCAGAACCTGCAGCAGCGTTTCACACAGCTCCTACTGCATTCGGTTTCAACTTGAGCTATACCTTTTTTTAGGGCAGGGAAACATTTTCAAAATTGCCTGAACATCACAGCATTTTTTAAGAGGTATAATTTTCAGCTCTTCCATTGACTACCTTTTGGGCAAGCCAGTAGCTCACTTTCCCCTGATGCATTTGTCTGTGTCACAGGATAACTGCATTTGCCTGCTATCATGAAATGCTGGAGGGTCCTGCAATCTATGTAGCTTCAGATTGTGGTTTATCTTGATGGAGAACTGTGTCTCAGATACAAATATATTAATTTCCCTCCTGGAAAAGGAGTTTTCTGGAAATAAAAGCCCATTCCTAATCAGGCAGAGAAATGAGGGCAGCACAGCATACCCAAAGCAAGCTTGCAGTTTTAATAAAAGATGCACATGGAAGTGTGTTGACTTAGCTTTTTGGAAGTCTAGGAAATACGAGAAGTGTTAATATTATTTGACTCTAATTACATGAAATCCTATTTCTCACGGAAAACAGACAAACAAAAAACTACCAGACCTATTCTTGCATCTCTCAAAATGCATTTCCACCTGTACAACTTTTGGGAAGATCTCTGTTAGCAACTACCTATATAAAGGTAATTCTGAGGTGGAAGCTTCCCTGTGTTAGGTTTCTCTATAGCTTTGTTTTCCAAAATGTTGTGTAGCGTGGAAGAAAGTAATTATGTCAGTTTCTCATCAGACATACAGATACCCCATTGCACATGGGCTAAATAAAGCGGTTGATTATAGGATCGTAGAAATGCTTGGGTTGGAAGGGGCCTTAAAGCCCACCCTGTTCCAGCCCGCTACCACGGGCAGGGCTGCCACCCACCAGATCAGGCTGCCCAGGGCCCATCCAACCTGGCCTCATGAAGCTGCTTTCTTTCCCCCCCGGGTTTTAACACCCTTGCTGAACAACAGGTTTCATCAGTTTGTAGCCTCACCGACCACACTGCAGAGGAAGAGCTCAGACTCCACCAGACACAGATCAGTCCCACAGGGCACAGATAGCTGAGATGTAGGAAGAGGCCAGGTCACCCAGAGGCAGGGCTGATCTTTCAGGGGCACCCAGAGGCTGCTCATCACCAGTGCCCTTCCCTGGAGGCAGATCTCAGCCTGCACAGCCAGGCTGACCCCGAGTCCTCTACGCTCCCCACACCTGCGAGCTCCCTGGGCTGCCAAAAGCAACACATTCACAAAATGCTTTTTGCATGAATTGCAGAGCAGTGAGAACTACCTCCCAGGCTGCTGGAAATCCCAGCAGACCCTCCCCCCTTGTTCTCAGCAATACTTCTCCTCTCTCTTTTTAACATACTCATCCAAGGCTACCGCCAAAATCGGTTAGGACAGATCTGCTAACAAAAAAACTCTGGATTCACCTCACTTGTTTTTAAACGCCTACAGCACATGCCTGCTGTCTGACATCCCATTGGTGAGAAAGCAATAAGTGCTTTTATACCACAGGTCACCTCAACCTAAACCAGCGACCCGAAGCAGGCCGTGCTGGCTGTGCTCCAGGAGCCCATTTCCCCCCTGACCCAGGGAGGCTGCACGGATTGCTCAGGTTACAGGTGCTTGGATGCGATACATCACAGGAAGGCTTCTTCGTTCAGCGGTTTCATTCTGCCTCATTTGCACCCAATCCTTCCCACTTACAGCAACAGAGTTGCACGAGCATACTTTACAGACAAGTTTTGGTTCATTACCTCAGTATGTTAACGAACTCTGATTTTTTCCTGTATTATATGCCCAAAAGCTGGGTTTGGGGATGAATGCAAACGTGTCTTTTTCATCAGATCTGCTTTCCAATCAGGGATACAAGAAGGCTTTCACTGGATGCGGAACATATTTTATTCATCTCATAGGTTTTACTTTGCATCTGATAAAGCCATTTGTTTTGCTGGATTCTCAAAACTTCTAGAAAAAAGTGTCACAAGCATGCCTTTCCAGCAAACAAACCGAAGGGCTGGGGTCTCCAGCGCAGTGCTGCTCTGCTGACAGCAGCAGAATCAGGCTCCTTTGCACGAGCAGAGGACGCAGCCAGAGCTGTGTCACTACAGGTGAGAAGTGAAGGGAAAGTTTCCAGGGTTTGGCCTGAAAAAGGAAGCCTGCTCACCCGTGCACACATTGGCAGCACCTGAGGGCTGGGGGAAGTTTTGTCTCCTGGTGACATGAGCTGAATGCCCTTTTATTCCCCTCTGTGGCTTTGCCATCCGTATTTTAGGGCTGTTGTACAACTTCTACAGAGAAGGGGAAGAGCATTTGTTCTCTCAGATGCTCACACACAACAGTCCCTACTTGATATGCAGGAAAACAGGGCGAGCCTGGGAGCAACAAGAACAAGAGGAGAGTGAGCAGCATTAACTACAAATCCACAGGACAGTCCTTAGGAGGATAATTCTCTCCTTTTAAATCTGGTGCCTGCATTAAAACCTCTCCCCACAGCACGTGCGTGACCGATACTTAGTTGATCACGCAAACCAACAGCGACCCTGGCACTAATGCAGAGGCAATATTTACAAAAGGATGAACTATTTCCGAACAATGTCTCCAATGTACTAAGCACAAACAGGCTTTTCTTCAGCAGCAAGCATGCATGTTGTCTCGTTCCAATGATTTTGTTCGTGTACAAATGTATTCATTGTGGACAATGCAAGGAAAATGTCATTCTCTATTTATATCCGAGTTTCCCTTTGTCCTCTTTACAGCATCTCAGGGCAGCGATGCAGAGCAGAGCCCTGCTCTAAGCCCATGCTGTTTTCCTTCCCATCTCCTCCCGAAGCTCTGGCAGTGCGGAGCAGCAGAGGGTTAACAGGCTCTCGGCAGCAGATTTTTTTCCAAGGCACAAAGATTGGTTTCTCTCCCTCCACTTCCCAGCAGAGAAGATCTGAGTCCTGCCTCTTGCTCCATCACTCAGAGCACATAATGGCCTTGGCAGCGCAGGATGTGGTGGTAGCAGCATTTTGAGCTGCGTAAGTGGATGCACCTGGCACATCAGCATGAATAGGCTGTGTTAAGGCAATTCTCCCACAGTAATGTATGAAACCATCCACTTCATGAGCAGCCTCTTGTGATAAAGGCTGCCTTTCTGTTGGCTTGGATAAGTTCCCCACTATGGCCAAAACAGAATAATGGAAGACTTTGAAAGAAGAGCCCTTGGATGGAAAATAATTAATCTAGCAGTGGAAGAGCAGGGAGAAAGATTTAGAGACACTTGAAAACAAAAAACAAAACCCCAAGTCCCGTGACTAAACTAAAGCCCGGACGTGGGCTTGCCCTGTGTTTTCATCCTGGAACAAATAATCTCCCCTGAAAGCACCATTCTTGGGCAGGTTGGCCACCCTCTTGGGTAGAGAATAGAACATTACTTTAAGTGACATTTCAGGGCAACACTTTTGCCCATCGTGTATCGTGTCTTTCTCCAAGGTGGAAATTTCCACTGCTCTGAAGTACAGCGTTCCACTGTGATAAGCTTCAGCTTATTGGCAGACTGATAAGCATCGTTTTAGTACATTTAAGTACATCTTAAAAAAAAATCAATTGATAGAAGTCTTTGCTTCTACCATTAAAATTACTTTCAGTTGGAAGCTCAACCTTAAAGAGTTTGCCTCTAACAGCTTTCTGCAACCTTTCCAGCTATGTGCGTACAAAGAAAATATTCATACATGCCTCGGATGCAACAGTGAAATGAATGTAACACGTTCCACACGTTCTAAGAAATCAAAAAGCTCACATTTCAGAAGGATGTTTGCTGGTGTGAGGCTCCTGAGGCCTGCACGCTCACTTGAATGGATCTCCCAGTAACCAAGACCCTTTAAGCACGAGACTCACATCCAATTAGTTGTCAAACATCAAAACGTGCTGATGCTCACAGGCTTTGTAAAAAAAAAATAAAAAAAAATTGCCTTTCCCCCCCACACAACATCAGCATCTCAAGCAATTTTGTTCTCAGGAAGAAAAGTTGGAGAACAAGAGAATATCACTAAATGCTTTTTTTTTTTCCCCCTAACCATAATGCATTTTAGATAAAGGTTATATATAACACCAAGCAAATGAACTCTTCTTGTAATTCGTATTTCTAATAATGCATGATTTCATATGCTTTAGCACAGGAAAGATTAGATAGCTTTAAAATTGGAGCAGTCAAACTTTTAGCACAGCATGAGATGAAGATAAGGAGTATTCAGTCACTGAAAACATCTTTCCTTCATCACTTTCTCATCCTTAAAGAATTTCAAAACTGCAATTGAGCAATTCTTAACTACTGCACAAAAATAACTTCTCTGAGCTGGAAAACAGTTTAAGATCTTTCAAGTTTAGGGTATAGAGATAAACTGTCAGGCGAAGGCATGCCTTATCAATCCCATGAATTGAAGGTTGACAAAAGTTTGTAATTCTGACACTTTGACAGATGATTAAAATCCCCAAGTGACTGAGAGCTACGCATAGCCCTCAAGATTAAACGATGATCCATTATCGGCGTTGCTATATATGCAATATATACGATTTTAACAGCTAGCTGGCAACAATCATTCGTTCCCATTTTTCACTAGTTTTTAGAGGGTAGCATCTCCCGAAGTTAATACCTGCTCCTCCAAAATAAGGACAGTATTGAAATTCAAACAATTGGGTTGCAATATGGTTTGTTACTTTCTCAGGTCTCTCTAACATCGCTTCGTTGCGTTACTGAAAATACTCAGGAAAACAGCTGATTAGTCCCCTCTCAGGGAGTGAAAAGCCTGTGGAAGGTTTAATATGATTTGAGGCTCCAGTGAGCAGAGGGAAAAATATGCTCTTTTCAGCAAAGATTTTAGAACTGTTTTCTCAATTTCCAAAGAGCTTCGCTACGTAGTTATCAATATGGAAGACCTTTCCTGCCAAGATGTATCACGTTATCTAAGGACAAGTCTTGGAAAGTGCTACTCAGCATGTTCTCTTAATCAGATGATACACAATGATTATAGCTAACGATATTGTACGCTTTTGTTGTTTCTCCAGCAACTGCTATCGCTGTTTCTTGTAATTTCACATTTCTTAGCAACAACAAAGTTTAACTTCTGTTGTTGGAAGCTATGCTAGGATTATTTTCACAATCTGCTCAATTTGTCTGCTCTTACATCTGACAATCCACCATAAGCAATTGAGAAACATTTTCTGCGCAAGCTACATTAAGCCTCATGGCAATTATTGCTGTCTTGACTGATCCATTCAAAACCATTTCTCCACTTAATCTGAAAGCCTAAAGTTCTTTCTTTTCAGGCTGTGTATCTTGCCGTGTGGCAGGCGTGTTACCACTGTAGCCATGGTCACAATCCAGTCACCAGCATCACTTGACCAATTAGAATTACATCGACTCCATGCCAGGTTATAACCATTCTGTTCATTCCCCCTCTCTGCTGGGTCAGAAGACCTCATGAACTGTGCTACATTTTCAGGCGATGCTGAGCCTGTTACAAGAGCATATGATCACCAATTTTAAGTGTCAAAATTTTTGAGTAGGAGGTGATTCTAACTGCAGCTCTTCTAGGCTGACCGCCTCTAGTCTTTGCATTGAAAATCTCTCATTTTGGCGATAGTTTAGTTTGCAAAGAAGTTCAGGATCTGCTTGGTACAGCGTGGATATAACATCTGAAATAAGGCGACAGTTTGGGAAATAAGAGAGATGACAGCTGAGACAACTGAGGTTCAGCATCTCAGAAATTCTGCTGGGAGAGCGAATACTTAGCACTTTGCTTAGCAGATCTTTGTTTTGCTCTGGACAGGTGCTGTGATTTCCAGGCTATAGTGTCAGCTTAGTGTTCGAGGCAGTCAGTTCCCTGCCTTTAAGAGCCTGCCCCTCCATTTCTACCTGCCCCATATTGCTTCAGCATAGAGAGACCATTCTTTCCTGTAGTCTTACTCCGCTGCCCTAGAGCACTTCTATGACACACTCCAAATACCCTAGTTTGACCTCTGTTTGCACACCTCAGAGCCTGGTGAGGTTTCTCAAGAGTTTCCAGTTCCTAGCATGAAGGAGTGGATAGCATGCATGTTTCAAAACCTTCCATCGGCCATACACTGACTGAACATTTGCAATGAAACGCATCCGAGCACTTGGACATGCATTGGACACATCTGATGCTGTGGAAGGGTTCAGACCCACGCAACACACAAATTAAGTGGCTGTTTGTACCCAGTGTGAACATTTGTTACTTATTTCATAATTCAATGTGTATTTTAGTTAGAAGATTACTTCACAGAGCTGCAGCGATTTTGCAAGAAAGAAATCCACTTACTGAGCTGGCTGGCTCTCGAGACAAATGCTGCACGACTAAATACTGCATTCGTTAAATGAAAATCTTCCTCTGCAAGCACTAGAAGTGTTGTTTGGGATCAGTAGCAACAGCTAAATAGCCTCAATATGCTCCACAGACCAGTGGCCAAGGTCTCAGGGAAGCTCCTGACTGAAGTGGCTCTACAGCTAAGAGTCACACACATGCCATGGTCCTGCCACTCAACAGCATCGCATCCTCTTGAATGTTTATCACCACGTCACTCATTCACAGATCTGGACCAAACATTTTCTACACATGGGGGGACTGGGAGAAGGAGCCAGGCAGATGTCACCCTCAAATTGTTTGGGATGTGCTCATGGGGCTGAACAGAAACACAGCAGTGATGAACAAATAGCTAGCAGAGAGAATAAAACACCAGTACGCATGTTGGCCACTGATAATTCCCATAAACTTGGCAGCCATCTTCAGTATAATCACCTAGAACGGGCTTAAGGCAGTACTGGACCTCACCTCCTGTCATCATGACCAAGCTATCCAAACTTCTACAAGAGGGGCAAATTTCATCATGCTGATCACTTTGTTTCAGGAGTTCTCTTGTAGCCAATTGCTGTTCCTGCAGAACAGGACGGTTTGCTGATTAAATTCTCATTTATTTCTGTGGATTCCTGGGGAATCAAGCCTCGCATCTATAGTTCACCATAACAGTCCAGGCAATTCACTGAAATGTGGCTTTCACACACTGGAGGACTTCACACCCAGGCTCAGCAACCTTGGTTTCCTTCCTCGTGCAAGAGCTCCTGTAGGACAACATTTCACTTCACTCCCTAGTGGCATTAAATTTGATAGCAAAATTGCTTCCACCCTCTTTATATCAGTAATTACATAAAGGTAGGTTAGAACACATGGTTTTAATTTAGCCTTTAATGGTTTTATTTGGCAGGGAAAAAAACCTACTGCACACTAACCTTGAATTAGCAGCTGACCTCTGAATTAGTCAGCCTTTTTCTTGTAAATGCATTTTGTGGAGTATAAACATGAACCATCTATTTACATAACGTTAGTGACAGCCAAATGATTTCTTACCAGCATTAGTACTGGAAATCCCAAACACTCCTTCACTGCTGGAGAATGGTTTATAAGCCATGAGAAAAATCTCTGCACCAAATTGCTACAAAGAGAAAAGACCAATAGTTACCCCCTCAGTTTAGGATTACCCCAGTATTTCAGTAAGGAGCTAAGGGATAGCTTTGTGGGACAGCCCAGATGCACACCGCTGTGTTTTGGGCATATCTGGAGCTCGTGGTGATGTCTTACAGGTTTTCAGCTTGGTTTCACATCCAGGGAAAATGAAAGTCGTTGAGCACCACTTTTAAGTGCCCGTGTTTCTTCAGCTGTTGGCTTGATTATTGTTTTTAAGTACAAAATTCAATAAAATGGACATGTTAAGTATGAGGAACAGCAAGTCTGAAGAAGAAATAAAGCACTTGTGTGGAATATGCAGAGATGATTAGCAGTTTTTAGGAGGTGGAAAAGTGACTTTCTGAGCCTTGGTTCATTTTAGCTTACTTTTACTCTCCCTAAAGAGAGGGCATTTTGTGGATGTCATTTGTTTTTACTCTTGCGTAAACAGCAGACCATCCTCTCTTCTTCTGAGACTATTTCCAAAACAAAATTTTTTGTATCATTGCAATAAGAGTGCATACTATAGCAGAGCGCTTCTGCTTTGCTCCATGTTTATTGGCATGCCCTGCCATTACGCACCTTGGTAAGTCCCTAAATTAAGGTGCTATTTTCATGCTTCCAGCAATAGCAGCACAGCACTCTGCTCTTTCTTGCATGTTACTATCAACTCCCCCATGACCAAATCCCAGCCTTGGGCACTGGCTGTGAGCTGGGGCCCAGCTCTCACAGCTGATTTCAGCTGATGTTTCTGGCCGCATTTGTCCTGCCTGATTCATGGTAGGGAGCACAAAGGCTCTGCTGAACAGGGGGGAAGTGCATGGTAATTTTAGCTATCTTCAAATCATGGCTTAGGACTTGTTTCCAAACTAGAATGAAGTGACTTCTGTTCAACATAAAGGGTGAGGAAAGCTCTTCTCTGAGCAGAAGGGTATCAGCCCCAGCAGTGCCTGATGTAGGTGGGGAAAAAGAAACAAAGCATCTGAAAAACATCCTAGGTAGTCAAACCCTTGGTTCAGAACAATTCTGCTGATGCCAAGGCCAGCATGGAGCCATTCCCCAAGGTTGGATACTGTTTTGCAAATGAAGAAATGAAATCACTTCAGACAGGTTCTCACAATCCCAGGCAAAGTGCATAGGTCTTAACAACAAACATACACAAAGGTTTCACAAAAGTTTTCAACTCACGCAACCAAGGACAGTGACTCCCCCCAAAGTGATGCACCTCCAAGAAGCAGCCAGTCTCTGTGGCCCTTAAAAGAGCCCAGGGCAGCCCCACCCTGCGTCCACGCCTTCTGGCCATGTGGGGAGCACAGGTGCAAATAATCTGTAGGTGTTTCCCAGGCCAGCCACTCTCCTCCATCATGTGCTCTATCATCAGTTCAGGCTGTGATCAACAGTTTCCCTACAGACACAAATATTGCCACTACTGCTAAGACAGGCAAAAAACTTCACCTCCTTTCAGAGGAGGAGGATGGTGAACCGCAGCTGAAGACACGACCAATCCCTTCCTTCTATCATGACAGATGGCCAGAGGTGTCCAGCAGTGCCCACGTACCACGAGCACCATAAGCTCAGGCGTACTCTGCCTCTCCAACAAGGCTGGGGCTATGTAGCTCGTCCTTCCTTCCTTGGAAGGTCTTCACTGTGCAGCAGGAAGTCTGTCCTGCAAATAAACCAGCTGTCTCCAGGACCGGAAGCCAGACTGAGTGATTACAGGCATTCACTATGCCCATTTGTATTCATCGAGGTCAGACACAAAAGCGGTGTCACTTCGCAGATGGAAAAGCAATCCCTCCACCCCACTGTAGGATGACTTTCCAGCAATGCAGCACCGTGAGGTTGAGACGTGGGCACACCTGATGGGAAATAAAGTATTGCTGGCTATTGCTCTTCAGTTCTTGAGCTGCACAAGGAGGTTTCTGAGTTGTACGCTCCTCTTTCGCTAGAAGAACTCCTTCTCCAAAGGAAAAGAGTCGAACGAAAACTTTAACATGGTTAAAACACGATGCACTTGGAATTAGATACGGTGGCCTTTGCCTGGCCTATCTGAAACATTTTTGTATACAGTACGCTTATCTTATGTTTCAGGATGAATTTCAGATCACTGAAAAAATCTCTTCTAGGTAGTTAATGATGTACACACAAGACAAGGTTGGATGAGGCCCTGGGCAACCTGATCTAGTACAGGGTCCAGAGGTTGGCAACCCTGCCTGCAGCAGGAGGGTTGGAACTTGATGATCCTTGAGATCCCTTCCAACCCAGGCCGTTCTATGATTCTATGACACTGAAAGTTCTTGTCCTCTGCTCATGGCTTGCTTTCTGCATGAAGTTGAAGTGCTCTGCTCGCTCTGGTTTCCTGTGATAAGGTCCCTTCTAAGGACCAGTTACACTCTTATTTATTTCATATACAGGAGGAAAATGAGAAATCTTGACATGAGTCTCAATCTCACTCACCGACACCATCCACAACAGGACGTTTTGGGTAGCAGATCAGTTTTTTTAAGCAAAGAAAGTGACACATATTCCCTGTGGCAGGTGGGACCGGGCAAGCAGGGCACTGCTGGCACACTGCTCTCCGAAGCTCTGAGGGCAGTGCCCCCTCCCAGAGGCCTCCCAGGCTGCCACCAGGCTGCCCTCCACCTCTCTTCTGCTCCTCCGTGTTACAGAGCTGCGAATCATCCTCCAGCCCTGCGATGGGCAACACCAATGGCAATTCATCTACGCTCCTGCTGTCTCTAGATACCTCTATTGGATTCCTTCTGGCGTAGTTTAACGCACCGACTGCCTGCCAAGTATTTTTTTTTTTTTAATCCTAAATGTCTTTCTGTTGCTAGGTGGAAAATTTTCTGCCTTTCAGATATAAAGTGACTAATGGGATACATTTCATAATACATCACCAAGTACAGTACATGTTATTATCATATCTCCGTGCCCTTTAAATATTATCTACCTGCACAGGAAGGATGGGAGAGTGTGTAAATTAGGCTTAACAAAGAAAGTAGGAGAAAATCTTTGTTCTTCGCTAATCGCGTTTTATAAGTTTAAAAAGGTTTATTGTATCAAGGAGATGAGGTTAAAGCATGTTGAGGTTTGGCAGAAATGAAGGAGACATCAGCAAACGCTGTGTTGGGACAGAGGTGCTGCTGGCAGGGGGCAGATGCAAAATATTTGTGGGTTTTGTGTACGGCACTCTCAGTGAGCAGCTCTGCCCCTGAGGCTGGCTCTCCTCCCTCGCATTAGTGCTTGTGTCCTCCGGACGGCAAAGTCCTACAGACTTCTGCCCAAAGAGCTGAACTACAAGCTGCACGCAGAGCCTGTGTAAAGGGGACTGGGTGGATGCTGGCATTAAACAACTCCTCGGAATGGCTTAAATGCAAATCGAGGAGAGAAGTGATTTCAATCAATAAATGCAATTGCCACTTTTGCCTTTTAAGCTTCTAACAAGCTGCTAAGAAGTCTCCGTGCTACCAACAGCCTCACGAGTCCTAGTATAAATAAGATTTACATTCTTCCTGGCTGCGCTCAGCACAGAATGTGAGGTGTGGCAGTGGCCCTGCGTTCCTGCAAAGGGCAGGAGCCAGCACAGCACCAGGCGTCCACACACACCATGCTTCAGCACCCCGTAGGCTGATGGTTTCAATTCATGTAAGCGATAAATTTGTGTCACAAAGGTTTGTCTACAAAAGTGTAACAATACGGGGTGGAAGGGAATTCTGGAGCTCGTGTTGTCCAAATCTTTGCCCGGAGCTGGACCAGCTTCTGCATTAGTTCAGGCTCCTCAGTGCCTTGTTCAAGTGAGTTTTGAATACCTCCAGAGATGGAGGTTTTGTTTTTATGCATCCTCTTATTCAAATAATTTCCAAAGAAACAATTCACTCAATGTTAAAAAAAAGGTTGCCTGACAGTGTACGAATTTTGTTTTCAATGGCAAAGTTTTGTTTTTCTTTGAAATTCCTTGACACATCTGAACAGCAAGAGTAATAACAGAAATCACCATTTATACTCCTGTAGAAATAAAAGCGTAGAAGAAGTCAAATCCCATAATTATTTTTAACAGACAAAAACGAAGTTATCATGACACTCTTAACTGTGGAAAATACATTTCCAGCTATGAATTTGAATATATGAAAAAATGTTGCATGCCAGTCATTGGAAAAACTCAACCACATTAAACACACTACGTTCTTTCACAGCATTTTAATTTTTAACCTTACACATCCTTGGCAAAACTGAGTGCCTATGAGTGGGCTCACATTGACAGAAAACCTGCATCAGGACGAGGGGGGCCACTCGAAGAAGAAGAGAAGAAAGGTTTCTTTTGTCTACATTTTCTTTAAACATTGCTAGAACTATTTTTAAAAGTCATTGAAAATTCAGGTTGAAATTTTGAGGGTTCTAATAGGAAACCAATAATCTCAGACCACTCTTAAATGCTATTTCAAACAAGAGAATTTAAGTGAGACCTGGAGTATTGTGTCCAGTTCTGGGGCCCCCAACACAAGAAGGATGTGGAGCTGTTGGAGCGGGTCCAGAGGAGGGCCACGAGGATGATCAGAGGGCTGGAGCACCTCCCCTACGAGGACAGGCTGAGAGAGTTGGGACTCTTCAGCCTGGAGAAGAGAAGGCTGCGGGGGGACCTGATAGCAGCCTTCCAGTACCTGAAGGGGGCCTACAGGAAAGCTGGGGAGGGGCTTTTTACAANAGTTTTCTCTGAAAAATTCAACTGGAGAAAACTGACACCCCTCGAAACCATTATCCATTGCTGGTTCCAGCTGTAGGCCCATGGCTATGAAGATTGGTGTACCAGTCCTGCTGAA
This sequence comes from Penelope pileata, assembly GCA_013396635.1. NCBI lineage: Eukaryota > Metazoa > Chordata > Aves > Galliformes > Cracidae > Penelope > Penelope pileata. Next base: position 577,469 of record WBMW01003369.1, read on the forward strand.
GATCACGGTGTCACAGAATCACAGAAGGGCTGAGGTGAGGAGGGATTTCTGGAGGCCACTTGGTCCAACCCCTGCTCAGGCAGAGACACAGAGCAGCTGGGATCCCCCTGAGCCTTCTCTTCTCCAGACTGAACAGTCCCAGCTCTCTCAGCCTCTCCTCACAGGAGAGATGCTCCAGTCCCTCCAGCATCTTGGTGGCCCTACATTGGACTGCCTTCAGTATGTCTGAGTTTCTCCTGTACTAGGGTACCAAGATCTGGCCACAGCCATGGTCTCAAAACTCTCACGTTGTTCCTTTCTATTTCCTGCCAAACCCTTGGCTGTTGCAACTCTCGTATTTAGCACTACAGAAAATGTAAAGCAATGTAAAGGAAGTCTGCATGTTTGTCTGTACCAGGTTCATTGCGCACACATGTTTAGAAAGATGGGTAAGTATAAAATGTTTCATCTGTCCAGGCATTCCATCACCTTTACATTTATAGTATTGCCAAAATAACAACAGGTAACTTGGGTTTAGCCTCTGAGAAACAAAATGATGCAGTCTGAACCACCTTTCCCAATGACTTTTCTACACAAGTTACCTCTTCCATAACCATTCCACGTCAAAACCTCTGAAGAGTTGAAGAGTTGAGCTGAAGACCAGTCCAAACCATTTTAAAGACTAAAGGGAGAGTAACAAGGCACAGGATCAGGGCCACCCCATGTAAGAGGCGGAGCTCTGTGCTGGACTAAATCTGTGATTGCTGTGAGTTGTCCCAGCTCTACCAGCTGCTTAGGTATGGTGGTTTTCACAGACTGAGCATGCTACTCGTCAGCACTCTGATGTGGAGGCTGCAAGCAGAAATGGTGGGGCAGGCCATGGAGCAGGCCGCGGACCAGGCCGCAGGGCCGGCCGCAGAGCAGGCCACTCAGCTGCACTCGGCGGTAGGGTGGGAACACTGCGCACCCACCTCCAGTGGCAAAAGCAACAAAATAGGTTTTGTGTGTCCGTGTTGCATAATTCAGGATCCAAACTTAATCCAAAATATTTGGACGGCCTCCCACCCCACGCTTGCTCAGCAGAGCTGGAGACGCGTGCCAAGAGCAGCACCAAGCAGCTGTGGAGCCCGCGACAGCCTGGCTCCCAGGCTCTGGGCCCTGCACCTGCACGAAGGCACAATCCAGAGCCTGTGTGAGTCAAAGGGACCCTGTTTTTTCCACCAGTTCTGGAGGCAGCTGAGGTTTGCCTTGGTGAAAGCAAAGCAGGGAATGGCTTTCAGCCCGTGTGCCAGTTCCAGGGCTCCCTGCCCATTCTGCCTGCCCCTCCCAACCCAGCTCTCCAGGTCATTCATTTCTTGCAGCATTTCTTCCATTGACCGCTGGGAAGCATTTGGCAAATAACTGCTGTTTTAGGGAAGGGAGGTCAGCTCAACCACCCCTAGCAGCAAGGTGGGTACACGTACAGTCTTCATACACAACTGTGAATGTTCATTTGCCTTTCAGCGCTGCTTACAGTCCAAGATTTCATTTTAGCTGGTATCATGTGCTTGCATCATTAACAACAATTACCAGTCATTGTTCCATTCGGATTTCTCTTGCTAATTAGCTTCACTCTGACAATCTGTATGGCCCATAAACCTAACCCGAAAAGGAGTATCTTCCCACAGTGAACAGAATGGAATATGAATAATCAGTTTAATAATTGCAATTGACTTAGCTTCTTGACACCAGCACGTTTACCAAAAGGCTGCCAGGGTTCCTGGTGGGACAGTTCCACTCTGCCCCACGTTGCTCTTGTGAGAGGTGTAGAGCCCTCCTAGCTGCATTTCCAAACCTGCAAACACCATGTGGGTCTTACACAACCTCTCTGAGCCTCCGCTTCTCATTCGTGTGGTTTAGCACGGGCATCCAGCTCTTTTCTTTCTTATTTGCTCTTTTCTTGTGCTCACCATTCCTTCTCTCCCCTCTCATTAGAAAGGCAGCAGTGATGGAGGCCACACTGCTTCCTAGGGAAGCCAAGGAAATTCAGAAAGGTAAAAGGGAATGGCTCGGCGTCCCAGTTCAGATGAATCCAAGCACCTTTGCTCCCCTTGCTGAGCTGAATATTTGGGTGGCCAACCTGGACTGGAAGCTATTTCTTAGCAACTTGCTGGCTCTTATCTGATGGCCCTCAGCCACAGCCCCTCTCAGCAAACACAGCCTCCAGGCTGGGGTTGCCTCATGTGTAGGTCTGCTCCTACCTGTTTGTTCGGGCTTAATCCAGGGCCCTCCTGCAAATTCCCTTTTCCACCACACATGCAGAGGAACAAAATGGACTTCGGCACAGGAACAGCCAGTGGCTTCCCACGTCCTCCTGCAGAGAGGTCCTGGCTCTCCCCTGCCGCTCTCCTCTGCAGCCACATGCTGCTGATGTATCTTTCCCAAAGGAGGGGTGGGAAGGGAGGGGTGTGTGTGTGTGTTGGCACTACTACCCCTTTCAACTGGGAATAGATACAATACAAGGATCAAGCTGGCAGAACGCTACTGTGCTGTGGCTGTTTAACGCTGATTTTTCTTTCTCCTCAGTTATTTTCCCAACGGATTCACTTCCTGTTAATAGCAAAAGCCACCTCTGACACCAGTTTTCACCTGCGTGACTTTTTGTCTTTTGCTTGAATGTCATCCTCCTTTTATTGTGGCCGCTCTCGAGGTGCCCCGCTCATCCTGCCTGGCCTCCAGTCCTCCCCGTACCCACCACATGTCACAGCCTTGTGCTGGCACAATTCATCAGCACAGTTCTCACATGGGCCAGAAGCATGTCATTAATGAAAATGTTGAAACAAAATTGGCTCCCGGCCTCTTCTTTGAAGAACTCTGCCACGTACCTTCTAGCCTGGCATTTCTAGCCTCAGTGCTCGTTGTCTCCTCTTCTTACCAAGGACGGGGTCCCTCTGCTCATCTATTTTGTCTCCAGCAACATCAATTGTTTCACACTTGACATCATAGCAAATACATTAAAGTAGCCTAGATAAAGGAAATCTGGCAGATATCACCTGTCTGGAAAAATAATTGTTTTATCAAAGAGAACCATCAAGTCAGTCTGGTATGATGTACCTTTGGTTGCATTTTATCCCATTTTTGATGTGCCTTTGCATTTGTAATTAACCTTCCAGGCACGTTCCAAAGCCTCACATACCGGTGAGGTCAGAGCCACAAGGACTACAGCTGCCTGGATTGTTTTTTAACCCTGCTCAACCAAACACGTTGTAATAGATATCTTGCTGCCACACAGTTCCTTGTTAGCTTGATGAATTCACAGAAATCATTGCCATCAGATGTGCCATCGCTGGTGCTGGTCCTTCCCAAACTCCCTGCTTCCCCAGCAGAATCACAGCCATACTGGGAGCTCTGCTTCCCCCATGGTAGCAATTCCATTTCCATATCCTTGTTCACATTAACCAGCCTGCTTTTGCCACTAGGATTTGTCTTCCTAAAATGAGAGCAGAGGTAAAATACTCCTTTGATTTTAGGCCATGCCTAGATTATCTTTAATCTCATTTACTGCACAGCAGCCTGACTCTGCGTTTCTCTTACATTTATGTATGTGCAAAGTTTTCCCGCCTTCTTCAGAATACTTTGCAAGTTCCAGCTCAGGTTTACTTTTGACTGTCCCTACTCTATACCTGCATTTCTTGACTTCTGATTGATCACTTTCTTTGCTGTTTGGGTCTCAGTCCTGTGCCTTGCACTGGGCAAAGTGTATAGGATCCCCCCCCACCTGCCCTGTGCTTGAGCCTCTGCCTTCTCCACCCAAGCCAGCTTTGCCAACCAGCATCACCTTGCTCCAGAAGCTTTCAGGCTCGGCAGCCCTGGGCAGCTGTGGCAGTACACAGGGGCTGGGTGGCTGGAGTAGGGGCTGCAGACAGACGTCCCTGTCCCTTCCAAGCAGGTCCCAGCAACCCAGCTTCCCGACATTCTGGACTGCTGGCTTTTCTTCTCTTCAATCAGCCCCTGTTCTGCAATTGTGAGATCAAACCACTTGTCAGAGGACTGTGTGGTGGTTTCAGCCCAAAGGAGCTGCAGATGCATCCTGAAAAAGAGCTGAGAGCTGAAGGAGCTGTGGCGCCAGCCTGTGCATGGTACAGCATGGCCTATGGGATGCTATAGGATGGCATTAAAAAAAGTCATAGAATCATAGAAACACAGGGCTGGAAAGGACCTACAAGATCATCTAGTCCAACTGTCCTCCTACCACCATGACTATCCACTAAGCTACTAAATCATATCCCCTAGCACCTCATCCAGACGCTTCTTGAACGTGTGAGAAGTGGTTGTGCCAAACCCTGGCCTCATCAGAGGAGCCTTAGGAGAGCCAGATGCACGCGTCTTGTTCTACATTTGGCGGCTGGATGTGAAACAGCAACAACATTGTGAAATATCGTGAGTCTACCAAGTAGCTCAAAACATGTCGGCGTTGCCTTCTGGTTGGATCAAGTCACGCTGATTTTGCTTGACTGCATGCCTGAATGAAACAACAAAGACAAAAACAAACAGATGGGATCAGGGCTTGTCTGCCATCTACTTTATCTTCCTGCAATTCCAGTGTGCCCGTTGCAGCGGTGTCTGGGCCATAGGTACGTCTCTTTGCAAAACAGGAAGGCCGTGGGCTGGTCGGTTCATCTGATGAACTATAAATTAAGTCTCACGGCCTTCCCTGGCTGCCAGCCTGAGCTGTACGCTAGGTCAGGGAGGCACTAGTGGAGATTGCTAGAGCAGGCGGCGATAGGGCAATGCCTGGGATTGCATTGAGGGGGGAATCTTTGGGACCTGAGACCCAGAGGGAAGAAGACTACCGGGAAATGGAGCACCAAACACATTGGTAGCTGCATGCACACAAAGAAGGGCAGTGCACAAATAACATAACCCCTTTGTTCCAGTGTAAATGGCACAGGAATTAAGACCTCGATTCAGGAAGAAACTTGAAATGCATGACTACACTTGGCAAGGCCTATTGACACCCATGGGGCCCAAAGGAGTTTCTGCTGTGTGACCCTCTGTGCTCACCTACCTGGGAGAGCAACCTCTGGAGGTGTCCTGCTGCCAGCTCTGCTTATGGGGCCGAGGTCAGTTGCTGCAGGGAGGTGAGGGAAAGCATCCCACTGTCAGTGGGACTTGTCGAGCACACCCACAGCATGGTGAAGCACTTTCTTAGCTGAGAACTTTGCAGCTGAAAAGAGAAGCCTCAGGAAAATCAGTAATCTGATAATAGTTAGCAACTTGAAAACAAAAAGCAGACATGTAAAGTCAAAATATTAGATGAGGTGCTAGAACATAACCCTGATAAATGTAGCCCGGAAATTTGTCAGTAAAAGAAAAGAAAAACAAAGCAGAAAAAGAGAGATGAGCCAGCAGTGGGGCAGTTCAACTCCAGGTTAACTTCTCTCTGCACACGTATCGGCTCTCACCTTGGTGGAAAACCCACCCAAAGTTGCTCTTCTTCAGAGGAAAAGGCTTCCCACCAGCTCCTGGGAGCTTGGTACCCTCCAGCCTTGGCAGTCTTAAGTGAGCAGAGCTTCCTCTGAAGAAGAAAAGTTTGATGTTTTCCTAGGGCGTGGAGTAACAGCATCTATGTTTTTTTTTCGTAGCCCTTTATCCTGGAGACTTATAAAAATTATGGCTGAATATTATTTGTAAATATAAATGAATCATCAACCTTTCCTAACTTTTGCTTTCAACTTCATGGTAAAGAACTATTTTCTTCATGTTGCAGATGGAGAGTAAGCCTGGAAAAGGTCTGTTACTGCCCCAGCATCACCCAATCTGCAGCCAGCCCGTGGCTCCCTATGTCTGGGATCCACAGCAGATACGCGTGACCCAGGGAAGACATAAACAGAATGTTTTTTAAGGGCCATTTGTTGCTGTGGGGACGAGTAATGGGATTTGGTAAGCATCTCTGAGGCCAATGGGTTGTGTGCTGCTGGATTGACAGCTGCCTACGAAGAGCTGGAAAAGCAGTGGTCCAGCAGACTTCTTCCCAGAAACAGCAGCATGCAACTTCATCTGCAACTCATTCTCCTTTGTCCTGGAAATACCTGGAAAGTGAGGAGCTCTGAGGCATGTGCCTGTCCGTTTTGTCTCTACTCTGTTTTCAGGAGTCCAAGGTCACCAGGGGTGAGGAAAGAGGCACATTCTTCCCATACAACTCCTTATCCCAATCCACAGCTCTCTTCCACAGCAGCCTTCCTCCCCATGTCTCGCACGTATCCATAGCCCCTAAAGCAAATACTTTAAAAAGTCTGGAAGCACAATTCAAGTTTGCATTATAACCCTTCCCATGCAGCTTAGTTATTAGCTACCGCAGAGCAATTAAGAGCTAACAAGTCTATCAGAGACAACCAGCGTCCTCTGGTTACTTTCTCCAGGCTTCCAGGGACATTTTGGCTGAACTCCTGGATGGCTCTCAGCCTCACCCTGTCACAGAGTGTCATATGGCAGAAAATTTATGGCCAACTTCTCTGCAGTGCCATGTTGCGTGCATCCTGTGTTTGTATTTCTTCACACTGGGAGCCATGACGTTAAAAGCCATGCCACCCACCTGCTCCTCATGCTTCTCCCAAGAACATTGCCCTGGTGTCCCAAAGAGCTGTAAGCCCTGCAGAAGAAGCCAAAAAGTCCATCTTTTTGTTCTGAGGTAGTACAGTGCCTGGCACAGCTAGTTTTAGTCCATGACTCAGGGCACAACCATATTAGAAATAAATAAAAGGAAGAAGGAGAACATCTTTGGGCCCACAGCTGACACTTGTGTTCCAACAACACTTAACATTGCGCAAGTCATAAGCGTTGGTATGATAGATATTTTGACTCATCTCTTCAACAATCATTTTATTTCGATCAATATTTATTTAACTTGCCATCTAGAGAAAACCTCTCTTATTTCTTCACCTGATTTAATTGATGTTCCCTGGCAGAATGAAGCTGGGCTGGATAAGACAGTACGAACCATAACAGTCTTCTTCATCTTTGCGTTGCGTCTCTTCCAACAAGTTCTGTGACTGTCGCATGGCCATGGCACATCTGACACGTCACAGACAAGCCGAGGCCGCACGTGGCTGTGTGCCTTGGGACCAGGAGCCAAGAAACACTGCAAAACAGTAAGTGTTGACACAAGGATTAGCATATTGATTCTCAATGCAAATTACCTCTTGAAACATTGTGAAACATTTCGCAGTTTCAGAGGACCTCAGAGGAGTCTGTAGTGTCTTATAGGCACCACAAGAATGAAACGCACGTCTTCAGTTGTAATGCCAAAATATAATTCTGGGTGCAGGATCATAGAAAGAGACACTCAGGTTGAGCAGATAAAAATGCATACCTGATATTCCCCTCCTGTCTGAAGAAGCACCGTAAATTACATTTCTGAGGGAGCTTTCGAACTATAGATATTTCAGGCCTTCTTGGAAGAACTTTTTGCTTTTACTTTGAAGGAAGTGGTCTCTACCTTGTGTCACCTCAGCCTCGTGCCAAGGCAGAAAAGTGGCTGCAAGCTGAAGGATTGAATCACAAAGTTTAACCTTAGCTCAGTACTCCATTTGTCTGGAAAGAAAAGTTCATTTTAGCAAGCCCAAAATAGACTGGTGTTCAGAGGAACTAATTTTTGAAGCTCCGTCACAACAAGTGCAGAGGGAAAAATGAACTTTCACATTTACATACAGCAGGGTCTGTGATCCCGAAGTCAAGGCGAGGAAGACTTGGAGCGGGGCTGTGCCGTGGCTGTGACTTGCTGCGCAGACGAGTTCACAGCCAGCTCTCTGTGCCAGCACTGGAAGTCTCTGTGAAGTGTTGAAGGGCAAGGGGTTGTACCGGCTCTCCAGTCCAAAGTCAACTGGTATTAGTAGAGGGCAGAACAATTTTATGACCATCAACAACATTAACAACCCTGTGAGCTGAGACTAAAAGCTGCAAGCCCTCATGCCACAGAAAACTTCAGAACCGCTTCTGCAAGAGGGAAAATCCTCTCCCTTCACAAATGTACTACAGCATTGCAAAAATCAGCTTGCGACCAGAACTACGGAGGCTGGCAGGGCAGAGCTGCAGGGCTGGAGACAGAGCCCTCCCAGGGACAAATCTGACACGGCGACCCACACAATGGGACACCTAAACATAGATCCAAACACATCAGAGCAGGGCGGTGAGTCCCAACACAGCTGCTTACAAAAGCAAGCCACCCAATCACAGTAAAATTTTAGGAAAAAGTCACCCTAAAGGAGAGCTCTGAGATTCACCAAAAACATCAAAGCTCGTAACTGGTGCCCCTTCCTCCAGCGATGTCCTTCCCATGCTGTTCATCTAGGTGTTGCCATGTGCTAATGCTACCGGAGTCTTTTGATGAAAAACAGCAGCTCAGAAGCATATTCAAGTACTTCGGATAAATACTTTTGGGGAGACCAGAAAGAAAAGGCCATATAAATACTCGTGTTGCTTCTGGGGAGCTGCAGGGAAAAGAGGCAAGTGTAGAAATGTCATCTTCTGCAGAGGCACTCAGGTCAGCTCAGGGTTTGTTTAACCTGGGTTCTATGGAAACAAGTTGTGTAAGGTCAGATACGGCCCATACCATTGGCTGGCTTCAGTCAAGCATGACAAGAAATGAGAACCCCTGTGATTGCCCAGCTCCTGTGAGTTTTCATGAAAACGTTACCCCTGTGTGGGTAGAGAAGAGGGGCTGTCCGTCTGCACTCATTTATCAGGCAGCAGGGTGGGGGCAGAAAATGGCCTTACAAATGCTCCAGCCCCAAGCGCTGCCCAAAGGCTTCGTCCTGTGCTGGAGCAGAAGGCATCTGGGATGCAAGCAGAGGACATGGCTCCCTGGGTGCTTGTTCCCCATGGCAGAGGGCAGCCAGCTCCAGCTTGACTGATGGGTACACCTGCTCAAAGGCCAAATCTTGGCCTTCAAGGACACACATCCCAGACCTGGGGTCCCTGCCTCAACTTTGCCACATATTGGCTTCAGGATCAGAGTTTTTTTGTTCCCTGTTTTGAGTGGCACCAGCTGAAATGGCTTTTGTTCCTGCCAAAGGGCAAGTCAGCTCTGCACTCCACACCCCAACAAGCTCCGGACGTTCACGAGAGCTGCCGGCCTCAGAAGCTGCCCATCATTGCAGGCTTTCTGCACATGGAGAAAAGGATAGGGACTGGGTAAAAACATCTCGGGTCTTTGAAACACAGAAAGAGCCCGAGTTGGTTCCACAGCCTTCCGTAGACTTAATAAAAGGTTAACCAAACTGTCTGAAATGCAAGGACACTTGGCATTCCTGCTCCTGGGGCGGCAGTAACACAGAATCATCGCACAGTTTCCTACAATTGATGCTATCGTTTGGGAGAGGCCTTGAGTACAATCCTACGGAGGTCATAAAAAAACACCTGAAGCCCAAAAGGCTGCATGACAAGAACTGAGACAGAAATTTGTACTTTTCCTGCATGTGAATATAATTCATGCAGTTCTTTATCAGAACTAATTTAACCAACTTTTTTTCATGTAAACTAAAAGCAAGAGAGTTCAAGTGGGTTCCTTTAACACAAAGGACGTCTTTTAACCCAACGTTTGCTCCACCTCTACCCAGGGCTATTAAATGGCTTAAAACGTGACACAAACACGCCTGTATACATATTACACGCATCAGCTAACTACAAACTGCTCTGAAATGATGGTGTGGATTTGCCTTAATCCTATACTGCATTGTCTGGAGACCTGATAGAATGAAGGGCTGGCAAATCGTTCCCCAGCAGCTGCCAGGACTTTTGTAGGAAAAATCCTGGAGAGACACACTCCCATGGAGCCTGCTGCAAGAAGAAAAGCTTTGGGAGTTCAACTGCCGGGGATCTGGGAACTGGACATCCTCACTGGGCGTTGAATTTGACTTCTGAACAAAGGAAGCCCAGCTCCAGCAGATGCATTGCCATCAGTTCTTAGCACACCTGCGCTTGCCATTTTTCAGTCCTCATTGCACAGGTTGGCAATCCCTTCACTAACTGCTTCCATCGGGTTATTCTGGGTTCGTGGGATGCTGTACTTGCTCGAAGATTCCCAAGAAATTACAAAATAATGTAAGTAAGTGAGTGTTTGCATCTCCCTTTGTCCCCACTCCTCTGAGGGGCAGAGAGGCACGGCACCAGGCTGTCCTTGACTCTCGGTCATGGCCAAAGGACTGAGGAACCGAGTGGGCAAAAACAGACGGATGAAGGATATTGCAAAACACCAATGAAATCCTTCCCCTTGGGATTTTGGGTTTAGGAGCCAGGCAGATGGCCGGGCAGGCATGTGGCATTGCTCCACGCGAAGGCAGGCATGCCCAGGGGAAGCCTGTGTTGTGCAAACACCTCTCGGGCAGAGTTTGCACCGGGTGAGAGAGGTTGCGGGCAGTTTTCAGGGCACTCGTGGAAAGTGTAGGCTGTTCTGTTTGGCAGAGCCCTGGTGGGGTTTGCTCAGGTGTTGCTTTACCGAGGCCACATCAGGGATGTGACAGGGAGGGGACAGCAAAGTCTGGCTGCAGAGAGGGCAGGCAAACAGCCGAGCTTCTAGGACATGAGGGAGGAAGGGTGGGCAGCAAGTGGCTGGACTGAGCCTACCTGGGTGTTTCACAGCACCTCTGCAATGTTGGGGTACCCACGACATCTCTACAACGTTGGGGTACCAGGCTGATCTCAGGAGCAGCCCGTGGGTGCTCCAACCATCTCGGGGGCCTCCAGCCTGGGCAAATCCCACTGTCATTCCTCCAGCTACCCATCTCCATCCCACCCCAGCAGCCCCACCGCACACTGCCCTTCCTGGCAGCCTGGGGACACGGGGCAGGCAGGGAGGTGCCAGCAGGAGTCCCCAGGGGCTGGGCTTTGGTGGCACTTCATTGCAACGCAGAGAGGTCAGGTAGGGAGATGAAATCTCTGCATATAGCTTCTGTTGCAAGACAGAAACTGTGCAAGGCATGCTTGCTAGCTATGAAAAATTATCCAGGGAGAAGGTTTCTCTCTTGTGAAATACACCTCCTGATCATCCCACAGGAGCAGCCCTCACAGTGCTGCCATCACGCAGATTCCCATTTCTGCCTTGGACTTGCTTTGAGGTTTTTGGAAACATCTCCAGGCCGCTCTCAAGCCACGTTATCCTGGCTGCTTTTCCTAAAACACACCATTTCGGTTAGAGGAAAAGAAGCCCCAAAACCCAACTCCAGTTTCATGGTATTGATACAAATGTTTAAGATTTTATTGGGGCTTATCGTATATAATTTTGGCTAGAGTCCATCTTTACGCTCAGAGTATGTATATGTGCACTCCTACTCTTTAATGCGCTGTTCAGAGGCATTACTGACACGTGAAGCAGTGAAACTTAGCAGGCCTTCCTTTAATGAGTTTAATCTCTGTGTGCACAAAAGCAGAGGAGTCACTGCTTGCCTGGCCATCTCACTTCTCTGTTTCCAACATCACTCTCTGATGCCTGCAGAATTACTACAGATAAGAAAGAATCATCCCTCGGTTAACTAAATGTGCACACACTTTTTGTAGGAAAAGAGGAAAAATTGGGTATTTTCATGTTGCCTTTAAGGAGTTTTACCGGTGCAAGAGCACTGGTAGATTTGGGCTGGTGTGCGGAATGTTTCTTGGAGAAGCAATCCCCTTGTCGTAGGCTCTCATTTGCACCCAGTTGGATATGAAAGCAATTTCTAAACACAAAGCTTCCTCACAGCCTTTACACACTTGCAATGTGAAAGGCATAAATTGCTGAATAAGCTTGCGTGGAGACCTTTACTTAGGTAGGAATTTTGGTAACCACGAGCCCTCTGCATGGAGCTGCCCCGTTCCCAGCCATCAGATCACAAATGCCGCGTCAGGGCGCTCAGCAGCCACGAACTTGGCAGCTTGACATTCTCCCCTTCCAGAACTTCAGGCTTAGATTTATGCAAACCACCACGGCAGTCACGTGAGTCCACAAAAACCCACATCTGTTTCTGGTGAATATCATTTCAGTGGGGAAAAGGAGCGAACCCCCGCAGCCAGCCAACTTATCATCTTTTATTGCTGCTCCCAGGGAGTGACCCGGCCGTGACAGGGGAACAGGCTCCTCAGAAGCCACACACGTCACCGGTTACACAAGGCACATAAAGCACGACGGTGTCATCACCACACCTCTGTTTTTTAAAAATACACTTCCTTCTGCTTTTAGGTTGGGTCCAGTTGTTCATGGGGAGTACCCGGCCCTGCATGAGGAAGCAGTGAATCCTCCTCCTTGAAGGCGTGTTGTAACAAAGCTCTGCTCAGGGATTTCCTGCCGGATCAATATTTCCTCAGTAAAACACAGCACATCTTTTTTGCATCTTCAGGCTGTGTATGTGTACACTGGTGAAGCTACACTGCCCGCCACGTGACATCCAGGCCAGACTTGAGGGAATCAGAACCATCACAGACTGATGGAGGTTGGCAGGGATCTCTGGGCCCACTCGGCTGAACCCCAGCCCAAGCAGGGACACCAGAGCAGGGTGCCCAGGCCCATGTCCAGGCGGCCTCTGGAGATCCCCAAGGAGACCCCACAGCCTCTGGGCAGCCTGTGCCAGTGCTCCGTCACCCACACAGCACAGATGTGCTCCTGCTGCTCAGAGGGAGCCTCCTGTGCTCCCGTTTGTGCCCAGTGCCTCTGGTCCTGCTGGTCTGCTCTGGTTTTCTCCCGAGACCTGAGACACAGCCTCTCAAAATACCAATGCACGCACAAGGGAGTAAGAGACCAATTTATCGCAGTTTGGAAGAAACTGCTCTAACTTAAGGAACGCGTAAGGGAAGCTGTAGACAAAACAGCAACCACGACAGTGAGACCCCTTTCCAGGACTTCTTTCCAAGTACGTGCTCTGGGCGGGGCAGCCAGATAGGATCTGCAGCACCATAAATCAATTCGCTGCAAAGCGAAAAGAGAAATGGGTTGTGAAACGAACTGTAAAATAAACATCTAATGTAAACATGGAAAATGCGGTGGTTTGTTTTTTCTGTCTGGGAGCCCAAGTCCAGTCCGAGTTCCTGGCTGGCTGTCCTGCGTCCTCCTCCAGCCCTGGGCTCCCTGATAAGCCACTGCTCACCCAAAGCCGCCTCTCCCGCCCCACCGCGCCGTCCCACCCCAGCCCCGTCCGTGGGGCTTCCCGCTCACAGTGCCTCCTCATCCAGCCCATCCTCCCTGACACATCCTCAGCAGGAGAAGCTGGCCCGCTCAGGAACAACCCTGACCTTATCACCTGTATTTCAGCTTCTGACCATGGAGAAGAAACCTACAGGGCAGGGATCTGCTCAGAGCTTCCGCTCTCCCAAGAAACAGGAGTAAATGACTTCTGCTTGAGATCTGCCTGGGGAATGAATGAAGACAACACACAGCTCCTTAGGGGCAAAGGGAGATGCTGGAAAGCAGGAGGACACCGACCTCCCCCAGGCTGCTGAGCTGGTGGCTGGGGGCCATCGGAACCTCTCTGAGGCGTGGGGCACAGCCGGCTCCTGTGTCTACTCCAGGACATTGCTCAAAGCCTGCTACGCTCAGCCCAGGGGAAAAGATAATGATTTGCTACTGTACATAGAGACCTGTGCCTCAGGTAGGAAAGGGCAGAAGCCTCTTTGCTGCTTTCTTTTTTTTTTTTTTT
>WBMW01003369.1:591113-663597 GCA_013396635.1 Penelope pileata
TTTTTTTTTCTGTTTGTTTCATTTCTAAAGGTGCTTTAACTCTGTGAGGGAAGTCATAGCAGCACAAGGTTAGGAGGGACCGCAGGATGCAGTGTATCTCCAGCTCTGAGGCATGGAAAATCCAGGCAACATTTTTCACCCAAAAGCACCCTCAATGAAGAGGAGTCCACACCTCTAGGAAATGTTTCAGTTACCCTCCGAGCTAGGAGAACATAGCCTACATTTACTGCAAGTGAAACACAGCTTTGTGTCCTCTCCTTCGTGGGCAGAAGGGTGGATTTAGTAATCTATAGCACAGAGGGAAGTTTGTGTCTCCTCTCAACCTGTTCTGACATACAGTAGGCCTTTTCTCACAGGTCCCCGTTCTCTCTTTGAGTGTATATCCGACTCCACCAGCCCAAGCTGCCACTAAAAACTGTTGAACAAAAATGGGATGGGGACAGAGACACCTGTGATGCAAGGAGGGGGACACTCAGGGGTCCGCTCATGGAGGAACACTTGTGCAATGAGCATACACCTGCTGCTCCAACCAAAAGAGAGGAGATTGAGGTCAGATGTCAGGAGGAAATTCTTTGCTCAGAGGGTGGTGACAGGCTGCCCAGAGAAGGTATGGACGCCCCATCCCTGGAGGTGTTCAAGGCCAGGTTGGAGCTCAATGGTCTTTAAGGTTCCTTCCAACTCAAACCATTCTGTGATTCCCAAAGGAGCCCTCTCCTGGGGCACCGCAGGGCCCTCTGCCTGAGGGCTGTGTGTCCCACAGCTGCCGGGCCCGTGACACAGCAGCAGGCAGAGGCTGCTGCTGGCCTCCAGCCCCCATGGTCATGGGCATCCCGCCGGTGCTGGGCAGGGCTGGCAGCATGGGGAGCACGGGGATGAGTGTGGCCAGAGATTAGGGTGACAGCAGGAGGATGGGACAGGTGGGAGCAGAGATAGCGTCTGGGACCCTGCTTTGGAAACACGTGGGAGAGTTGATAGCTGTCTGAGCACCTCGGTCGGTGGAGGACTGGTCCCCGCCTCCAGGTTTCTCTCCTGTGGTTCTGTCAGGAGGAGGGCAAGGGCTGAGGGGGGACTCGTGGCCAAAACCCCTGCGTGATATGGCAGGGAAATCCCCAAGGGATAGGGACTTCTAGCTGATTGCAATTTCCCCACAGAGGAGCAGGCACACTGCTGGCACAGCACGGCCCCGTTCTTGGGCACACCAAGTTTGGGAGCAAACTGCTTGAAGGCAAACAGGGCACTTGGGCGGTGTGGCATAATGGGGATTTCAGATAACAGGAGTCAGAAGAAAACAGGAGCCCTTCCAACCCAAGTCTACTCTACCCATTTCTGAATAAATCTCCTTTGTGCAGACCTTCATCCAAGCGCCAGATTCAACTCTCCTTTGCTACTTCTTGAACAGCTCCAACCTGAGACTATTGTCTCGGAGGTGATGCCTGAGACAAGGCCAGACCAAAAAAAGTGTGTGTGTGTGCAGGCGTGCTAGACAAACCACCTCAACCTGGTCTTTCCTCAGCCATGGGCTCACCCAGCCTTCCTGTACGATAAATCCGGCCTTCAAGACGGTCCTGAAATGCTGAACATGCAGCTACAGAGGACCGGTGGTTGGCAGCTCTGCCCTCGCACAGCGGCTGGAACTGGATGATCTTCGAGGTCCCTTCCAACCCAAGCCATTGTATGATTCTATGGTTCTACAATTCTGCGATTCTCTGACCGTCAATTATAGTTCAAAAGAAACAGATAAGATTTTTGTTCCCTTCTGGATGTGGTAATCAGAATTAGGTGTTCAAATTCTCTTACCCTTCAAGAGACAAAGTTATCAGATTTTCGGCTTGCAGAAATCAAGGCAGCCGGAGGTTGCCAGCTTTATTTAACACACCATGGACCAGGGTTGCAAATGCTTGCCTTGCCACAGGGCAGACGCGGATGGTAGTTCTGCACCAAGCCTGCACAAAGCCACTTCTCAACATCCACTTCTCACAGAAAGGCTCAGCAGAGCACAGACAAAGAGAGGCACTTACAGCAGGTGAGAGGCGTCCATTTCTCCCCTTCCTCTGGCTGCAGAGGTTTGCTCTGGAGAGCCACGCTTTGCCACTCAGCGCAGCCGTACCCGGCGAGAGGGCTGCAGCCACCAGCACTCACGCTCAGCTCCACACCTCCTGCCCTTAGCAGACCCTCCAACAGAGCCGGGCTTATGCTGGCTGCAGACTCGCTACTCTGCACGAAATAACACTTAAGGTTTGCCCTATATTAAAAAAAAGCTCTGATGTAGCCGGACCAGCAAACTCAGTCTTCAGACTCAGACATCGCTTGTAGCAGCAGAAAAAAAAGGGGCTGCTGCTTGCCAGCAGCGCTGGAAGGCGGGGAGCTGCACTGGCAAGCAGCTCCTGCCAGACAATCGTGTCTGCGCCGGCATTCTTGCTCCCATAAAAACATCATTAACATTAATCATACCCACAACTGGCATCGCTGTCCCCACAAGCATCTGGCCCTGGAAAATCAGGGAATGTAAAAAAAAATTCACAGAACTTAAAAAAAAAATAAATTCAGAGAGAGATTTCTGGAGATGAAAAGTTAGGAAGACCATCTTCACGTGTTGCCTCATTTATCATCGCTGTATGCTCCCATCTCTTCCGATTCCTCAGCACACAGAGGAGAACCCCCTCCTAGGTGCATGCCATGAGGCAGCCAGGTGGGAGCCCGAAAACACCCAGGCACAGCGGAGCTTTGACTTAAATTGTGGCTTTTCCATAGAGCCCTCCTACGCTGAGTGACGGTGCACAGCAAAAATTTCCGTATAAATGAGACAGCACCGGCATCGCTTTTTCGTAATGGATGCACACTGAGGCTGATAGCCCAGTTTGCTGTTGCAAGTACAACTCTGAGGAGCAGTGCAAATGGCAATGGGTTTCATTTAATGAATAAAAGGATTACATTTTTTGTTGTTTTTTTTTTTTAAATTTTAGTTCTTCTACGAATCACTTCTAAGTGCTGACTTTTCTCCAGGACATTCATCCATGAACAAGTTAAAATGCACAAGCCTGGATATCCCTAAAACAGAGGTGCCTATAGAGATTTAAAATGAAGCGCTGGCAAAATATGTTTTTTTTCACTGAAGAAGCGATCGCAACACGAGGGGCTGCATAGATGCGCTGCCCCTTGCTCACGGCGGAGGCTTGGAAGGGCGAACCTTGGTCTCTGGGTGGGAAGGTGTGCTTTACACTCACATTCCCCTCTGGGGAAGCATAAAAAGTTGCTTTTTCAGTTCTTTTTCCTTTAGGAGCTCGGTGACACCAGGAGGGACCATGGCAATGAAGGGGCGCAGCGGCTGATGCCTGGGAGCTCCCATCCCAGGTCTGCATGCTCCAGGGAAAGGGCAGCCCTGGGGCACTTCATTCCGCTTTGAGCAAAACCAAAGTCTTAAGATGTCACCTAAAACAGGTGAAAATTCGGCAAGAAATCACCTGATCTGGAAGTTGAAAGGGTTTTTATGAATGTCTTATATTTTCATTGATTTCCCCAACTTCGCATCAACCAAAAAAGACACAGGTTTCTCTAAACCCACACATCGTTTAGGCTAATTGCTGCTGCTAGATTGAGATGTTGTATCTCATTTCCCAGATTAAATCTTTTCCTTGCTATGTTGTCACAGCATCAAATATTGCGAACAGGAGATGCTCTGCTCTTAAAAGCAAATGTTGCGGCACATGCAAAACTACTGTGCCGTTAGTATGAAAGGAAAATCCAAGTACAAAAAGAAAAAAAATCCAGAATGAACTCTCAGAACTTTATCAGACAACTGCAAAGTCTTCTAAAGATCTAAAAAAAAATAAAACTAGACA
This sequence comes from Penelope pileata, assembly GCA_013396635.1. Taxonomy (NCBI): domain Eukaryota; kingdom Metazoa; phylum Chordata; class Aves; order Galliformes; family Cracidae; genus Penelope; species Penelope pileata. Next base: position 594,953 of record WBMW01003369.1, read on the forward strand.
ACAACAAAACCCAACCTTTTTTGTTGTTCCAATGGCATTTTCTGTGCTTCACTTTTACATGACAACAGCAAAACCAAAGCCCCACTGGCTCTGCTACACGGGCTGGGCAGGGCAAGCACGGAAGCGACGAGGCAGCGCAGAAGTGGTGGCAGCGGGATGAGTCTGTGGCATCTGCTCCATCTGGCTTGGGCTCCACTTCGCCCGAGCCGTCCTCCTTTTGGAAAGCAAGGTATCAGGCACCACGACTCCGTCAGAAATAGAGGCAGGCTCCCAGATGTGCTTATCTCAAGCTTCTTGAAAGCACCCCTAGCTTCCTTGGCAGCCGTAGCCAAACACTAGCTGCAAAACGTTGTTTTCCCTGGTCTGGTCTAACCAGCAACTCAGCACATGCAGTGGGAGCTCCCAAAATAGCACCGGGTTGCCTCACCAGCCTCGGCAGCTGCTCAAAAGGCCTTTGGTTTTCTGGGACTTGGAGAAGTTTAAGAAGTTTGGCCTTATTTTGAAAGTATTCTGAAAGATAAGGATGAAATGTTGCACGGCCGGGTGAACAGCAGGTCACTGTCAAGACATTGCACAACACAACCCAGTAGGCTTAGCACAAAACTTGCAGGGGTTTTGATCTGCTTGCTGCTGCCCTGACCTAAATTTGGGTCAAAGCTGAGGCCCCCCCCGTGCTGGCAGCTCACTGGGCCGAAGGCTTTCACTGAGTGTCCTAAATGCCAAGGGAGCAATGCCGAGGAGGAGGACAAGGCAGGTCCTTCACCGCCAGCAAAATAGGTCTGTTTTCCAGGAGCTAAGGCTGTTTTCTGACTCTATCTCCCTGCTGCACAAAAAGGCTGCTCTCTCTTGGAACCATCATTTGCTTTTGAAAAGCAGCTCCTGAAGCCATACCCATCTGCGCTTCCCGTCAGGGCGGGAGGACAGCGTTTGTCGACGTGTCTCCTGTTTCTCAGCACGCTCCCCCGCGCCTCGGCCAGAGCCCTCGGTGTGACTTTCTGCTGAGTCAGGCTGCTGGTTTTCTTATCCCCAATCCCAAAGGGGTGGTTTCAAGCACTCCAGACATTTTTCAAGCACAGTTTGAAACCCAGCCAAGCCCAGGGCGACACAGCTCTTCTTGCAGCTGGGCTGGCTTCCTCCAGGGAAGGGCGAGCTGGGCTGCAACAGCGAGGCGCAATGTCACCCCCGGGGACACCCAGCAGTGACAGTCTGACCCGGGCAAGATGTCAGAAGGACTTTCTCCATCAGGCAGTGCGCAGGGCTTGGTGTCACCTTCCTCACCTGGCACCCTCCCTGCGCTGCTGCCCGTCGCTCACCCCTTGGCAGAGGGGCACCACCCCGTTTGCTGCCCCGTCTTCCTCACCTGTTGCCCCAGGGACCCGGTCCCATTGCGCAGCATCCCCTGCTCCAGCAGCAGCACTGGGATGAGCGGTTTAATTAACTCTGTAGCATACTGTCTGCAGTGGAAGGGATGCCAGGCAGGGACAGCCCTCTCCTGGAGATGCCTCTGCAGAGCCACAGGACCTACAGGTCCTACAGACCCATGCCACCACAACATCCCCCTCCAGCCCCTCTTCCAGGTCCTGCGTTTCGATGTCCGTCACGTAACAAAACAGAGCAAAGGCAAATCTGCAATGTAGAGATCCATTATGCTTTATTTACATGCGTCACCATCTCTTTTACAAACTAGATTACAATTTAAAATGGAATACACAAGGCAATATCTACTAACACCAAGTGGAGTAAGCACTGCGTCTCTACTTCGTTTGGAAAGGGGCAGGTTTTGCTCCAAAACAAACTTCCTTCCATCTCTGTGTAGTAAGGTAGTATATTCATCCAGGGCAGCATCTTTTTTTTTTTTTTTAATTTTTTTTTTTAAATTATTTTATAAAATCCTCAGTAAGACTGCAACATGAGAGTGTCTGCTTTCAAATGAAAGTACAAGATAGCCCAAATGAAAAGTATAAACTGTTCAGCTCTTCGGTATGTAAAGACGGCCATGCGCGCTAAGGCTGTGGATTTAATATTCTTCCAATTTACATGGCTTGAAACAGAAACAGATAAAACAGTTTTACAGATACTGTATACATATTTTTTTCCAACCATGCAACTTTTTTTAAAAAAAGTTTAACATGTGAAGCCAAATGTACAATCCATTTTTCCAACCCATAGGAACGAAATGTATCTGGTCCCCCTTCGTATCTGTTGGCAACTCCTAATGAATATCGTGTACCAAAAACAATTACAGGACACTGATTGCCAAGCAATGGCGTCATTTGAGAGAAATACATGACCTAAGGGGTTAACTTTTTGAAGCAGTGGCACAAAAATTTCTGGAGTTAAGCAGTGGCCAACTATCCACTTATTTTCATGAGAAAAAAATTAAGTAAACCCAAAAATAAACCCAGACTTATTAAATAAACCCCCACAACTGTGACTAGGAACTGCATAAACGCCACTTTTTAATACCTTTTGTAAAGTGTTTAAATGATGCCTGTGGAATCGTTCTGGGCCTTTATCTGTTTTACGCGATTTCAGAAGGAAAACTATGCAGAAGAACGTTCAAAATCGCAAAGGCCAAAGCTTTCCGAAAGGTGAGCTCGCCAAATTAACTATTTTAATCCGTATTTTGACACCTAGACAAGTGACCCTTGAGTTCAGCAAGACGCAGCGATTTATTCGGCACCTCTGGAGACGAGGGCGATTTTTAGGCACCTCAGCTTGAGGACGAGGTGGCCCCGGGGCAAGCAGGCACCTCTGCGCGGTTTGAGAGGTGACAGCCCCGTGACACCACGTCCATATCCCAGACTCGTGATGCCTGACGTGAGGCACTTCAGTTTGAAAATTTTGGCCACAAAAACAAGCGACAGAAACCAAAGCAAACTGAAGAGGTTGTCCAAGTCCACCCCTCTTCAGCACGTGCTGGGATAGTCTCCAGCACAGGGGCCCGACGTGGCCGAGACACGCCAGCGGCAATGCTCTCCTTGACATGGCTGGGAGGTAGATTAAGCCTTTTAGTTGCTAATGCTTTTAATTAAAAAAAAAAAACCCTTCTCTGCCATTGACTGGCTGTCTCTGAATCAATTGTTTTTTCTCCATTTTCTGAACAGAGCGGACCATGCGTTTCTCTCTCATTTATGCCAGTGTGCGCTAGCTGCATTGAGCTCGACGGAGCAAGGCTGCCCTGGCGGGGCAGAAGTGCCCCGGGTTGCTTTAGACTAAGGGGCCTTCCCTTGCACTGGATAAGAACTGCACCCATACCGAGAAACAAAACCGAACAGTGAGCTTTTGTCACCTCGGCCGTGCCACCACATCAACACTGGTGCTGCCCGGGTGCACTAGAGACCTGGCAGGTGGCCTCTGGGCAGGCCCCAGGCCTCACTGCCGACATCACCCGTTCAGGGAGCTCTGCCAGTGCCAAATCCTTGGGACATGGGGACAAGCACAGGCCGGGGCAGCAACCAGCGTGGGGAAGGAGCACCAGAAGACAGGCCTTCGGTGTGCACTCCTATTTTGGGATGTGCCGGGAAGCTGATGGCTAATCTAGGGGAGGCCCACAGGGAAGCCCTCGATTCTGGTTACGAAGTGCCAGCAGCTGGACCCTGGTAAGCAAAGTGACGCCTAGGCCAGGTGACCTGTGGCACACTAGCATCTGGACAGCTGGTAACGACCGACCTCCTTGAATACTGAAATGGGCAGTGAGCATCAGCTGCCTCCCCTGAACTTTATCACATAGTCCCCATGCTGACAAATAGACCAACTCAGTGTGAAAATAAGAATTTCCTTTTTTTAAAAGCAACGATGATAAACCCTTGGCTGCTTGGAAGAGTTGATATGCTACAGGGCAACAACAACCACAACTGCACAGAGTTCACACAGTCATAACGGCGGGATGAAACCAAGAGGTGCATCTGTACGAGAACGGTGTGAGCATGAGGGGGGCTACGGTACGAAACAGAACTTCCATCACACGGGGAGCTGTTATTTCACCAATATCACCTTGGGGACCTGGAGAATGAGGAGCGAGGAAGGGCCCATGAGCGCTCGCGTGGGCGTGCATGACTGCGTGTGCGGTGGCAGTGGCGAGAGAGAGTCACTCCACATTGCATGGTACACGGACCGGTGGCAACTCATGCACTGAGACTTTGGGTTAAAACGCTAGTTGGTTTTCCTAACATCCATGCATAATGATCCATTTCTGTACATAATAAAATATATTTATATATTTATATGCGCAACGCCTTTATGCAAAGGAAAAAACTTCATATATCACTTTGGAGAATTATGTATACACTGTCCTATTCAGAACGTCTTCATACCAAGTTCTTATGTACCATTGGTGTTTTCCCCTCTTTTTTGGTATCCCTCCCCCCAGGATGCTAATAAAAAGTAATCAAACTTTCCAGATTATAGAGAGGATCTATACAGCACCATACCTTTTATTCATTATTATTATTATTCATTTTACAAAAGAAAATCTTAAGAAGCAAAATATAAAAAACTGCCTTGTCGTTCAGTGTCATTTATCCTGTTACAATCTATGCTCATATGAAAAGCCATTTGTACGCTATTGTCACCTTGCCATTCCCTCTCCTGCTTCGTCTTCCACTATGGATTATATACAATGAGAAGGAAAAAATCATCAAGGATATGTCAAAAATAAAAAATAAAAAAAAAAAAGGATCACTGATGCAATAACACACACTGCAACGATCTGTGCCTGAACACCCGGTGCTGCCGCTGCCATTGACCTGCTGATGCACAGCCCGCTCGCCCACCTCCCCTGCCAAGAGGCGTGTTCCTTTATTTTTGCTTCTCCAGACAGCTCTTTACAGGTGGCTACGCTCAATGTGTCTGGCAGCAGAGGGGCAGCTCAGCCTAAAGCTTCTCTCCATGCTACCTCTGGCAGCCCTGCTAACGTAAGGAGGGAGGTGAGCCCACTCCGGTGGGATCCTGTGGCAGCGAAGGCAGCAGCACCTGCGGCAGTTCGTCCTCGGCAGCACCAGCAGGGAGGCTCCCTCGCTGGTTTCCCTGGCTTTGCAATCTTCCCTGGCTTTGCAATCAACCCTGGCTGGATGCTTACAGAAAACGGAGGCGTACCATTCAGTTTAAGGAAAGAATAAGAGAACAAACAAACCAACCAACCCAACAAGCAAACGGACCACACGAATCGCCTCTCTCTGGAATTCGGTCGGCTGGTCGGCGTAATGAAGGCTGTATATTTGGAAAGCCCTGGCATCTGAGCAACGCTGGGTTATGACCATTTCCTTGCACGTACGCAGTGTTTCAAATTCCCCCGGGAGAGAAAGCAAAAATGGTCAAAAATCTAAAGGAAATCAAACTGGAGGTTGCAGGGAGGAGGGTGGGCAGACAGGGAAAACCTCCAAAAAGAAAAGCCAACTTAAAACATCCCATAAACCATTACTATATTGAAACACCACATACTCATTGACAAGTAACTACTGTAAAGGCTACACAGCGTGTTCTCAACAGGATGGTGCTGAACATTGTCTCCACAGCAGGTGCTTGGCCATCCGAGAAAAGGAAGATTTTGCATACTTCAGAATGAGTTCAATTCCAAAGAAAAAGAGAAAGAAAAAAAAAAAAAAAGAGGATCTTCACTCAGATAAGGGGCCTATTAACAGTCTGCTTCGTTAGGAAAATTATGCAGGGTTCACAAAGGTCGTAAGCTGTAAACAGTATCACTGTCCACTTGCTGACAGCAGATTTGGCAAAGGGTTCTCTCTACATCTCGTGTCAGTTTGAGGGCCTGGAGAGGAAGAAGAAAAAGAAAAGACAGTGAGCTTGCTACAAAAAAAAACCCACAAAGCAACAACAAAACCCAACCAAGCAAACCTCCAAACCCAACAACAGTCTACACCAACAAGCAATTTTAATTCGTTTGCATCCTGAAGCTTCAAACATACAGCACAGGGACAAGCTGCACCACCACCCTCCGTGGAAATGCTTCTCTCTTGCCACAGTCTGAGCATGCTGTTCTGGCTTAGCTGCTCCTGAGCACGAATTAAAAACCCTCTCTTGAAAGTAAAGCAATGGCAAAGTCTAATTTACGCAAACCCAGAACACTGTCTATTTGTTAAGCACATTTCCAGGTGAAGCATGGAAGAACCCCTCAGCTTCCGGAGATTTTTCATCATCACGCTATCTTGCCGTCCCCAAGAGGCTGGACAAATCTCCTGTCAGCATCTGACATTGAACGCCAGCCCTGAATGACAGCTGAAGGATGCTGCCCAAAAGCAGCAGCAAAGAGACACAAATTTGGGGTTGGACTGTTAAATTCTCCATGAAATGCGAACATTTCAACATGCCAAAGGGACAGGTTTTAAAGGCGGGCAGAGGCTTAAGGATACAGGTAGGCAACACATAGGGATTTGAGAAATATATACCTTTAAACATTCCCATGAAATCCGTTCCATCTCCAGGAATCCCACTTGGTAGCCACCATGTGACTTCTCTTACTGACCTGGCTCAGAAGCGGCTTCTGAACCCGGGGCTCAGTCCCCCACATCCCCTAAAACCTTTCAAGGATTTTCCCTGAGATGAATGATTGGTGATTTTTTCCTACGGTGCAAGAACAAGGGAACACTCGCTGAAGCCACAGAGCAATCTGAGTCGATTAGGGGAATGCTTTTGCTCTCTGCAAAGCCTGGTGCCAGCCACCCTCAGGAAGAATGGCGGGTTTAGGGAGGCTGCCGGATTAATCTGGCGGAGCAGTTCCTGCAAGGGAAATGGCTCCACATGGAAGAAAGGCTCTCGTGAGATGACTCCATTACTGCACAGACTGTTCTGAGGCTTCTCCTTTTGAAGGTGCCAGGCACCGATCCTATGATAACATTTTATTAAAATGACCTATTCTGATAATGCTAAATGATTGATGGAAATTTAATCATTTTGTCTGATGGTTATTAGAGCAACAGTGTGACAGCTGCTCCCTGTGCCATTAGGGGAGAACTTCATTCAGAGTGGCTTAGGGAGCAGACAGATTGCGCCTTTCACCCAAACAAAATTTGGCTTTAGCCTTAATTACGTGCAGGGTTTTGGGGTAGACTGTTTTACGAATAAAGGGATTTCCAACTGGATCAACATATTGATTTCTTCATTTCCAAAGAGCAAATTAATGCTAGCCCTTTGCTAATGTGACTGCCTGGCAACAACTCCATTTGGTGCATGTGTCCCCATGGCCACAACAAGGTCACCAGAAGATCCCAGATGGGCCTGGCAACTCCCAGTATAACCCAGCAGAGATTTTTGCAGAAGAAAAGAGTGGCTGCCCTTTGCAGGGCCATGCTCCCTGGCTTCCCACTGCAGTTGTGGCACCGAGGCTGGAAGCTGGTGGCTTCCCAATGCGCAAGCTCATCAGAAGGAAGGGCTGTGGTACCCTGTACTGCAGCGGCGAAGTGGGCAGGTCCAACAGAGCAGCCAGCTAAGCTAAGCATGGGCTGAATTTGAGTCCTGCCGATTTCAAATTGAGCTTCAAGTTAAAAGGAAAGGAATACAAGAGCTCCTAAGAACCAGAGTAGTGTTTAACATTTGGATTAAATATGTATGTAAAATATTCTCCTATGAAACGCAACAAAAGGATAAACTGAAGGACAGATGCTCACAAGCATCATTTGTGTAAGTGGAACTGCCTGATGTTACCTTCTGAGAGCACCAGTCCCTCAGACAGCGCAAACCTTCAGGAGACTGAAGCTTAACCAAGGCAAATGGTGGAACTTGCTTATAGCAGAACCCAAACACGTTCAATTTTCACAGTTCTGTTTACACACTTTGCAAATGGATTAAAAAATGGAAAGAAGCAGATCAAAGTCTTAACCCCTGTGCCTCTGAATTACCCATTACAGCCCGTAACAGACCCACACACTCTCACTTTCTGCCTCACCACAAAAAGTCTCTGCCCGTTGCCTGCTATCACGTAGCAATGAAAACCATACCAGGCAGGGAAGTGAACATTCCAGCAACACCTCCATGCACCAGTGGTCCTCCAACACAACTGCCCACTTCTTCCTCATCCCAGCTCCAGCATCTCCAGCTCCACCCTGAGCCATCACTAGGATTTCTCACGCTCCCAATGGCTGCTGGAAAAGCCCAGTGTCTGCGGTGTCACTCCCAAACCACAGAGGCAGGTGGGGCTTCTCCTCCAGTGAGGCAGGACGATGCTGTCCTCTGAGGGCAACAAGCAGCTCTCCAGGCAAAGTAATGCAGCCCCTGCTTTATTCTGCTTCCTGGTCTTTATTAGCAGGGGCTCTTTTCAGAGAAAAGAGCAACAGAAATGTGATCATAAGAGTGATTGAAAAAATACATGGAATAGAGGTAATGGGTAGATAGAAGGAGAGTGAAGAAAGCAGGGCTGGCGGGTTAGAGAGCAGTGCTCAAAAGCAGTGCAATGGAACAGCTGAGAGGCTGCCATGGCGAACTGACCAGCAGCCTCCATCCCCTTGCTCTGAAGTGTAGCACAGTCTCCTGTTTGCCTAGGCTGGAGGGAACACCCAGACAGGACACGTCCTGAAGAGCATCCTCTGCCTACACTTCTTAAGCCAGTTCCTGGAAAATTCAGTGCTGTCTTAACCAGCCCCTCTGCCAAACCTGCAGCCCATTTTTGATCATCAGAGAGCAGAAGACTTCAGAGGGTGGAAAGGAATCTTAGAATTTCTCCCGACATTTCTTGGACTTTTTTCTTTATCTTTTCTTAGAGACTTCCTTCTGAAGAAAATGAAGGTTTTCTTGTGAAAATCTTCAGCCCTCACAGCTGAGCTGATAGCTGGGCTCTGCAACACACAGGCATGCACTGGAAGCAGAGGCAATTCCACTCTGGTGTTTTGACATCACAAGAAGCCTAAGTACTCTATCAAACTACAGCTTATGCAACCACATATGCATGTGGCTGGTGAAAATGAACACTTTAAAACAGAAACAGAAAAAGCACTAAATTAGGGGTAGTTCAAGATGAACTCTTGCTTTGTCACTTCCCACAGACATTCTGAGCCCTACATGGTAAATCTGTTTATCCTATTTGGTGGAAGAACACAAAGCAAAAAGCAGAAATTTCGCTGTTTCCTAATTCTCCAGTAACTATGTGGGAGATAAGATGCCCATCTTCTTTCCTTTCCTACACCCGCCTGTCCTCTACTTTGCTACCCACCTGCCATAAAGGCTGCCCTTGCATTACTCTTGTCCAGCTGCTGGTTGTGATCTCCCTCCCTACAATCACATTTCCTAACCTCTGTCTCACATCACACCACCACCACCTAAGAGGAAGGTGGTCTCCCAAGCCCTACACCAGTTAGCGGACCATCAGGGAATCTCTGAAGGATCATCTGTTCCATATTCTTTCTCCCTTTGATTTCCACCAGTGCCAATCACGCAGCAGTAGAAATTTCTTCAGATTGCAAAGGTGGTGGAAACAATTATGCTCCCCAAGAGTGAGGCACAGATGATGTGCACTGGTGCTACGTTTATGTCAGCCAACCCCACCATCAGCACATACAGTGATTTGCAAAAAGCAAAGTGATGTGCTCCTTCTCATGATGATGGCAGTAGGATCTGCACCATCAACACACAGCTCCTCTGCAAAGCAGCCTACTGAGGCCCTCCCCATTTGGCTGCAAGGCTTGTTGAGCGGATTGCATCTTGAAAAATACCACCACTCCAGGTCTGTAAAGCAAGTATTTTCCTTGGGTACCACCCAGTATGACTCCCCAGGGACAGGAAATCCCAACAATGCCTTTTACAAGCAGTGGTCCAGAGATTTGGGATGTAAACATTTTGAAGGAAATGCATGTCCTTTAGGGACAGATGTGCCTTTGTTTTGTTGCCTCTGGCCCTTGCTTCTGTCATCACCACCAGCAGTACAGCATCTCTTCTAAAATTAGAGGGGCTCAAAAAGCAACACTTGACTAGGTATGGTTAAAGCTTTTCCCTTAGGTTAATACTCTGCCATAGGTTTTCACAGATCAATAATGAAGAATACAAAGTATTTGTTGGAATTGAACAAAGAAAATAACTGTTGTGGCCTTCAATAATGACAAAGTGGCAGCATGAGATTTTTTGTAGAATCACAGAATGGTTTGGCTTGGAAGGGAGCTTAAAAATCATCCAGTTCCACTACCTCTGCCATGGGCAGAGTTGTCACTTACCAGACCAGGTTGCCCCAGGCACCACCCAGCCTGGCCTTGAACACTGGAGGGGAGCTCCACAATTTCTCTGGGCAAGATGAGAATGAAAAATAGAAATGCTGAAGCCACGGTGGTACCATACAGGCTCAGCACATGCTGCACTGGAGTGGCACTGTGCCAAAATGCAATGCTGAGGTCAGGTCCAAGAGAAAGAAAAGAGATGGCAACTTCATGTACTTTCTTTCAAGGGCCTGGACTTCCAGGCATGTTGCAACTTCACTTTTTTTCTTTGAATTGTACTCAGAAAAATAATATTTTTCTGGTTCAGTCTGGGGGGCAGAGAGCAAGGGAAGAAGAATGGAAAAAGTAAGAAAGCAGCACAGAACTAGGGCATGTGGGAGCTAAAAATCTGCTGTGCTGGTACTGCACAGGCATGTAAAGACGAAAGTGTATCTTTTCCTTCTGTTGCTGCCTTTTCACTCCAAAACACATTGCAAACCACAGCAGACAACCAAATATTTTGGAAGTAAATGTAACTGAAGATGTCAGATTGTTCTTTCTTTCTTCCTGTGTCAGCTCTGCAATAAAAGGCTTGCCAAGGACTGCAGTGAGGTGCCATGGCTCAGGTTGGATATCAGGAAAAATTTCTTCTCAGAAAGAGTGGTCAGGCCTTGGAACAGGCTGCCCGTGAAGTGGTGAGTCACAGTCCCTGGAGGTTTTCAAGAAAAAGGCAGATGTGGCCCTGAGGGACATGGTTTAGTGGGCTGGTGGTGATGGGCTGACGGCTGATGATCTTAGAGGTCTTTTCCAACCTTAACAACTTGATGATTCTATGACTACTGACTCGTTGTCCTGATGGACCTTCCTCTCCCTCCTCTCCTTTAGCAGAGGCCAGTGCTGTTTGTCATGAATGTAATGCCGCTGCTGCTTGCTCCTGCACAACAGCCAACCTGCAGCACCACAGACATTCACAGCTTTGCCAAATGCCAATGCCTGTCTTTTTGCATTTTGTACAGAATAAGCCTCCATGAAGATTTAAACCAGACTGCATGGCACAAAATGACTTTAGCTCAATGGATCTCAGCATTTAGTCATCTAAACCTACATTTACTTTACCATGCACTTTATAATTTGTCCGTTCAACAACAGACAAACTGGAAGAAAAAGAAGAAATTTTTCTCTTATTCTTTCTACTTCTCTGTAAAACACAGATCAACTGTAATCAAATCATTACTATCTTACCATTTCTTTTATGCACGTGAACAGGTTAAAAAAAAAGGCTGAACTTTCACAACTGTTGATGAAGCATTTGAAAAACTGCTCACAGAAATACAGAAAAATCTAGGTTGGGAGGAGACTTCTGAAGATCCCCTGGACCAATCTTCTGTTGAACCTTAGGTTACATTACTCAGGACCCTGTCAAAGTCTGGGATATTTCCGGCAAGAGAGAGTCCAACACTCCTCGAGGCAGTTCACTCCACCCTCAATGGTGCACAAGGTCCCTTCTACCCATTTTACAGATGGGTACAAAAAGAGACACCCAGAAATTGGCCCACCCATGCTCACACACTTGAGAAGAAAAACAGATTGGGGTTTTCCTTATGTATTGGGACCTGATACTGAACAACCTAATTCACAGGAAATTCTGCACTTGCTTGCAAGAGGAGCAGGCTCCTACAGACGACACTACATATGTCACTGTGTTGTTGCCCATACAAAAAGACCATATGCTGCGACACTTGTTTTTACACCTACAGATATGTCACTGTGCAGCGATGCTGGCTTTCCAGCACAAGCACGGCTGACATCCGATTGCCTTTGAGAACCATCACATCTGGCTGGCTTCGATCCCCTGCCTTGGCCAATGAAGAAGAGTTTAGATACAAGACATCTTCTCCTACTATGTCTCCAGGCTTTTTACTAACAGTTTATGGGAAATTTTATCCCATCTTTCCTTCAGGTGCCTGAGGATGTGTGTGGAAACCACCTCTTGCCCCTCAGTGTTATGGGTAACACTACAACCGATTGAGAGGCAATGCTGGGTTCCACAAAGCACGTGTAGGCAAGATGCTGTTGGACTAGTGCAAGTTAACTGGACGGAGGAAGAAGGCCAAAAATGCTTCCTAAATATACACTGTCTGAATAACAATGCTTTCTACAGGTACTTGGGAGCACTGGTAAGGAGACCTCTACTCTTCACAGAAAGAGATGGGTAACTGCTTTACATGCACAAAAATGGAGGAAGATTTTGCTCATGCTTTTGAATCTGGAGAACAAACGCTGCTCTCCAAACTGGAGGGTAAACGATTTGGAGTGGGTCCAGAGGAGGGCCACAAAGATGATCAGAGGACAGGAAAACCTCCCCTACAAGGATAGGCTGAGAGAGTTGGGGCTGTTCAGCCTGAAGAAGAGAAGGCTCCGGGGGGACCTTACAGCCTACAGGAAAGCTGGGGAGGGACTTTTTACAAGGGCATGTAGAGAGAGAACGAGGGGTAATGGCTATAAACTGGAGAAAAGTAGATTTAGACTAGATATAAGGAGGAAATTCTTCACTGTGAGGGTGGTGAGACACTGGAACAGGTTGCCCAGAGAAGTTGTGAATGTCCCCTCCCTGGAAGTGCTCAAGCCCAGGCTGGATGGGGCTTGGGGCAATCTGGTCTCGTGGGAGGTGTCCTTGCCCATGGCAGGGGGGCTGGAAGAAGATGAGCTCTAAGGTCCCTTCCAACTTAAACCATTCTGTGATTCTCTGATACCTGACTGGAAACATCCTGAATTACAGATTTACAGTGCTATGGGATCCTCCTATGTGCCCTTTTTCTGAGTGTCCTCAGAGAGTCTTTATTTTATTCTCCCAAGCACAGGCCAATAATGCTTATACAGATCACTCAAAGGATTTTCACCAAGTTCACGCAAGGCAGACCTCCTCTACCATGACTTAGAAGTGTCAGAATAAGGCATGAGTGGGAAGATACTTCCTCAAAAACAGATCTCTGTGCTTGTATGAAATAGTTACCTGTGCAAGCTGGGAGAAGCAATTTGCAAAAAGAGCCAGTGCAGGAGAAACAACAGGCAAGATACTCAGCTCCGTTGAAAAAGTGCATGAACACACATCATTCTCCACAGCATCCTCCAGGAAACTGCCCTTTTTCCCCCACAGCAATAGCAGACAACCATGGCTACAGCAGCCTCCTTTAGCTGAGCCGCACCTCCGTCCTCTTACTGCTCAACAGATGCCTGCTCTGCCAGGCTCCAGCAACGGCCGCCCCGCGTGATAATCTGAGCGGAAAAGCTGATTAAACAGCCCCCACAAACCAGACTAAGGCAGAGTGGTCCCACAACCCAACCACTGGTATCTAATTTAATGGGGCTGGTGTCCCCATGCGCCTCATGGAGGCTCGATAGAGGCAACTCTGGAGTGACCGTCCTGCTGGAGACTTGCCCTCCACCGCCAGCACTGGGAGCCCCAGGAAAGAAAGGCCTGCTATTTACCCACAGCACCACTCACCTATGTGCTCTCCTGCTGCCCACACAGTACCTGTGCTCTCCGCCTGTCAGGAATATAAGACTCAAGCCTCTCTGGCTGTCAGTTCATCACCGCGGCTGAGCGCTGAATTGCTATGAAAAAAGATCCTGACCTTTCCTCAGCTGCAGTGACGCTATGCTTCTAAAAAGAACCTCTTAGCATGTACTTCTTCAAGAAAACATGCTTTTTAGGGGCCTGTTTAAGAGCCTGGCTCAAAGGATGGAACGGAGAAAACAAACCACCTGTAGGCATTCCAGCTATCAGGCAACAGCACGATGCAGGACAAGAGCTGATCCACAGCTCTGAACAATCACAACAGCTCATTCACATGAAAAAGACAATTTGCAAAGACTCATTCTGTAATAGAACCCGAGTGCTGCTGATACAGGGAGGAAAGCACTGGGGAGACCAGTCGATGCGGGCTGTTCTAAAAATATCAGTTTGTGCTGTCATCTGGTGAGAGTATGTCATCCTGTAATCTTGGCATCTGCAGGGACAGCAAGTTTCTGTCTAATTATTGCTGCTGAATCACATGACAAAGCATGAGGCACTGAAATATATATCTGTATCTGTCACAAAAACAGAAGAACACCCAAACCACAGGACCAGACCAATATCTTGGCTTCAGCCGTTGTCCACTCGCAAGTCCACTCACAACACAAGTCTGCAGACAGAATCCCACTTTTTTTTTATCAGCCTTTTCCCTCAGCTAATAAAGACCCTAAGCCAAAAGCTAAGGTTTAAATAAATAAATGAACCAGCAAAGCACTTCCAGAAGAAGTGAGGGACACATCACACCTGTCTGTCAGCTCCAGCCACCTTCTCTCCCGCTGAGCGAAGGCTCGGCAGGCATCCTCCTGACTCACCCGGCCAGGCCTGGGGAGCAGCAGCTGCCACCAGTGACAGACAGCTTCTGGAGCTGAGCTGGGAACTGTGGGGATCGAAGCCCAGCTGTGCCTGGGGTGGCAGCAGCAGAGGCGGCTCTCTGTGCAGGGAAGAGCTGCGGCATCCCTGAAAGCAAAGGAGCAGCCCTCAGGGAGCAAGGAGCCTGCCTGGGGCAGGCGCCCTTTGGAGTTAATGGGATCCCTGTTCCTGGAGAAATACAGAGTTTTCCACACAGACATTTTTGTTCAAAGGCTCAGCTTGGCATGCATGATGTTCGGCTAGTCACAAAACCACCTTTCAAAGCCTGGGCTGCCTGAAACAACATTGAAAGGCTGAATGCCCGCCGCCGCCTTAACCACTAACCTGTTAGAAACGGAGCAGAAGAATTTGCTCCTCTTGAATTTCCTTCAGATTCGTCAAAGGTTGAAGCCCCATCGTGGCTCCACACAGGAAACTATCAGCCCTGCCCAAGACCTCGTTTTTGAAGCTATGAAAGGAGGAAGCAGGGCCATGGCCCTGAGGCCGTCGGGGCGCTCAGGCAACAGGCTTACCCGCTTGGGTCTGCACAGGTCAGCTCTAACGAGCAGAAAACAAGGCTTCTGGAAAAGGATGAGAACCATCTTCCTCGTGGCATACTGTCCAGTCAGAGCCCTCTGATTCCAAGCAGCCGGACTGTGCCCAAATAGAGATCTCTTCACTATTTCAACTTTTAAGATGGTCTTTTAGTCAGTGTTGTCATCTTCAGACCTACGGATTTGGTTTTCCTGTGAATTTCACCCAGAAACAGGCTGAACAGAAATAAACAAATCAGCAAGCAGTCCAAGCAGATATGGACTAATGAAACATAAACAGGCATTTTATTATGTTTTCTTGGGAGTTTGCTTTATCAGAGATGCTAACCACCAAATTCTGTGAACAAATTCACAACAATGCTATTAGTGGTTTGCGCACTGTACTGCCACAGTGAGATGACTTGGGACTTCAGTGATGCTCGGGTAAAACGAGTGACTCTAACTGCTCTGTGCAGTATTTTAATTTTCAAACAAGTCAGCATGGCTTCAGCAGAACTCTGCTGCAGTGCCCAGAGGGATCCAGCTAAATAGCACATTAAAACCTCTCCCAGAAGATGCAGCTCGATGAGTTTTGCAGGCAGCAAAACCAGCTCAAGAAGTTCCTGCCCTACTTGTGCAGGGCCGCCCTGCAGCCCTTCCAAGCCCTGGCACCATTGCTGGCTGTGGGGCTCACGCGTAAGCTGGATCACTGAAAGAACTGAGGTAAATACAGCTTCTTGGAGGGGCTGAGATGCCAGAGGAGATGCCGCTGAAGCGGTCGCTCACAACGTTCGAGGCAGCTGTGAAATTCCCCCATAACCTTCTCTTCATTTTGCTTGGAGCTGCTCTAGCGAACACCGAGTCCCTTCAGCCCCAGTGGCTGAGAGAGACCAGGGAGCAAAGGGGCCACGTGGTGGGAACACCAGCAGACCGAGAGGACACTGATGTAAAAATACAAGGTAACCTGGAGCGAGGCGAAGGAACAGTGATGCCTTCGTGTATTGATAAGTGAGCTGAAAAAACAGCCCAATGATTATCTGAGCAGGTGGAGGGCAATTCAGTGCTCTGTGGGAAGCACTTGGGAAGCAAGTGGGGAAGTACGGGAACAGAGACAAAGGCCTCGAATAGCTTTAGAGGGGGAATAAAGTAAGAAAAAAGCATATTGATTTTCTCCTTTCATTCTTGCAGGAGCAAAAACCAACAACCAAATTCGGTGATGAGCACCAACGAGGGCCCGCTGAAAGGCTGGGCAGGGTGAGCCTCGGGGGTGCAGAGCCAGTGCAGTGGGAGCTGGTGAATGTGCAAAGGTTTATGGACAGCCAATGGCCCTGGCCACCAAACTCACCACAGTGGCATTGTCTGCACGGGGCTTTCCTTTCCCCAGTGAACAGAATGTAGTCCATTTTTTTCCAAAAAGAGAGCAAGAGGCTTCCACAGATGATCGGACAGTAATCCACTGAGGAGAGTCAGCTCCTTAACAACTCCATCCTCCGAAACAAGGCTCCTCACACACAGTGTGGGTTCCTCTCCTCCTAAGGCACACCCTGGGAAGGACTGGGGCAGCCATGCTCTCTCTGCATGGCACGGGACAGGGTCGAGAGGCAGCTGGGAGCTGCTGTGAGGAGGTGGCTGGTGCTGCATCTCCCTGCTGCTGCTGGGTCTCCCCAGCACCTTCAACCTACACACGGTGAGTGATCACGTTGAAATAGGAGACCGTATTTGCCCTCCTGCAAGTGTGCCATGCAAAGCTGTCAATAATGTCTCTATTTAAGCACATGGTACTGTTGGATGTTTCACCTCAGGCCAAAATAGGTTTCTAAATTCAAACAGTTCATGCACATGAAAGAGGAGACAACTGAGCAACAAAGGTGACCTGCTGTGAGGTTTTGCTTCCTGGTTCATGAATCACTTTTTTTTTTTCCTTTTCTTTTTTAAATTTAACAAGTACAGGAACTGAAAAAATCAGCAAAATTCAGGTGGCATCCTGGCCTTGCCACAGTGCATTGTCAGTGGGATGCAACACCTCCTGCAGCCCATCTCTGCAGCCCATCTCTCAGCCTTATCCTCAGCACTCTTGATTTTAGAGAGAAGATGTGAAAGAATCAGATGAAATCATTTGCCTGAAAGAGAAAGTACTGCAGAAACCACTGGCTCCAGGGGAGCAAGGAAGCTTTGCAGAATGGCTACACTAAGGAGTCCTGCGTAGTTTTGTTCTCCCTTACAGCCAGCAGACCAGCACACGTTTTGGGGATACTCCAGACCCACAGGAAGGTGTTCAGGAGGCTCATCACTGCTGTTCACACACCGCCAAGCCTCCCCCTGACTGTGAAACAAAAGATGAAAACTCAAAGATGAAAGGGTCACGCACCAGCAAATTACGCACCATAAAGTCACAGACATCGATTCCTTCTTTCCATCCTTCCCCTAGAAAATAAGGAAGTTGGAAGCAAGCAGCAAACTGAATGAATGCCTGAATGAATGATACTCTGCACACTGTTCTGAAGTTAGCAGAATACTTTCAATAATTTATAGCTAACCTTTTATCCTACTATATTTTGAAATCTACTCCCTTACACTAATAAATAAACAAAGGAGAAAGGGCACTTTGCGGGGAACCTACTCTGTGAGTCAGTGAATATGTACGTGTAAAAGCAGGCAGAGACGTAGGGGTGGGAGCCTGCAGAATCACAAAGGATGACAGAAACAACGTTTACAGGCTCAGAGGTCCCCAGCTGCAGAAAAAAAGTACTGGGAAAAAAAAAAAAGCAATCTGGAAAAAGATAATCTGAGGAGGCTAACATTTGAAAAGCACCTATGTCAGAACCCAAACCTAGAGATATTCTCTTGGTGGAGTCCAAAAGGAAATGATACTTACTCTGATCCTTTGGGGGACCAACCATTTTTGCATACGTTAGACACTTGGGACCAGGATCCTACTTTTGTTATTTCAAAACACAATTTTTTGATTTGCTATCTTTTTTTTTTGCCAAGTATTACATGAAAAAAATAAAAGCAAGCCAGCTGCGCTAGTGTTACTGTACCACAGCATCAGTACAAGCCTAACTCAGTCCAGATCTGTGACATACAATTGACCCCTGGTGCAGGCACTGATCTTGTAAACTCTTCCTTCTCCCCGACAGCAACACTGCTCCAATGACTGCAAAGCCCCTGCCCCATCCCTACACAACTCAGCCTGGCTATGTGAAGCATTGACTGCAGAGAGAAATCCATCTGTTGTGACTTCAAAGAAGACAAACTGGAGCTCTCTGATTCCTAAAACCCACAAATATTCCACCTTGGTTTGCCTGATTTGTCATTAACATTTCTCATGCTCAAATTAAGAAGGACACATCAGATGCGTGCTGACAGTATTGCAGCTGAACAGCTTTTATAGCTTAGCCTCATTTCCCTCCACCCCTCCAATTTTTTCTTGGTTGTGCCTGTTGCATACCAAAACATAGCGAGCCACTGCAAGCTGAATTAGTATTATTAGTGTGCACTAGCAATTGAGTGGTTGGTGCAAACTCCAATAAAACTAAGGAACCAAGCACTTTACCACATCTATGGGGCACTGACCTTTTTGCCCATTTTCCCTGTTCTCAAAGATCCTTCAGCCTGGTACCCAACTCTGTGATGAAGCCTGTTTAGCACCAGTGAAGTTCCCCACATTCAGACTGACAACGTTCTGTGCTGAGATGAGGGAATCAAAGTTAAAATCCAGCCCATCTGCATCCATGAGTTCACTGCGGATGATGGACTCCATGTCACACTCCAAGCTCCCATTGAAAATATCCAGGTCTAAGTCACTTGGGAATTTCTCGTGTCCCATGACCGGGAGGTTCACACTAGAGGAATACAAAGAGGAGCCTGAGAGCGGGTCAGAAAGTGTTTGCATAGACTGATTGACAGGTGACTGCTGATGTTTGGTGGATCCCAAGCTGCTGGAGTCATTCAAGCCTATGTTACTGATGGAATTGGACAAGGCACGGCTGCCGCTAAGAGGAGAGTTGTGAGACTGGTGCTGGTGATGGGGCAGGCTCTGATTGACCAGACCGCCCTGGCTGGATTGCGCGGCAAACGACATCATGGGGTCGCTGCGGAGCATTATATTCCTGCGAGAGTTCTGGGCGGACACAGCTGTGCTGGCCTGGGACATGAGCGGGTCAGACTGTGTCATCATGACATCGCTGTGACTAAGTGCATCCGAGGCGAGCAGATCCTGCAGCGTCTGGTTGTTGTAATGAGAAATGGAAGAGAAGGTGGCCTGTTTGTTCTCCTGAATGGTCTGCATGGGCGACTGGCGGAGGGAATTCAGGGACGATGGCCCAAACACGGCGTTGTTGAAACTGCTCGAGGGGGAACCCAGCCCTGAACCTTTGGAACCATACGGAAAACTGGAGCTTCTCTGCATTATCCCTCCTGTGGGCGACTGCTGGGAAGAAGGGAGTGTTATATTGTCCAAGAGGTCATCCATGAGGTTATCTGTCAGTCCATCGTTCAAATTCATTGTCCCAGCCATATCAGTCAACCTAGGCAACTCCACAGTGCATGGTTTGTTTACCGAGGGGGACAAGCTCGAAGGACTACTGTACAGCATGGGAGAAAGTGGAGCGTCATCGTCTTGAACATCATCCAGTTCGGTGCTTGCCAAAATCGGTGACAAGCGGCCACTTATCGTACTGGCGTTTGAATTTGTCCGGGAGCGAAAATCTGTCCAGGCATCCAGCTCGTCGCTGCTGCGGGAAGTTGGGCTCCCTGGCCACTTGGAGAGCTGGGAAGGGCTGTCCTCGCTCGCCTCCTGGGCAGTCTGCAGGGCTGCCTTTTTCTTCGCTGCCCGCCCTCTGCTCTTTGTGTACTTGTTGCTGTTGTCCATGGACACGGCGCGTCTCCGCGGCGCCTTGCCGACTTTTCCACCGTCCGGATTGATCATCCACCAGGAGCTCTTCCCAGTGCCTTCATTCTGCACCCTGATGAATCGGCTGTGGAGTGACAAGTTGTGCCGGATGGAATTCTGCAGGAAAGAAGTAAAACAAAACATCAGGACCAGCACTCCCTCTGCTACCCCAAATCTCAATCACAACATCAACATCACATGAAAATGACACGAATTAAAATGTTGGGCCCTCCTGGACATCACTGTGCGTTTCTTGGGTGGTAGAAACAGGAGGGCTGGAGCATGACAGCACCTTGCCAGCACACTGCTACACAGCAAGCTCCATGTCTGCATTAGCTGGGCATTCCTAAGTGGGTGGGCCTTACACCCCAGAATCTGCATCCGAAGGAACGGAGCTAGTAAGGAGCCAGACAAGACAGCTGGGAACGTCAGAACAAGGGAACAGTACGTTCAGCTCTTCTTTGCCAAGCACCCCTCTGCTGGGATACAGATGAAACCAGAGGCCACTGCTCATGCCCTTAAATCACTCAACAGTGCCTGACCAGAGGGAGCTGCATTTCTCCCCTTTCAACTCAGGACAAACCTCTATGCTATTGGCAATCTTGCCATCAGTTCCTTGAAGCAAGACCTGCCCAGACACTGCAAAAGTCTGACTAGAGGTGTAGTCACACTCATTGCAGTCTCTACAAATGTCTTTTTAATTCTTCATTGCATGTGTGTTTGTGTATTTATCATAATTCCTGAGCAAACGGCGCGTGCGGCTGCTCCTCTCCCACAGGCACACTGTGCATGAGTAAGCTGTGCTTTCTCCCTTGATGAGATGCACCAGAATTATGCCAGTACCACGGCAGCCAGCCAGCTGTCCCCCCACTATGGTATCCTCGTAGTCTTCAAAATGTGACGTGACACACACAGTACACCGTGATATTCCTGCCCCTGTAAGCTGCTGGATACCGAGCTGTATGTGGTCGCACAAAGTTGTACACCCCACGCCGTACAAAATACAGAGTGCTGTCAGGGAGGTACATTCACAGCCTTGCTCAAATCAGCAACATCCACGCTCTGAAAGCCACACCAGCTCAAACCAGCAACAATCACCCCAGAACAAGCCATAGAGAAAAGCAGCCCGCAGTAGCTCTGGTGAAATGACAACAGATTTATACCACAATAGCTGCGATGAAAATCCCGCACTACTCATCCTACTGCTCTTGGGTTTAAAATACAGCTCAAAAAAAGGACATGTAAGTAGTACTGGCTACTGAGAATGCTTCCAGAGGGTTGGATTTTTTTTTTTTTCCACACGCAAGGCAAAGATTTTTGGAGCAATGCCATATCCTTTTGACAAAACTGTTGTGCTACTGCTGCATGTGAAAGACGATCAAGTTTAAAAGTTGCACGAGTTTTTGTTTTGTTTTGTTTTGAAATTTTGGCAAATACCAGCCATAGAGGATAAAATTACATTTGTTCTACCAGCATGCTTTAAAAGCACAAAGTCAACAGGGCCACAGCACTGTCAGCCCATCCGGCATAAGCGTCCTTCATTTACAAAGCACTGAAGAAATTCCAGGTTTAAATGGACAAGGAATGCATCGATCAACAAATCGCTCATAAGCAACTCAATGCTTCTATCCTTAGGATAAATGGATGTTTGACATAAGTGAACTGGAGACACACTGGATGTATAAAGAAATACAGCCCAGCTTTTTTTAAACAATTCTTTTCAGTATAAGATGCCTTTTTCCCCCTAAAGTGTTGTGGTTTTTGTCAGATTGTGAAATGGAAAACACGCCTGAAGTTCTTCTCACATGCAGACAGCAGACGCATTTGTGATTATCACTTAATGAAAAGAGGAATCATACTGACTACAGTTCAAAATAGCAACTGCTTTGTTTTAAACAATTTGCACAAAACAGCGGACCAAGCTTTGCAGACATACTTGAGACAAGTTTGGGTTAGCGCTTCGGCTGTAAACTTGTCTACTTCCAAGAGACTATAATGCCATTACAGTATGTTGGATGGAGGAGCAGCATCATAGTTCCTCAGCCTAAGGAGAGAGAGAACCTTTTATTATTTAGCTGTTGACATTTTCAGCTCTATTTTGAGCCTGGTAGAAGTCCGTTTCTAACTTCTAATAGCTAGGCACCGCTGCAAACTTCCTTAGTCACTTCCCAAGTGGTTGGAGACTGCTGATTTTGTTTTCTTTTGTTCTTGTTTTTAAATAATATTTCCTGATATTCCGGATGCACCAATACTGCACCAATGCAGGTAGTCTTCATATTCATCCCCTGTGACAACTGCATGTGAGAGTATGTGCACGGGGAACTCTGCCAGTGGCAGGATTACAACAGCCAGAGCTAGAACACCACACTAAACACCATAATGCACACAACCAAAAAATGCTGGATATAGGAATAGACAGCACGGTGATACCTACAAAGGAAAAAAAAAAATCTCAGAAAACAGAAAAGAAATATCCGAGATGGCAAATGCAGCTGCCACACAGCTTCAAGTATAAAAACACTCCGCCAAGTGCAGCCAACAGCTTGCAACCTTTAGTATTCTCATGAATTTCTGCCATAGTATGAAAATACCTGGTCTAAAACCATAAGAAGTCCTAAAAAGTCAGCTGGTAAAATAGTGAAATTGAAGAACACTTCAGGATGAGGGCTCTTGCACGTGTGTGTGTGTACACGTGTAATTTTCTTATTATAATATCTTTTTGCTCAGTGTTGGTACTACAGAAATAACAGAAGAACGTAATAATACTTTTGCACTGAAAATTGGAGGTTACAAAAAAATCCAAGCAGTTTGTTTTCCTTTACATTATGCAATATACCATTCATGCTCCAGCTCCTGTTTTTCTTTACTTTTCTCCTGTAGGAAGACTGTTTTCTTAAGCATAATTACGGGCCAATTTATTTTTGTGTACCTCATCTCCACCCTCTGTTCAAACACCGCCTTAAAACCCACTTCTTTCACATGGCCTCCCCTGCTAACCTCTTCAGCAACAGTATCTTAGTTTTTGGGTTCTCCATGTGCCGGATGCCCTGCCAAACCAAATCATGGCTGGATCCTTTATCCCTCTACATGCGAGCTTTGCTACAGAAATCACTGAGACTCCTAACTCATAGGAGCGAAGGCTGTTGCACTGGGCTACTGGGTTGCAATCTGGATGGAAATAAATTGTGTTTTCTACCTATTTATGAACCATCAAAGAAAGATCACGACTGCTTAAAATATAGGAATATCCTGTGGGACAACTTCTGCTCACAGGCATGTCCATTAGGAACATGATCCTGTGACACACCACAGAGAAGGCGGGGAAGCAAAGAAAGTACAGTTTGTGATTTGGACCCACTGCTGCTCAAAATTAATAGGGACTTTTCTCTGGCTTATTTGAGAGAAAGATTAGGCCACAACGATGGAAACAAAACACATTTTTCCATGCCAAAATGCAACGAGAAACTTTAAAAGATCTGTAAAGGAACGTCCACGAATCTGCCCTGGAGACCATATGTACATGGGACAGATGCTAGCCAGGCTGCAGACTCCTTGGAGAGAGCTCAGATACCACTGATGGCTGCAACACGAGGCCTGCACAAGAGCAGAGCAGAAAAGAAATATGGCGAGCTCCTCCCTTTATTAGTGTTACTATTTATACTCGACTTGAAGTAGGCTGCGTGCCCTACCAAGACTGCAGTTCCTGCAGATAAGATCAAGAGCGTACCATACGGTGCTGTGCCTAGCCCATCTGGGTGCCAGTCCCTCCTGAAGCAGTCCTCTAGGAAGGAGTTACTGCCCCTGAAGACAAGGAACCAGCACAGAGGAACACGTGAGATGGGGCAGATGTGGTGTGAGCAAAGGGTGCTGTAGGAAGACAACGCTGCTTTACTCAGCTGCCAGTTGGTGAGAGGTTACTGAAAATTCTCATTTTTAAAAAACATTCATCTGTGCAGAGCATTACATGCCACTGACAGATGTCAGGTGGTGCGCAAGGCTCAGAGGAGACAGACAGGCAGGAGTGTCCCTGCTGGGGAGGAAGGAAGCTGAGCATGGAAGGGGGAGAGGAGGCAGAGAGGGGCAAGGAGAGGAGCAGGATGCCTGGAAAAGGGGACAGCAGTGGGGTGGAGCAGAGCAGATCCAGGCACAGCAGAAGGGGAAGGTATTGCAAGGCTGAGTAACAGAGCCACTGGGGTGGGCTGCGGAGGAAGGACTGGCAGTGAGGCCTGCAAGAGGGCAGGATGGTGGGGCCCTGCCTCGGCCTCCCTGCCCACGTGTGCTGAGAGACCATGGGATGAGACTTCCCCCAGACAGCTTCTGGGGTAAGGAAACCAGGCCACTGAGCTCTGAGCTGAGGGGGATGGCATTAGGAGAAGGGGTGCTGGTGTGCCCACACCTCTCCACTGCCTCCTTCACTACATGCTTCTCTCCACTGCACACCTCACAGTGCTCATCGATCTGCATGCTGGCCAGCCAGCACAGAGGGTCTCACTAGCAATAAATGGGAGCTGAGGGCCCCACAGGAGGAGCCAGAGCAGCAACGCGTGGGGTGATGTTACTTCTCCCAAAGCTAGGTCCACATGGGGCATCAGTGTTGACCAGGGTGAAAGCTCCTCCACGGCTCTCAATTTTGTGAATACTCCTTGCGGGAATCAGCAATGCTTTTACTCACGAAAATAAATGAAATCAGCTACCATGTCCTAATTACACATCTCTCTTGGTATTTTGGTACGAGTGCAAATGGATAAGCTCCCATAGAGGACATGTGAACATTTCCAAAGAGCCAAATACCCAATTTGGTGCAAACATATAAATGAGTCTCCTGGAGAAGCTTAGGCCATGCGTAATTTCAACATGCAGCTGCGGCCAGGCCAAAACAGCAAATGCTCAAGCCTTCAAAATGAAGAAAATCCCTCCCATTCCTCCTGCCCCTGTCTGCTTCAGCCTCTTCGAAACTGTGTTTACCTTGTGGAGCCTGTCCATTAACTCAGACACCAGCTGCAAGTGCTTCCACTGCAACACAGAGTCTTTTTTGTCTGGGAGCAACATGTGGTATCAATTTATCATTCTCAACAACGCAACAAGGAATCCACTCACTTTAAAAATAAAAAGAGAGTTGTGTAACTTAACTCTTAAAAGCCCCTGCTTTAAGAAAAAAAAAAAAAGGCTGAAGATTAGCAAGATGAGGTGCAGCTGGTGGCGGTTGGGTCCAAGTTACACACTGCTCTGTTTTCATTTTGGTGTTCTGCAGTGAGTGGTTACTTCGTTATTTCAGATACAGGCTCCTAAACTGTAAAGTCGCTTCTACAAATCAAGAGCAGTGGTTTGTTTGAACAATTGGGATACTGGGAAATGATGAGAGAAAAACAAACACTACCTGCAGACCCGTAACTGCTGCTAATGCTCACTTGGGAGAATTATACTTTATTTTACACTTTATTAACATATTTAACGTTCTAACTTCACCACATAAGGTTGTCTGGTGGCCACACAGTAGGGCAAGGCTAAAATCTAATGTCACTGAGGAGAAGCCATGGAAATAACTGCAGGTTACTGCACGCTTCCCAACGGCCCCGCTTGCTCCTTTGTCTTTTGGCTTCCAGCCTTCAGCACCATCCTCAAAACTGTGTAGCACAAATCCATTCTGGGGATGAATACCTTTCCAGAGGACTTCCACCAAAAATTAGTTCTTTTCTTTAAGAAAAGTAAAATGAACCAAACTACGTTCTTTGTATTCAGCGGTCACTAAAAAAGGAGGTTGTGAATAACCAACGCATTTTGCCCATCCATCCAGACCAGTGCTTGTGCCTTCCCATGAAGTAACTCAACATTTGCTTCAGCTACCTTTTTTTACATTTCGCTCGCTTTAAATTCCTCCATTAGATTCAGTTGCAAGTGAAGGAAGAAAACAGATACAGTGATCTCAAAATGATGAATAGTTAAAGCTGTCTGTTGTATGCATTTATATAGAAATTGTTGGTGAAAGGAATTTGTGAGTCCAGACAGGGAGATTTTCAGGCAGTACTCATCTGTTGGTTCCACAATGTCTTTTCCTGCATTGTCCTATAAGGCTCAGTGCTGCTCTTCTCAAGGAGCTCGAACATCCCCAGCCTAAAGGGATGTCAGAACTTTCCATTTTTCCCATAAGTTTTTGCAAACCAGAAAAAAAATATATATAATGTAATAAAATAGTGAAGGTGCTCTGGAGATACAGAAAAAGCAAGAATTAAAGAAAAGTCCTTCCACAGTATCTGTCCAGCCATGTTGTACTAATGTTCATGTTTTTAATTTTTTCTGTACAAAACCAAATATCATGTATTTTTGTTTGTTATATTTTCCCTAAATTATGAACACTGTAGGGGGAAATTAGCATTAAGCAAATTACACCCACAAAGAGGAATCTTATTCTGACGCCCAAACATTGTTGATGCTCACTATCTGGTATCACCTTTGAGTTTTTAAGGCAACTTGTGCACATTGCAGATGTTTGGCAGAAGCAGGTCCCATGGGTGACATGCGGCTGCCCTCTGTGTCTGGCTCACAGAGGTCACTGCACCGAAAGCACCAAGAGAGAAAGTGAGGATGACACAAACTCAGCTCTGACACTGACAGAATCACAGAATGGCTATGTTGGCAGGGCCCTCTGGGTCTACCTGGCCCAACCCCAGCCCAAGCAGGGACACCCAGAGCAGGGTGCCCATGTCCAGGAGGCTTCTGAAGATCTCCATGGAGAAGACTTTACAACCTCTCTGAGCATTTCCAGGCAGGTGGGTCACCAAGCGTATCGTCCAGCTGGAGAAGGGGAAAAGTCCTCAAACCCATATACTTAGGGCTAAAAAAAATCAGCTTGACATCTGAAGGGTGGCTTTGTGGAACTCCCTTCCTCATTCTCTCTTTAAAGGAATATTTCTTATCTAGATGGCAGCGGAACAGCTAGAAGACACCCTTCCTGTAATGAGTCCTCTGTACACCTCCCAGAAGAGCAGGAAGCCCTGAGGGACATCAGAGCTTCTTGGGAGAGCGCTAAGCCCAATGCAGATTTATACTCAGAAAGGTGTTGTGCTCAGATAGGCAAGCCCCCTATCCAAGCCCCCTATCCTCCCCCCCCCTTACCCAAACTAAGGACTCTGTGTTGCACGAAATTACGTCAGAAGAATGCAATTAAAGGTGGCAAAACAAACCCTGAGGACACATGCCTCGTGCCCCAGGCTGCTCCCCTGCACAGGGGCAGGCAGCGTGCCCCAAGAGGAGGTGGGAGCCCTCCCTTCTGAAGGAAAAGGCATCTCAACATGTGGAGCCAAGGGAACTTAGTCACAGCACCATTAAATGCTTTTCCTAAAAGAAAAAAAAAATGTCTAATTAAAACAACTGCTGCCTCACTCTTTGCAAACACTGATATTGCAAATCACTATGCTGACGTAAATAAAGCTCAGCTGAAAATATCCACTGCCTGGAAATTGTCTCAGAGCATCACACTTCCAGTTAGCAAAAAAATAGTTATTTTATAGTCAGATGTCTACTGACCGCAGGAGGACTCTAATAAATAACATTTGTTTTGCTCTGAGCTGAGCACGCTGCTTGCAGTTTATTTTTTTCCACTGGGCGTTGGGATAAGGGAAACAAGAGTGAGGAAAATGCTGGTAGCTGCGGAGAAGGAGCAATGTCTGAAGGTGAAAAGTGTAGCCAGCTTCACGGAGAGCCATGGCAGTGGCCATGCAGCATGTATTTGGGTATTTTTTAATATATTTTTATATTTAGAAGCTGCCTGAGCAATGCTACCCAGCTGTTTTTGCTCCAGGAGGGCTGGGGAGAACATTCCCTTCCCACAGCCCAGCCCATGTAAGCTGATATATAAGCGTTTGACTCTGTATACAAAACTGATATATATAAGCTGATATGTAAGTGCTTGACTACATACAAAGGTGATGCTTTTCCACATTAGAATAGGATTTAGGGATCCAGGATCACGCAGCAGCATCAGGAGTTGCTAAAGGCACTTTGTCAAGAGCTTCCTTTTCCATCCCCTTTCACCTGCTTTGTACCATGTCTGCACAAAATTCAGGAGTGCAATTAATTTCAATCAAAGGGCTGCACTTAATTAAGAGCAGGAATGTACTTTCAGGCATTGATCTTGCAAGGTGTTGAATTTGTGAAAATCCCAAGGCGCATCAGTGCAGGCTTGACTGCAACACGAATACAGTCAGTAAAACCAAAAAACATTGCCACTCACTGTTTTTTAAGCGACTTTAAACTCAAGGAGATGCATACAAAAAAGCCACGATAGACATACACAGCTGAGTCTTTCCAGAGCCAGATCAAAACAGTTACAATCTCTGTTCAGGAGCAGCGTCACCAGCAGATAACATCTTTTTTCTCTCTTTTCTTTTAATGGCAAATGCCAGCATTTCAAGCGTTCCCATCGTAGTGGCTCTGGAAACGGCACCACTCTGCAGCTGCAGAGCACCTCCAATGGGGAATCGCTGTGTTTCTCCTCCTCCGTTCCTCCAGGAGCCCCAAGAGACGTGCCAGCACACACATCCCATCGACCCAAACTCTGTCCAAGCAGAAACTCCACAAAAATAGCTGCTGCTTTCATTGCACACCCAACCCAGCAGCCCTGAAGCTAGTGGGAGAGTCCCCACAAACCTCGCTGGTCACCGCGTTAGACCTCAATGAGAACAATACAATTCTGCTGCGAGGCCGGCTCCCACCCTAAAGCCGCTGGGTTTGTTTTTCTTAACTAGAAGAAGAAATTTTCCCTCTGCTTTTTGTTTCTTAGATGCAAAGATCTCACCAAAAGCTTCACACGGTGTTTTGGAAACCGGAGTGCTGAAGCTTTATTTTTGCTCACTCGCAGCATATGGCCGCTACTATACATTGACTACTTAGAAACGTGCATGGGCGTTCTTTCATGCCTTTATAAATAAATGTGAGTGATGCTACCGCTTATAATAATTCACTAAAAATAGCAGCTTCCCATGGGAGATCACAAAAGCCTGTCGATGCTGATTCACCTATTATAAGCCTATATTTATACAAATTCAGTGGTGCCAAAAGCCACCAGGACGTGGGACTGGGCACCCTGCTCCGGGTGCCCTTGCTTGGGCTGGGGTTGGAGCAGATGGACCCAGAGGGCCCTGCTGACCTCAACCCTTCTGTGAATTTCTGATAAGTTTTTGTGGTTATGTGCTGACTTTTTTAACACTTGCTAAGCCTGGGAATGCAACTGAGCTCACAGTAAATCCCACTGCCCAGTGCCAGAGGAGGAGTGAACTCGGGGTGTGTTGCAAAGCCCCTGAGGGCTCCTGCCCTACCCAAGCGCATCGCTGCCTTGCACGCAGCTCCACGCAGTGCTAGCTCTGAAGCGGCCTGGCTCTGAAATGATAGATTGCTAAGTACAGGGGCTGTGTTAATTGGATATGTTGAGCTGCAGCTATTAAATTGCAAATCTGGTGACAGTCAAGGCCAACATGCGACTTATGGAGGAATGGATCTGATATGCCGCCGAGTGACTGAGTTTAACCAGGACTGAGTAAGCCCTTCAAAGCTGGCACAGGCACACGGGACCTGCTCGTACGAACAAGCCTTCAAGCCACCTCCAAAGCAGCCCTGCACATCTCTGTTATGTGGCTAATCTGAAACAGGACCCCTCTCCTGCGCTATTTTAAGCGCACAATTAGTTTATTATTGAACCAAAAGACACGATCTGACTAAAAAGAAGTGCATTTTAAAATATGATGCACTCCAGCTGGCATGGCGAAGGACCGAGGCTCCTGCTCTGCAGCCCCAGGCACTGGCATGCTGGGGATGTCCCTAAGGGAACCACCCGAGGGTCTGTCCCTGCCCTTTGGGGCATGAGCCCCTGTAAGCCACGGGGACACCAGGCTGGCGACAACGCAGAGCTGCAGCTCCCCAAATCTGGGGCCAGCGCCCTACCACGGTGCAGGGATGGGGTGCAAATTAGGATGAGGGAACAGAGTGGCTGGGAAAACAGGTATGTGCTCCTTCCAAACACAGCAAAGGGCAGCCACGGTGCTACACATGAACGCCTGAGCTGAGTGCTCCCCAGAACACAATGGAAGCTATAAAACATTAATACCTTTTGAAAGTAGCAAGTAATCAGTTTTCCTTTTGAGGCATTCTGATAGGGGTTCTTATTTCATCCCAACTATATGCTGGAGAACACATCAGTCCTCCTTACCTTTTCCTTCTCTCTTTCTTGTGGTTTCCTATTTTTTCCGTCAGTGTTGGGGAACACATTTTAGACGCTTCCTCAGGAACATATCTGAAAAGAGGCACGGACTTGCCTTCTGCAGATACAAACTAAGCTCATACCGTGCCAGATGAACCGCGTGGACAAAAA
Source organism: Penelope pileata (assembly GCA_013396635.1). Classification (NCBI taxonomy): domain Eukaryota; kingdom Metazoa; phylum Chordata; class Aves; order Galliformes; family Cracidae; genus Penelope; species Penelope pileata. The sequence goes on from WBMW01003369.1 coordinate 625,302, forward strand.
TATGCATCTTCTCACTAGCTTTACACCAACAGCAGCATCACGGGTTCACTTCAGCACTCCTCCAGCCTGTTCTATAATCTCACTTCCACAGGAGCATGGCATCAGGACAGGGACACCCAGCCCCGAAACGGCCCTGCCCACAACCGCACAGCAGCAGCACAGGGCTCCAGTTCCACACTGCAGTGCCCTACCTGCATTCTCTCTGATGACAGCATTCTATTTTTTTCCCCTATGGATAAAAGCTTTTTAGAACTTCAAAATTTAATTCACTTCACCCATCTTGGGCACAGCTCTGCACCTGCTTTGGGCACGGCAGCATCCTGGGAGCTGCACAGACTGTGCCCTTGCTCACACCAAGCCCTCCTTCCACCTCTTCAGATGCACCCTAGCCTCACCTAGCCCCATTCACGAACTGCTTGAACTGAACCTCAGCTCACTCGGATGACCTGCATGTTACTGGCTTTATTGGATGTCTTTAATTTATTTTCTGCTCACTGCAGGGGCAACACACACCTCAGGAGCTGACAAAAGGCAAGATGACACCTATTACGCTGCCAGTGAATCAGCCCTTTGCTACAGCAAGCAGGACATTCCTGTTTCACACGTAACTGGCAACAGCACCATCCCTTAAACCTCAAAATCATGGTAAATGCACAGGTATGACAGGTATATATTTTTTATATATATATATTTACCTATTCTGAGAAACCACCATCACTGTCATTGCTACAATTCCAGTCACCAGTGCTAAAAGTTGAGCCTAACTGAGGCTGTGTCCGCATGCTCCAGCACTTCCCCGTGCTTTCTGAGCTCCCCACCCAACATCAGAGTTGTAATAGCACAAGGATGAGTGTGGCCTTTCATGTTCCCAATTTGAACCTCTGCCTGTGAGTCATGCCTCCCAAAGCCAATGGCAGGGCTTCTGCATGCGTATCACTCAGGACGTGTTCTGGGTCGTTCTTCAGAGGCAGTTGTGGAGCCACCGAGAGCAATGGGTTTTTTTTGTGTTTTTTGCACAGTTGAGGTCTTCATGATGCACCAGGACAAGAATTACCCACCCTGCAGTTCGCAGCCTGGTTGAGCTCCCACAGTGGGAAGGGCTGGCACAAGTAGAGGACAATTGCATCTGAAACTTTGCAGGCAGACTAAGAAGTCTTAATTCCATAAAAAGACTACAGAATATTAAATTGAGTGGTTTGGGTTTTATTTGCTAGCACATACCAACCTTGCCTCACCTGCCCTTTAGCACAAGCATCAAGGAACCACCTCAGCACCCCAAGACAGTATGACTTCACAAACAAATGTCCCTTGCTCTGGAAGATTACAAGTATCAACTTGTTGAATCAAATTCCATGGTTCCTGGGGCTGCAGCAGCTGTATGCACTCTGAGATGACCACATAATACCTGCAGATATGGGCTATCTTAGAGCACCAGACAGGAAGGCCAATGTCTGCTTCCCAAAAAAAAAACAGTCCCAGACCTGGCTGGGCACGCATGCCACAACCAGCCTTTGGGGGAAAATGGTTACTTACGTTAGTGGAGCTACCTTCCTTGAAAATAAGCTCTTTTTTAACATCTACGTGGCCAGGGCGGCCGAGGCATGGGTAGATTTTAAAGGACAATGCTAAGAATGACGGTGCCATTGTTCATCGCTGTTTGCTCTATGACACTGTTCATGCTATTCACAGCTCAAGAATGCCAGGCTTCCTAAGCATGCCAGGTATCATTTTCATAATAAAGGTACCTAAGAAACCAGCACCTTTGAGGTGCAGTTTAGCAGATGGGGACAGAAAGAAAAGGAGCACTGGCAAATGCTTATGGGGATATTTTCCCTTCTTCTGGGAAAGAAAGAGAATCTTCTTCCAAGGACCTCAGCAAGGTGTGTATGCATACATGGTGGCAGCTCTGGTAATACTTATTAATATGAGCTGATACACAAAGTACAGAACAAGCTAACACAAACTAGCTTTCTGCTTTTTTCCCTTTTCATACACAGACAAGGTCCTCTTTGCAACTACGGCTTAGCAGAGACAGCCTATCAAGAAACGTATGAATGAACCAGGCTGCTTTTTGGCTAGGACTAGCACTGTGTACTCACTGGGGAACGATACCCTGATCAGAGCCGGTAGAAACTCATTTTGCTCAAAGGATCAAACCCTGCACCCTGCTGCAAAGTGAGATTCTTGCCTATGAAGGCTTTGGCACAAATGTAAACGTATACCCTGTGAGCTGCTTTATGGACCTGAACAGGAATATCCTCAATGTGTAGGGTAAGATACGTGCACATCTGTGCCAGACTTTGTCTTACTGGAATGGAAAAATGAGACAGACAGACAGACACACAACTACCCAATTTCTTTCACGGACAAATTTCAAAGCTTGCTAAAGTTAATGAAAACCTTCCAGTAGTTTTGTATCAGGCTCTCTTTGAGGTGAAAATAGACCACATTAATTATTTTCAGCAGAAATGGGTTCTCGGTGCCGTCCAACCACAGCTGTAACCCCAGCGGAAGCGGAGTGACAGCTGAGTCACTAATGTTAAAACAGGGATGAGAAAAGGAAAATGAGAAAGAAACTAGGCTGCTTCCCCTGAGGAGCTAAATACAGTATTTAATGGCACCTTTTTATAAGGTTAACAAATCAGGTGCTTCAGCTGCGAATTGCCATCACCGCCAGTACAATGGGATGACCCCCGACAACCCGTCTCCGCCAAGTCTCCTGTGACACAGAGTAAGCAGGCGGTGGCGGGGCGGCTGGCAGCCTCTCAGCCTGCTCGGGGGACACAGAAGGCTGCAGCCGGACAAACGGCCGCACCGCCGGCAGCGGGGGCAGGAAGCGGGAGGAACAGATGGGGCACTTGTGTTTCCCTGCACCTGCAGCAGCTTGCCCTTGCCGACAGCTGCCGCCCCGGTGGCACTCTGCCGGCACAGGCCGCAGCAGAGATCAGTTGGGTTTCTCCTCTTTAATGAACACCGAGGAGCAGCCCCCCCACATCCCAGCACCCTCAGATGAGAGCGTCAGAAGCAATTAAGTCAGGAGGCCATGAAACCTTAGAGCTGCATGCAACTGGGCACCCTCCCTCCAGCGCTGCAGAAGTGCCGGGCACCCAACGCCTTTTGTCCCCTCAGCAGCCTGCTGCTCAGGAGCTGGGTTTTGGCGAGGTGGCTTCACACAGGCACACACCAGAAGATACCAGGGGGCTCCAGGATGATCACCTGCCTAAGCCTTTCTGCAGAGCCTCACGTCTGTGGGATGAGGGCCTGAAGAGAGGGCGATATCTCCCTTTGCCCACCCCTGAGCCCAGAAGACACCATCTTCTTCGCAGCCCTATAATGCAGTCCTTTGGGCTTCAGGCCCGCACCAAGAGGGAGAACTGCAAGCTCTGTGATTCAAGGAGATGGAAGAGAGGAAGAAAAAGGGCAACTGTTCCTCACAGTCCTCCAGGAGGAGGAATTGGTCTCTGTGCCAGGAGGCAAGAGTCCATGGTTTGAATTTCAAAGGCTCTCAGGAAAGGTTAACTCAAGACACTTTCCCAAGCTGCTTTGAATGAGCTGCAGTTTGGTACTCTGCCCTTTTTCTCCTCCTCTCCTTTTGGCACTTGTGTTTTTTTTTTTCACTTCGTGAAATGCAAAATCCATATACTCCACTATTCACGAGCACTTACACATCACTTAGCTCTGGATGACCACGATGTATGGCATGGTGCACATGCTTGGAAGACAGTCCCTGGGACTTCCAGTGCCCCAGAACGCCTCGGTGCCTCAGGCTGGCGGCAGGGCTTTGGCGTGCTGGGCAGCAAACAGAACGCGCTTTCTTTTGCCGTGCCCTTCTCCATCCCTGCTCCCCTCCCAGGATTAGGGCCAGAACCTGATACAATGCTGTTTGCCACCACACGCCTTTAAGAAACAAAAGGAAGCATTGTACAGAAACAGGATCGTATCTCAGGCTGCCGGCGATCCAACGCCCCATAACACCAAGTCGGGGCTGGCGCGTTCCAGTGAGCACAATGAAGACAAAACCTGCGAGTAATCTGTCCCGCGGGCACACAGCCCAGGGACAGCTGCCAAGGTGCTCCGGCACGACCCGGCGCGCTGGGGACACCAGACTTGTCCCACTGCTGGGCCTCTAGTGCCAGGCCTGGGGCGGAGGTCAGCTCAGGACCAGCAGCGAGCAGCGGCCCCGCTCCTGCAGCTCTGTCCCCACAGGGCAGGGCTGGTGGCTCCCAGTGGGGCCGGGCTGGCTGCTCAGTCCCTGAGACAGACCAAGAAGGGACACCAGGAAAGGCCTCATGGAGCCAGGGCTCTCGGCCTTCAGGAGAAGCAGAGGTGGTAACAGCTGCAAAGTCTAAAATCACATCATTCCTCTAGAGCATTTTTGGGAAATGGCCTTCCTCAGGAACAGAGAAACTCAGCGCCCTACGGGACGCAATCCACTGGCTCTCACGGCTGTCCCAACAAGTGAGGCAGCGATAAAAGGCCCGGGACGCACGTCAGCAGGTATCAGACGCCTGACAGGCGGTGAAAGGAGAGCTTCCCAGCCCCAGGAGCGGCAGGGAGTATCGCCTGCCGCTCGGTACATAGCAACAGTTGCTAGCATTGGCAGACGGCGGGATGCAGTGCAAGACATCAGTATGACATCATCTGATCATCACCTCGCTTTCTTCATATCCCATTGAATTCCAATAAGGAATTATTTTTAGAATTGCTACAGACAAAAGCCTCGAAAACTTATCTATTACAGACCGGGGTGAAGGAGGCCAGGGACTGCATTTCTAGCAGACAAAGACTTAACAAGGCCCAAATATTTGGAAGCTGGAACCACAGCAGAAGTAACATGTACATATCAGCAACGAGGGTAACTAACCATCTGAAAAACACACTAAAATCCACGTTGGATTCCGCATGGCCTGAAGTTTCTCCATTTAAGACTAGGGATTTGCTGTTGAAAAAGCTGCTGGGAGCTCCGAAGCTTTTGCTCAGAAGGCCAGCCCTTAGCTCCCACATAAGGCTGCTACCCTGTGCCATCAGAAGCTCTGAGGTAATGGGTCTGGCCTCTCATTTCAAGGACGTGCTTGCTTGGGGTTGCTGAGGGTCACAGGATGGGCCTGAGGTAGTGAAGGAGGCCTGCCAGCAGCCACTGCCGGGACTCCCAGGCACGCAGCAGCGGTTCCTCAGAGCTTGTGCAGCCACAGGTAGAGGCATCTGCAGAAACTGCTGCTTTTTACATCCCTTACTTTGAATATTTGATATCCTCTATGAATTTTAATGGATCGTTGTACCGTCTCGTGGTTTTTTAGCTTGTCATTTAATACGCTTGTACAGTGACAGGCTAATGAAGTACTGAGTGATGTGAGGAGCTGGGTGGTATGTCACAACAGCACGTTTTGTAAAATAACAGGGCAAAGCTTTATCTACTTTCAGAGCAAGGATGGATTTCCTGCTCTGCTCGCCTCGAATGGCAGCGAGAAAAACGTTTTGAGCAAAGAAGAAGTGGGGGGGAAAAGCAAGACGGGAACAGGACTGCACCGTCAGGTTTCCATTTTTACAGCAGACCTCACAATCAAAATGAAGACCCGGGATTATCACACCATCCTCAGCGCAGCTCTGCGCTGATGTCAGCGATCAACTTTGCCTGCTGATTTGACTTCCACAACTTGTTGCACCGGGATGCAACCACTACAAGAGCTGGCCCACAGCTCCCACCAGCGGGGTTCTGCAGAGCCTCCCTGGCAGCACACAGCCAACTCCATTTGGTTCTGCCTGCCCCAGCTCCACGGCAGGATGCTATCAGCAGGACCACACGTGTCTGCAGAGATAGCAAAAGCCAGAGGATGCCCCCATCCAGCCAAACAAACAGCTTGGCGTACAAGAAGTGACGTGTGGCAGGAGAGATCCAGGAAGGGACTCAGCTTAAGCCTCTGAAATTCAGAGGCTGCTGCCTCATGTACCGCAGATCTGGGAGGCGAGCCAGCAGCCACAAGTTCCCCGTGACACCATGTCTTGGTCTGCCGTGGAGAAGTCAGTCACGAGGGAACAACCATACCCAGTGTAGGGGAGATGGGCTTCCTTGATGCATCTGCACCGAGGGGGCTCATGTGTGAGAGACCCAGGGTAAACACTTTGGTAAAACGCAAGGAAGGAGAAAATGGAAGGCAAAAGGCAGGCCAGCAAGTAACATGAGTATTCGAAAATATTCACTGGGTAGGTGGGCAATAAATCACAAATCATCCGGCTGCTGGAGATTTATGGGAAGCTGGCTGCCAGAGCAGCTCCTCTTTCTGGAATGGGAAGGGCAAGGAAGCACAAGGGGAAAGACCAAGCTCTTGTTTACTGGAAAAGCAGATTTGTGAAACCCTGGGAGAAGGCACAACGGGCTGCACAGGAGAGTACTCAGCGTGCACTGGCCTTCCAGAGCATCACGCCTTGAGCTGAGGGCTGCACCGCTACCTGTGGCCATAGCCACTTTGTGCCAAGGATGCTGCAACCCTGTCCCTTTCCAAAAGTGCCTGGCAGGAGCTCAGGGGGCAGTACTCAGTGTCCCCGTGCCCTGCCAGCAGCATCACAAAACAGCTTTCCTACAAGTTACCACCAAGAGAAGGGAGGCAGCACAGTGTTTTCCAAAGCCAATGCAGTTAAGGGTTTCTTCCCTCATCACTACCATCACATTTCAGGAGCTGTTGGGAAGTGGAGATTCCCGCAGACTGGCAGGCAGGTGCCTGCTCCCAGCGAGCAGCTCCCAAACAACTGCCACCTTTCTGCCTGGAGAGGTTTTTTAACTGTTTACAGTTCCTTTGATCTGCTCCTTCTCAGCACTGGCAAAACAAACCCAAGCTGAGGAGCTAGGATCTTTCCCAGTTAATAGCTCTGGCATTGTATCTTAATCCCCCCTGAGGCATCTTCCCAGAGTCATTTTACCAGCAGCCACCCTCCTGCCTGCTTGTTTTCAAAAAGGCTTTGCTATTAGACCAGCCCCACTGAGCCCCACAGCAAACAGCCCAGCACTGGGGCAGACACCCCCCCACGCCCTATAGCAGAGGGGCACCATGCTGGGAGAGAGGACAAGGAAAAAAGGGAGAGAGAGCAAGACAAGTCCTGTTGCCCAACTTCAGTAGTGGCAGAGGCTCCCTGAGCCCTCACTTGTCCCAGGCATAAGGCTTGTTCCAAAGCACCCCAGAGCACAATTTCCCCACTGCTCATGGGCAGAAGAGGCACCTGAGGTCAGACTGGGAGGATTTTCTCCTCTTCTTTGCAATTATTTTTTTTCTTTGGTTTCGCCCTTTCTGTTGCTGAGACTGCAGGCACTGTGCAAGCTGTTCTCACCTTTACACAGTCCTGGAGAAATAAACCAAATAATAGCAGCACAGGGAAATTCTCAGTTCTATGATGTTTTTGTTAAGGTGATGGGAGACACAACACTTCTGCCCTAGATAAGGGGCATGCAGGAAGAAGAAGAGGCACTGCATAATTCACCTCAACCAACTGAAAGGTGCTGCAGACTTTTTTCTCACCTTTTTCAAGCAAAGGACTTGCCTCAAAGAATAAAGGTTTCTCCACAGACAAAGCGCGTAATACCTGCAATTTTAGCCTTAGAGAGTAAACTATTTAATCCTTTTTATTATTATTCTTTTACTTCTGAAAAAGAAATCACTAGCTCCTCACTGTGGTACTTCTAGAGTAATTAAGCAGGCATCAAATGACAAGACAACAAGCTGATAAACCTCAATCCAACGAAGAAGTGTCTCTACACTAGGTTAAAGCAGAAACTTTCCTAATCAGCTCTGAGAAAATCCAGCATGAATAAACAGACTTACTTTTCTCCCTCTTCACTTAGGAAGAAAACCACTGATGTGATGCAATCTCAAGGCCACAGCTTTCTAGACAGAAAGGCCAAGTGGAACATTTGTTCCTGAGGAGTCTGCCTGACTGCAGGCAAGGGACACACCAAGCCACGAGCAGCCCACTGCTCTCCTCACAGTCACAGCTGCCTTCTGCTCCTCTGAGAGGCAGGAGGGTATCTGGGGCAAGTGGTAGAGAAGCACAGAGCCCTTGCTGCAGTTTGTGCTGACTGTGCTCCTGCGTGGCAGCCCCACCAGAAGGCAAGGCTCTCTGGCCATCAGGAAGGGCAGGCTAAGAGTTGAGCAAACAAAATCCCCCATCTCTCTTCTGAGAGGTGGTAAAGCAGGCAGGAAGCAATGTACCAACTGGAACACTAATGGGAACGAAAAGCCAACATTTTACCACGAAATCACAAAATCCTGAAAGAAAAAAACAACCCAACTTTCTGTGAAAATTCTTTAATAGGTTACCTTCATGTGGATGACTCCCTGCTCTCACCAACTGACTCACCCTGTGAACTGCCTCGCGGTCCATCTGCCTGCCAGCTCCTGGTTGAACTTGAACATCTTGTGACCGAAATGAATGCATCAAAGGGTAAAGTGCCACGAGGTAACAAGGTTTTCTTTGTCCAGCATCTCCAGATGCTCCAGGACTCCCCTCACCATAGCTCCTGCCTATCCTCTGGGTCTGCATCCCACACGTTTCTGACCTTCAGAACTAGTACAGAACTGGTAGGCTCTGTCTTTGCTTTTGTGGAGCAGGTAAAACCTACTCTCTAACTGCAAAGCATCGCTGCACCAGCAGCACCATTTTGGTTGCCCTCATAGTGATCTCTGGAGCCCTGGTCTCTGTCCTGGTGCCACCTCAGCAGAGGTGCTCCTGCACCTCTGGGTTCTGCTTTTCTAGCATCTGCCTTTCAGTCTACTTACAGCTGCAGTGGAAGGATTTGAAAAAATAAAAAGGTGTATTACTTTCCTAGCTCTCCTCCCCAAAACAGGAACGCCTTCCTATCTATGAGACGACAATCCGGCTGAAATCATTTGTCCTGCCCTCACTAAAACCATTTTAAAACCAGTAGCCAAGACCAAAACAAACATCCCAGCAAATGTAACATGTATTACTCAGTGATGATAAACATTATACACCCACCTCAACTCTTCACTTGATGTGGTTGGAAACTGCTATGTAAGGTGGAAAAAGCAAGGCAGGCTGTTTTTATTTTTGGCATCTGTAGAAGAGTTAAGGTTCCCCACAACAGCACATACACTCTGGTTCCTTTCGCTGTTTGCATTTCCTGTATGAAGAAGTCTTGAGGGCTGAATCTTGGGGAGAAGAGAGAGGTTTCCCCCCCTGGCCCCTACCTGCTGCCATGCTGCCTGAGCAGAGGGAGCTCCTCTTCCTCGCCCACCGGAGAGCTCGGCAAGGCAAAGCTCTGTCTAGCCAACAAAGCTCTTTACCACCAATATCCTCATTAAACACAGCCTTATCAGAGCCCAGTTTCTGCAGTTTTAAGCAGTCAAGAATTAACTTGGTCAATATTTACAACTTCAAGCCGGGATTAGAGGCCAGAGCCAAGGGCGAGCTGCAACACGGGCACCCAATGCCACACTTTCAGAGCAAGCTCTGCCTCCAGCCGTACCCACAGGACGGGGCCATCTGTCCCACCAGGGTGAGCCCCCAGCAGTGGGCATGGCGTGAGCCTCCCCCCACCACCTGTGAGTGGGGATCTTGCTCTTGCTGCAGGCTGGAAGCGCAGCTTTCTCGGGACTCACAGCATCGCTGCGAGCCCCCTTCCACTGAAGACATACAGAAACGGTGAAAAGCAGTCCTCAATAAACAGGCAGAACAACATGAAATCACAGGCTGTGCCCAGCAGCCTTCTATAGGCTTCCACTGGTGTTCTTAGAGAGTCCAGCAAAGAACTGGAGGAAAGGTTAGAAAGGAGCTGCAGGAGTAAAGGAGAAGGGAGCCAATTTTGATCCTCCCTTCACTTGTACTTTGCGCAAGCCTCTTAGCTGAATTATAGCCTTGGCTCAAAAACCAGAACACGCATTATTTGTTGTACATTAATCTACGTATCAAAATCATCCACACTAATGACCGCTCAAGATCTCACTGCCAGCTCCCCTGTATTTCTTATTGCATGGGATTTCTGTGCACCGCCCAGCAAAGCAGAAGTACATAGATTTCGGTACGTGCCTAAACGACAATGATTTTTCAACCCTTCCCTTTCCACTGAGCTTACTTTACAGGAGGTATTAAACGGGTAAACTCATTACTGAATCTCATTATGAAGACGGAGAAAATACTTCTACCGCTTTTGGCATGAAGTGCAAAAAGTTGGCTTGCTGCTCGAGCAAAAGCCTGAAAAACGAACAATGCACACAGCACACATTGTTCGAGAAGCGCGCGCGAGCGGGCCGCGGGCCAGCAGAACGCCGTGGGTGTCACGCCAGAGCAGTCAGGCTGCAGCCACCGCTCTCAGTGCAGCACCCTGGGAAGTGGGGTGCCTCGCTGACTGACCTCTGCGAGGGCTGCACCTCCAAAATGGCACAACCCACCCCTGAGGTAAACACAACAACCAGCGTAAACCCTGTTAACCAAAAAGTCGGTGTGAAATCGCGCTTTGGTGTTGCAAGAAACAAACTGGAAAAGGTTGAGGGCTCAGAAAGCAGTCAGAAGGAACAGCCATCAGGTCCAGAGCACAGGGACAGCCCAGCTGCAGGCATCCCCGCCTGCACAGCCCTGTGCCCGATGCACCAGGCAGGCAGCAGAAAGCCCTGGCGCCTGCCCCGCTCGCTGTGATGCAGCTATGAGACTGCAGAGAAGGCCTGGCCAAGCACCCCACCACTTAGGGCTTTATTTCATTGAGCGTGCATGCTAAGAGCTCCAGTGAGACAAGGCCATCACCCCCAAAGAGCACACACTGCTTATTCATCCTTTTCCAAACAACATGAAGAAGCTTTCAGCGAGCCAAAACCCGCGGGGAGATTTTCAGTCCCCAGAGGCAGTGGCAGGTGCCTTGATTCCTACTCAAGTCAGCAGAAATCAGGTGCCTCGCTCATTTGTGCCTCTGAAATCCCCTCGGTAATAGCTTAATGCAACAAAAGGGAGAAGCAAACGGGTTTTGTCTATGGGCTGCTTCTCAAACAAAGAATACAAATTGCATGTGACAGGCCGCCGCGCGAGCTGGGCTCTGTTTGTCTACGTGCAAGTGGAAGAGCGAGCGGAGAAGTATGCAAACTTTAGAAGGGCATATTGCTGCCAGTCATTTTTAGTAACACAAATAAAAGCCGTCTCAGGGATCCCGCAGGCCCCATTACACAAGGCTCCTTGGTGGGAGCAACCTGCGAGCTGGGAGAGCAGGCACCACATCCCCTGGGGAGTTACAGGAGCCACTGCACAGGAAATCGGTGCAACCAAGCACCCCCAATTTCAGGATTTTTGTAAGTTTTGGTTCATCCTTCAAAAGAGACAGAAGAACAAACTACAAAATCTGGATCCAAACCTGAATTCTCCTGTGTAGGCTGCTTGGGCACATCAGGAACCTATCAACTAAAAATCTCATCCAGACCTTGCTGGCTTCCAAAGAGCTCTTTTGTTCACAAGTAACTCCAAAGCACTGCAATCGAATTGTCCATTTTCCCCCTCTTCAACTTCCCCAGTTCTCCCTGGGTGATAAATACTAAAGTTGTAAACACGCTGGGATTCTGATGTGTGCTTTTTTCACTTCATAAAAGCCTTTAAAGAGGCACCAGCATTTGGCAATACTGGAGAAAGACATTCTCACACTGGGGAGAAACATGCAGCACGGTGCTGGTGTGCTACATGGGTTTGTACCAGCCACCACCTTGCTCCTACGTTAGCATTTAAAAGAGGTCGAGGCTTTCAGAGGGACCTCAGACAATTAGAAGCTGCAGACCCGTTGAATTTCAATTAGCTTTGTGCACTTAGTTCCTTCAGGTCCTAAAACGAGACCCACTGGGTAGACCTATAATCATACTTAAGTTTTGAAGTGCCTTTCTCCCTTTGTCTGTATGCAAGTCTTTATTCAGGAGCATCTTTTGTGGGTATGATTAACTTCAAACGTGCTTAAGTATTTCTTGAAGTAAACACAACTTAAGCTTATTTAGATTTAAGCAGGTGCTTGCCTGCTTTTCTGAAGAAAGACAAACTTAATTACACGTCTACATGTTTTTCTAAATGGAGTCCTTTACATTTCTTGAACCTTTTTTTCCCTGTTTTTGTTTTTTTTTAATGTTAACTTCTCACTACAGTTTATAAACTCAGTTATTTTTATCTCCCTGTAATACTCAGACTGTGATATGTGAGTACAGATTATACTTACTTATTTTTAACATTTTAATTTTCATCTGAAGAAAACCATTTGCACATGCCCAGCTTCAAATTTAAGCAGCCTGTGATTAGCACTAATTGCTGGATATGCCGTATCACCGTGTAATATGCTGATCTTCTGAAGCCTTTAGTGGCAATCTTTAATAATCTGTCTCTAAACCGAGGCATGAATTCGGCTCCTCTGCATGTTTTGTCTGGCTGAATTTGACTTGTTAATCTTCCCAAACGCTGCGCTCGAAGAGCAGTAACATTTAAAGATCGACGTTAAGATAGACGTACCTGGACTCGTCTCAGCTGAAGTCAGCAATGCCAACTCTCACATTCTATGTAATGTTTAGATGAAAGACAGGCGTGAAAGCACTTCCCGATGAAGAGCGGGGAAGCACAAGGCCCGCCGCAGGCAGTGCTGATGGTAACGGGTCCCAGGCCATCTCAGTTGTATGTTCCTCAGAGGCCAGCGGTACCACACACGCACCGCTGAGCCAGCACGGGGCACAAGACCTGGCTGTGTCACTGGGGTACCAACCACCTCGTCCAGCAGATATTAATGAGGCCAACTTTGGTCCTCTCATTCTGTTCCAGAGGGCCTTATGGCACTTACACCCTCCCTTACAGCACTCAATTCAGCACATCCACTCCTTTATGGTCCATCCTCCTCCATTACCATGAGCCTCCCTTGTCCCTTGCACATGATGCTGGCCATGCTCAACTTACTGGGCTTCTGTAAGCCAAGGAACTATTGATGGACATGACTAGCAAACCCTATTGGCAACTGCAGGATCAGCTGAACTAGCTGAACTGTGCTCAAAATAGGTCACTTCTGTGTTACCAGATGTACTTACTGTAATTACAATCACAGAGAATCATTTTAAAGAGGGAAAAAAAGCATGGCAAGGAACGGAGGGGAGGGAAAAGACAGCACAAGTGAACATTATGTCCTATTCCTTCACAAGAGAAGGCTATCCATAGGTCATACCTTCCAGAAAAGGAACAAGCTTTAAAGTGGACGTGGCTTTTATAATGTAATTAAAGGCTGCAAGAGAGCATGTTAAGTTTTCTAGTACTTTGATAAAGACTTATATTGGACACTAGGTGGAAATTCTTTTACTCAGAGGGTGGTGAGGCACTGGCACAGGCTGCTCAGAGAAGCTGTGGATGCCCCATCCCTGGAGGCATTCAAAGCCAGGATGGATGGGGCCCTGGGCAGCCACAGCAGGAGGCTGGAAATGGATGGGCTTTAAGGTCCCTTCCAATCCAAGCCATACATTCATAGACTATACAATCAGAAGCAAGCACACAGAATAAAGCATTCAAAAACTGTCACAGTAGTCTATTCCCCACAGAGCCAGCAAGGACTGTGTTAGGTGTATCCTGACATGTGGATGTCTTGCATTAATGAAGCAGATTGCCAAAGCATGTGAAGATGCCAAGTGTGGTAGTGGGCATCCCTTTTTGCACAGATCAGTCAACAGGCTGCAAATTCTTCCCGGGATCCTGCAGACAGGCAGACAGAATCCCTTGCAGTCCCCAACAAGTTTGACTGTTTCTCTGTGTGAAAACACAAATGCAGCTTAGCCCCTTCAGAATCAGTACAGATTCACCTTGGAAGCTAGGATTCACATTGTTTTGAATGAGACAACCAAGCAAAGTACTGCCATAACGAGCAGAAGTCCCAGTGTGCAGCATGCAGACTGAAACACAAACATCGGAAGGAATGGGGTATTTCATTTCAATCAAATGACACGCACCCTTCACTCCTTTCTCAAGACACTCTCCAAACAAGTCATAAGCACTACTGAAGAAAACAAGACTCTCTCATTTTCTTTGCAGCACGGTGAGTGTTTTGTTCATCTAAATAGATAGGTTTCATAAATGGAAAATGTGAAAATAAATAACTGTTCTGATTTCTTGTTTGTAGTACTTCACTTGAGAAATACAGCTCTGAAGATTCATACAGAATAGCGCTAACGCAGAAAGGGACCGTGACACCACACAAAGCCATAATGAGACTAATCCTTCCATCTCCTCCTAATCCCTTCTGAGAAGGGAGGAGGATATTTACTTTTATCATCACTATTGTCTGACCTCCCAGTCCTGACTGCCATTACAGTAGTACGGTACATACTGTTCAGAGCTGCTGAGTCAAAGAAAAAACAAATAATTAGAAAACAAACAAACAAAAAATAGACACTTTCTCTCCCTCCTCTCCTCCTCCTCCTCAAATAAAGCAACATCACACTGAATCACACCACGGCCATCATATGGCCATACCAGAAGCCCTGTACTTCCTACTTCTTCTGCTGTGAGTGTAAAGAAGAGAAAAACCTTTCACTGCGTTAGTCATCACAAAATACCTGCTGAGTCCATCGGTTATCTTTGCGACGCAGGGTCTCTCAAGATGTTCATTTCTGATTATGAACTGCAGATTTTTGGAGGAGGGAAGATGTTCATTTCTGATTATGAACTGCAGATTTTTGGAGGAGGGAATATTAACCAGAGAGAGGTCATGTTGCATGTCTGATCCTCGTATTTGCTGACTCAGGAGCAGCATGTTTTTGTGCAACTCGTTCAGCTTTAAAATGCAAACGCTGACGCTGAAAGTAATTTTATTTTTACAACAAAACCAATACAGTACACTGCGTAACATATGCACTCTTTCTGTGCCTTGGTTTGGAGCACAATAAATAGGACCCCTAAAAGCTTCTCTTGGACTGAAACTGAAACTGCACCACGTGCAGCATGGGCACTGCAACACACTGCTATGAGCACAGCTGCACGGTGCTACAAACACAGACTGCACGCTCGCCAGTGACACACCTCCCCCTTTCAGCACTGCAAACAGCAGACAAAAAACTGTCTCCATTTAAATAACACCAGAAAAACTAGATTCAATTTACAGTAACTTTCCAGAACCAGCATTAACTGAGGTCATAAAGCCTCCGAGCTACACAAGGATGCACACTTGCAGGTACAGATATCCTATGGCTGTGCTGAAAGGCATGGGCAGAACGGAAAATGCATTCCCTTCCACCAAGGGCTGCCAGTATATTTTTCTCGAAAGAAAGCAAATGGCTGAATAATCAACTGCAAATGACTTCTGGGTCACAGAAGCAGGCAGAGAGGTTGAAACCTTGAACTACTGCTGCTGATGTATAGTATCTCTTATCTCCCTGCTCCCCATGGCACATAGTTGCTGGTTATCTCAAAGGATGAATGACCCGCCTGCAATGAATTATGCCTGCTTATCTTCCAGACAGGGCATACACTAAGTCATTAAGTCATCTAAGAGTATAACCCCAAGGGAATTACTAAATAAATGAGAAATCCTGCCTTGCTCATAGCCGTTGTGTCAGACTCCTGAGTGCTGCTGGTGCAGGAGCGGTGGGCTGGGGGCTTGGGCACCTCTCACCCATTGGCTTGGCTACACGCTCTCTGTTCTTCACTTCTTCTGCATGAGACCTTGCGACGTTAGATGGTGCTGTCATCACAGGGGCCACTTCCTTCCGAGCAGGG
Source organism: Penelope pileata (assembly GCA_013396635.1). NCBI lineage: Eukaryota > Metazoa > Chordata > Aves > Galliformes > Cracidae > Penelope > Penelope pileata. Next base: position 641,007 of record WBMW01003369.1, read on the forward strand.
GAACGCGTAGCTCCTGTGACCACCACGACTTTAAAAACACAGACTGACCCCGCTGCAACCAGCAGCCAACGTGGGAGTAGCAGAGAGCTCTCGGGCATTGCATTTTCGCTGAGATATAATGGGGTTTGTCTACATGAAAGAGCGCACTTCTTCTGAAGAGCAGCACATTTTTTTTAATTAAAAGAAATTGATTTAGTGACAGGATTTACGATAGGGTATCTGACAAGCCCACTGACCTTCACACATACGTACAAATGACTGAGGCTTGATACAGCCAGAGAAGCCAATCCCCATTCCAAACAATCAAACTGTTAGAACATTTAGATCACCAACTCTGGCAAAACTGGACAACTCTCCTAAGCAAAGTATAGCAAAGAAGGCTTAGGGTAAAGACTGATTTGCACAGTCAGACAACACCTAGGGAAGTCTGGGAGAATAAATAACTCCTCTAAATAGAGAGGAAGAGCACATCTGGCAGAGGGTCACCAGTGCTTTTTTACAGCCTTGCTAAGCTCTGGCTCATCATCTGCCTCGGATGCTCCCTGTACTACTTTGACTCCCACTGCTGCTTGTGCAGGAGTGAAATACTTCCTTTCAAATACTTTCAGCACCTACAAAAGAACGAGGCTCAGCAGCATCTTCATCAAGAAGGAATGACACCAGCCCCTCCAGACGTTGCTACGCTGTTGGCACCCAGACTCCAGAGCTGTTTGCAAGGGGATGCAGCTCAGGTTTGCATGCAGCTCCCACCACCTGCAGCACAGTGAGCATCCTCGCCAGCATTTTGCTGAAGCCAGGAAGGGCAGGCACGGGGCAGCATTCTCCACCACGCCTGATCAGCACTGAACCTGGACATCCGTCAGCCCGAGCTCCACCAGGAAGGAAAATAAGCAGGCTCCTCTGGGAAACAACAAGTCTGTCGGAATGGAGATCTGCTCTTTTACAAAGCAGCAAAGCAAGCTCTAACCTTCTGCCTGTCAGTACCCACAGCATACATGAAGAAACGATGCCCACTGTCATTTTAGCATTCCTCCTAAAATTAAAATGATAGAACAGGGGAAAAAAAAAAAAAAAAAAAACTCAGTTTTTTTCTTGCCTTACAAGCTTTACTAAAAGAACACCCCTCCCAGCCTGGTCACCCTGATAGGTTTCCCTGAATGCTACCAGATAAAACCTAATCCTTGCTTGAACATTCCTGGGACAGTGCCAGGATATTTATATCTTTCCAGGGCAGAACTCAAACTAGGCCCCATGCTATCACTTGTGCCAAGAAAAGTCTTGCTAGGACATGGAAAGAGGAAATTGCTCTCATTTCCATGTGGACATCAGAAAACTTTGTCCAGAAACAGACAACGCCACACAGAAGGTCAGGGAGAAATCAGGTTTTTATTTGGAAAGCATGGGCTCCACACACCGTGCTACTCACACCTTTCAGTAAGACAATTCAGGCTTGCTGTTCTTTTTCTATGGGTTCTGGTTTTTTTTTTTAAATCAAGACCTTCTACATGAATTAAAAAAACACCCTTAAGTATTCAGTATTTCATTTTCAAACAGTACTTTACACCCCAAGATGTGATGGGCACCTCTGGAAATGTGATTTTAATCTCATATTCCTATGCACGTTTATGCAAGGACTTAATTTTCCTTCTCTTATGTAACACCTATTTTTTCACACTGTGCCTCCAGCCACTACAATAAATGAGGAGTTAAACTTCATGATGGTGAAAAGATTTCATTAACAGGCAAGCTTCTAAGCTTGTGAACAGTCTACTGAAGGAAAAATAAAAGCAACAGATTTTCGGGTTTTGTAGACAAGGACAGAAAGGACTCCCTTGTTAACTTCTATTTATGGTCCCACAGCAGATGACCTGAATCTCCTCCATACTCATCCCCCTCTACAGAGCCTATAGCTTAGATTATTCACTTCTTAATGAAAACACCACCTGCCAGATGGACAAGAGAATAATTACATTACACTTACATTAATAAAATACATATGAGCCCCATTTGCTGTGCACAGAGCAGTGCTTTATATCCTGCTCCATATACAGTAGGAAGACACTCAGAAAGGGGATTTTCTCCTTATTGCATTTTATGATAATGAAGATCAAGATCTGATTCATGCAACTGCCTGATGCAAATCTACTTGATGTGAGAAAGGCAGCTCTCTAACACACTGCCTCTCCTTAATGCCCGAGCCTGCCACATCTCCTGGGCGAGGGTTCAGCCGTTCCATCCACAATGTGCTGCCATTCCCATCTGAAACCCTGAGCAGGGGCAGAGACTACACCAGGACTTGCACAGAAGTAAGCTCTATTGGGAGTCAAACAGAGGGAGGGACCTTATCTGAACTTGATAAAAACGCTTTGGATTTAATTTTAGGGGTGAGCAGAAGTTCAAGCCAATTAAGCCCCCACATCCCTAATACCACTGGCAGCACTGACCAACAGCATGTCCTGTCCTGGCGGCGCGTCTCGGGGAGCATTTCCACCTCTCTGCTAAAAGCCTCTTTACTCATGTTTCTGGGAAACAGGGGTAGAGAACCAGAAAACAAAACGCCGGAATGGGAGATGTAGCACGTAATAGTTTCATCATTAAAAAGATCACCATAGATTGAGCCACTCGCGGCACGGCCAGTGCTGCTGCATTCGCATTGAAGTGCAGTAAATTGATTTCACCTCCCCCAGAACACTCTGAGCTGCTTTTATCTGGGAGGGCAACAAGACCCACTTGCACCTTCTGCTGGATGAATCCATTTCTCCTCCTAAAAGAGGCAACCTCTTCAACAAAAGGGCAACACTTCGGAAGTTTAATCTCCAGAAATTCTGCTAAGGCTGAAATGTCCGTGCTGCTGTTTCTTTCTGTCTGTCCTGCTACCCTGAAAGCTTCTCCAAGTTTCCCAGCAAAGGGCTACAAAGACTTTCCCAACCTCTTCCAACTTTCTTGGCTTTTTTCCCCAGATGAAATAAAACTTTAAAAGATCTTGTGACTCCATCCTCACAGACAATTGAGGAAACTACTGTTTGCTTTGGCAGAAAACTGAAATTCTGCCATTCAGTTCACTAGTACCAGCAATACATGACTCTTACATCTCCTCGGTTACAGTTCTCCTTGCAGGGTGAAAGAACAGGAGCACAGCCTTGGTGTTCACCTAGTTCACTCCCTGCTACTAGGAAAAACAGTAAAGCTTCCCCTTCAGTGGATCCTAGAAGCATAGAATGGTTTGGGTTGGAAGGGACCTTAAAGTCCATGCAGGTTCAACCCCTTGCCATGGGCAGGGCTGCCTCCCACCAGACCAGGCTGCCCAGAGCCCCATCCAACCCAGCTATCACACTCTGGGGAAGTAAAGAAGACAGGAAGCCCAGAGCTAACACAAAGCAATGATGCAGGAGCCCCATCCCTCTGGCTGACTACTGCATGCAGATTTCCTTGAAGGAAGAAAACACCTCCACCGGTTTGCCTGAGATGCAAATTTCAGCCCCAGCCAGACAGCACTCCTCATCTCACCAGGAGCCAGCCTCCAGGCCCTGGATGGCTTCCATCAGGATCCCATTAAGTCTTTGCATCTGCAGCACGCTCAGATCTTGCCAGAGCCACATGTGTATTCGGAGCAGACTTTGACGTGTTTGTTTTTGGCTTTGCAATAAAGCCTGTTTTCTGGAAATCCGCTAATTTCTTAAACATGTTCACAAGTTTATCCCTGTTACCTGGCAAACAATATTGAAGCTACCAAATGCTCGCAGCTTTTGTTTTTACTTTTGAGACAAAAGGCTGTTTCTCTGAAGAAATCTGCTGCTTAGGACACGTACTTCGGTGCCCAGGATCCTTCTTCTTTATCATAGTAATGTGTGCACAGGTCCAGCCTCAGCTCCTGGTGTGTTTCTGAGGCCTCCATCAAGGCTAAGCAAGCACGAGGTGTTACAGACTTGGACTAACATCTGTGTCACGAAACCAAAAATTACCTCAGAATGCAAAATCCACAAAGAAACTCCTTGCACAGAGCACAGCTCAGGTAGCCAGTGTCACAGATCATCCACGACGCCAAGCGATTCCCGATATCCTTGGCAAAACTGGGGTATACATCTAAATTCCTGAATGCAGCCATGTTTATTGCACTAGTGTGGTGATTCACCAAGCACAGGATGTGCCCAATTATTCTGTGTATTTTTCCGACTATATTTCATAAACTTCAGTTGCACAACCATGCACAACATTCTTTCCTGCTTGTCCATTAAAACTCATTTTAAGAAGGGCCGTCCGACTTCAACAACAAAATCACAAATTGGCTATATGCACCTTTTTCTTGGTTTTGTTACTGTAACCATGGAATCAAAAAACTCAGCTGCTAAGTATATATATTCTGGGATAAAGTTGCTTTCCTTTTTGTCTCAACCTGCTGAGAAAAGTTTTGCTTTTAACATAGGATGCTGGGTTTGTTCCAAATCCAAAAATTAAAACTAGCAGTTCTGAGGACACCGATACCTAAGCCAACAACACTTGGCTGCCTAACATAAAAATTAGCAGGATTATTATTACTGAAAACAAACCATTAGATCTTTCCAGGATAAATAAAAACTTAGAATCCTGACTATCAGTGCATAAACAATGCTTCTAATTTAGCTTGTCTGAACACCGCGCCACGGAGAAAACAGATGTACAAGGGCTGCTCCGAAAGCAGTGCCTCCTATGTTACTGCGTTGGCCCACGACATCAGAGGGGGATGTTGGTGGGATGGCAGCAGAGGCTGAACCTTTTCACCAACACTCGGTTTTGTTGCCGTGTGACAGATGGCAGCAGAGGGGCACCCTGACACAATGGCGTCTGACATGGGAGTGCGGATGGAGCAGAGTTGTGGAACTGAATTCCTCCATGCAGAAAAAATGGCACCCGCTGACATTCCTCAACGTTTGCTGAACATTGATGGAGACCAAGCAGTGGAACTGAGCACAGTGAGGCAGTGGTGGTGCCTTTCACAGTGGCAACAGTGGGGCACCTCTGCTGCTGCAGATTGTTACGAGCGTGACATGCAGGCTCTTGCTCATCGCTGGTGAGAATGCACAGCTAATGGTGGCAAGTGTGTTAAAAAATAATGTTTTGTACCTGAGAATTTGCTCTCTCAAACAGTGTCATTGTGCTCTTCGTCCCTGCTGTATTTCCATGTAAATCAATGGGAGGCATTACTTTTGGAGCACCCCACACACACAATTTCAGTTTCTATATCTTTAAAGGTAATTTCACAACCTTAAGCAAGCTGAAACAACCCTTCTTTCCCTCCTACGATGGGCTACCACAAGTAACTGAACTATTTGAACTGCAGCTGAAATATCACCAGGACAACACGGTTGACAAGCAAGCTGACCTCTTGACGAGCCTGTCCAATACTTGGGGCTATCCACTCGAAATTATTTTAAGAATGAAACGTGGTTTCGTTGTGAAAGTAGCAAAGGTGACAACGCGAAAGACGAATGCACTGCAGGGTCCCCATCTCCCAGTGTAACACACGTGCAACACGCACCAGAATCACAGTAGTTATGAGACATGAAGAAGGTGCTCAGCTGCAACTAATCAGTTTTCACCTGGAGAGCTCAAAACACTGCAGCAGGCAAGACAGCAGGAGGTGCAGGCAGCCTTGCAGCTCCCATCGCTGCCAGGGATGCAGAGGCAACCCACACGCCCTAATCCTGTGGCTGTGACCACTCTGGCTGGCATGGATACAGGAACCTCTACAGCAGCTGCTTCTACCTGCTATCCTCTCCCGGTGCACAGACAGCATGGCGATGCAGGCAGCCCCATCCCTTGCCTCGCTGCTTGCGCAGGACAGCCTCCCACCCTGTTTTTCTTGGACAGCCGTGTATTATGGTAACAAATCATTTTATGCACTAAATTTCACGAAGAAAGTACAACCTTCAACCTGCAAATGACGAATTGGCAAGGCAGGCCAGACTTCTGGTTTAACAGTGTTGACAGTACAGGGTGTGTTTTATCCCCCTGGTCTAGCTGATTCGTGCTCTTCTTCGACAGGACTCACACTTCCATTATAGAATGTATAAGGGAGAAGCTCCCTCCTGCAGACACCAAGCTGCTTTGAGACACTAGGATGGGAAAAAGTAGGACCTGAAAGAACAGGATCTGAAGCACCTTGGCCAGTTTGAAGCCAACAGCCCCTTCTCCTCCCACCTGAGGTTCACCTCCAACAGCTGTCCAGCACCTGAAGGCACTGAGTGTCACCTCACCACCCGTGTGTGCAGGCACTCGTCGGGCTTTGCAGCCTGCCTTACGAGAGACGTAAGAGTAAGGCAGGCCAAATTAAAACTCTAAGCCCATTAATCACACCCTCATGACTTCAGATAATGCAACGTGCAACGTGCACCATATGCTTATGTAGGTCTTGCCTTGGGCCATAATCTAGATTATGGAATCCACCTCGCGATGAGCAGGGCTGCAGGGAGAAAGAAATTACAGAAGCGAGGAGGGACAGGCACGGGTCATGCGAATTCATTCCCTCTATAAAAGGCAGTTATGTAAGGAGTTCATACCTGAGCTCAAATGGGCTGATTAACATTCCTGAAACGAAACTCATCAATTCTTCACATAAAACGAGGCCAAAACTGATGGCACATACCCACTCTTTGACACGTTAAATGCCTGAAGTGGAGTTCAAATGGATCATTGCAGCTTCACAAAGTTCTCTGTGAAGAACTGCCAAAGGAGCAAAATTATGTGAAATACCACTTCATCATTCCTATGGTAGCAGCAGTGCGCAATCACACAAATGGCAGTGGAAGAATGCAGCTGAAGTGGTTCCTTTGACCTACTGCAACGCATCAGGAAAGCTCTTCAGCCTGGCTGCTGGATTGCAGGCCGTTAAGCATCACAGTAATTTCATGCCTGTATTTGCAGACAATGTTGTATGGTATTCTAAGATCTGCATAAATATAAATTCTTTGAAAAAATAATAAAGTGAAAATTGGACCTACTCGAATTACATTATTTCCAGGCTATGTTAATACGAATTCTGTTCAGAGTGTGCAGTATTGCACGTGGAAGAAAAAAAAAAAAAACTAATTTTGAGGGGGAAGATAAGCCACGTGGAAATGTACAATGATTTAAAATCCAATGCATCAGAAAATGAGCAATCCTACCAGATCAATTGTTTGAAAGTCCATGTCTTTCCAGAAAATGTGCTGCACTTCCAATGGACTCCAACCTGAGATGGGCAGTTCTGGATAAATGGATATGGTGCACAGCTACGTGGCGCTCTCTTGCCCTCAGATCTGTCTGTCCTAACAGTTGAACTGGTCAGACCCAGCCTGCTCCAGCCTCCCTCCTTTCACCACCAGGGAGCTTTCCAGTGGAGCTTCAGGAATGCGAGTTGCCAAAGGAGCTTGTTACCTGCAGGTCTATCTTACCCACCTCAGCAATTTAAACAATTAATCCGCTCCCAATACACGTGCATCAGAGCACCAACGTACTGACATCCCAAAATATTTTTAATAATATTTCCCATGTAAAAACGTGGAAGCCTTTTGTGTCAGCTTTTAGTTGTGAGAATTAAATAGTTGGACGTTTTAATTGAGCCCAAGCATTGATGGGTTAGGGACTTCTGCTGCTGCTTCTCCAGGCTGGGAGAGGGAACCTCCAAAGCTTCTGCTGGGCTTGAAAACACTAACAGCATCTGCTGCCAGCTCATACCAGTATTTTTATGCATATGCAGCTCCACACAAATCAAAGGTTCATTGCCTCTGCCAAAGGAAAGGACAACCTTTTCCTTTAACGTGTTGCCAGTGAGCTCCTTCAGACAGAGAACATTTATGTAAGTGTTCCTGAGAAAGCGACACACTGGGCACAGCCTCCAGCAGAACATCCCCGTGCCCGGCACCGCCCGGGTGATGCTGCAGGCAGCCCATGGCCCCAGGTCCCGCAGAGAGGTGTCAGAAGCGGGATCTTCTCCCAGCTTGGCTTGCACCACCGCTGCGCCTTTCAATCCTATTACTCTGTGGGGGAAACATCAAAAGATAGACGCGCACTTGAAGAAATTGCAAAATTTGTTCCACTTACGTGTGGAAACAAATCTGACACAGCCCCAGATGGCTCTGGAGTCTCTGGCAATGGACACAAAGCATGGGTGAGGCAGAGGCGAGGAAGAGCTGACCCTGAAGCGCACATTTATGGGATGCACGCCTTGCCCCAGCTCCTGCAGCTGACCCACAGAATTCTGCACCCCTGCAACAGAGGGGAGAGCACAGGTTTGGAGGGGAGCGGGCCCCAGCATCCTTCAGTGCTCAGCATGTCCTTGAAATAGTTGCAGCTTTCCCAAAGAAAGTGCCCAGATTTTATCCCATTTCCCTGGATCTTTTTGCCTGAGGACAGTGAAAGTTTGTTTCTAGGTGATAAAACTAATTCACACAACTCCACCTCACAGAAACAGCAGGACACTCGAACTACCTGTTTTGCATGGAAGTCATTTACCTGACATGGGGCTTTAATGAACACAACAGAAAATGTCTTTATCTTCATTAAAGACCTGTTATCATCTCAAAAACCCATTAATAAAATGAAAAAAAAAAAAGGGGGGGGGGTAATAAAGTGAGGCTGGGGTCAGGAACTGCCCAAGAGCAATGCATATTTGCAGTCCTGGGAACGATGCTGGGTTTGGGAAAGCATCTTTTTCTGACCTAAACAAACCACATTGGTATTGAAGTACAAGAACAACTAGCAGTGCAGAGAGTTTCCTCAAGAGCACAACTCAAGCTAGCAAAGACCTAAGCCAAGATCTGGAGGACCCTCCAGATGGGATGGATCCCTGGGCAGCCTGGTCTAGCGGGCGGCAGCCCTGCCCACCGCAGGAGGTTGGAACTGGATGGGCTTTAAGGTCCCTTCCAAGCCAAGCCATAGACTCTATGATTCTCTCTCCACTTGCCTGAAGGGCGCACACTGTCCTCACGCCTGCCCTTCAGCTGGGTGCCTACGTTTACAGGATGGAGCAGCACCAGGAGGAGCTGTGGGGCTGGAGGCTGCATGGGGACTCCACATCAGCTGAGCTCAGCCTGCAGACAGGCACCATCCTGGACAGGGATTACAGGCACAAGCCGTGTTTTTTACGAGCAGGCTGGTGCTTTCTCTGTAAGCGCTAGCACGCGCTGTAGGAAACACACAATGGTTCTTTTAATAGAGGCTGCCCCTCCCAGCTGGTCTTGTTAACGAAACGCAAAGGCGTCCTCTCAAGCGACCTTCCTTGGGTATCTTCCCCTCCAGCCAACAGCAGCCAGCCACTAAAAATAGTTAAAGGTAAAAGCTGCTCCACAAAGGTCCCAAGGAAGACAGCAGCGCTGCATGCCTGGAAGGAATCATTTGTCCGCAGCATCGCAAGCACTCAGACGGAGATGGGCAGATACGCCTGGCTCAATGCTCCTTCCACTCTCCCCCTCCCCTTTCTGGGAAATGGCACAACTCTGGGACACCCTGCCCCAAGAAGCCTGCATTTAAATGCCTCTCTCCTCCAGGAATCCTTTCAATGTAGGCCACTCTATTTATGACACTCTTCCGTAACCAGAGGATGAAAGAACACCGCTTGCAAGGCACGACTGCTTGGCTCCCAATCCATCTTCGGGCAGTGCCAACAATAGGCCTGCTTACCACTAATCCATTTACTCAGCTTACCTGTTCCACTCCCAGGCCTTCCTAGGGGCAGCCTTGCTGAGATCACCCGCTGCCAAGCGGCCCATGGTGACCTCCCTGGCACTGCACACATGGAAAGCTGCGCTTTCGGGTTAAGGCAGAAGCGATCCAAAATGGTCACAGAGCTTCCAGTGGCCTGCCAATGAAGGGAGCCATGTATGCCTTTCCCTTTGTGGGGACATGATGGATGGTGCAGTCACCCTCACTGGATGCCAGCACTTTCCTGTCTGTAGCTAACCTTCGAGGCCCAGCAGCCAGAAATGACCCAACAGCAGTTCTCCAGTGCTGAGGGAACCAACACATGGTACGGACCCACGTCCCTCTGTGCTCCTCTTTCTTCAGAAGGGCTGAAGCTCCTGTATTGACACAAACCACCACCACTAAGTACCAATATTCTGGCCAGGAAAGCATTGGGTGAGGTACACGTTTGAGGCAATTTTGGAAAGAGCCAGTCCCTTACAAATGCAGTGACCAACCTGAAACGCAGGAAAAGGCTGAATTCTCCAGCACGCACACAGCAGAGCAGGAAACTGGATCAAGAATGCAGAGAAAGGAATGGCAGCCCTACGGTATTCCCACTTAAGGCACTTGGCATATCTAAGAGTAGGTAAAGAAATCTGTCTTTCCCAGAAGAGGGCTAGAGAGAGAAGTGGGAATTCTGGGACTCTGACGTACAAAGTACATTCAGTTACAATGCCAAACAAAAATCCACAAAGCGAAATCAATTTAAAACAAAGAAACAAAATGACCAACTAAACCAACAGACTGATGGCGACTACAAAATCTACTATTAAAAGAAAATTTCTAATAGAAATGAACGTTCCTATTACCAAGATACTGATGTAGGCTGTGTATCAAGAGACTCAAACACCATGAAGCATCTTTGCAAGCACGTTTCAGGAAGAACTGAAGTGGGTCAACAGAACCTCCACAGACAAAGGTACAGAAAGAGAACTTCCCCCACACAACTCCACAGCTGCATGGGGAAGGGTACCCTTGCACCATCCCCTTTAGCCACCTGAAAGCCGGGTTTCTGCACAGAGCTGGCAGCGAGCTGGGCACAAGGAAGGAGCAACAAATAGGATTTCAGAGAATTCCATTATTTCAAAAAGCTCAGTGTCCATAATAGGAAAAAAACACAATGAGCAATACTTAACTAAGTGATATTAAGAACAGTGAAGGGCAACTAGAGCAAAGCCCTAAAAGACACACCTCTCAGGGAAGAGGAGTCCAGTTCATTAAGGTTATCTAAGGGAAGAGAGAGATGACTGAGCCATATGTGCCTTCACCAAGCAGAAGTCTCTGACAGCAGACATCAGCAGAAGTTAGCATATGAAAATGGAATGCAAAATTAAAAAAGCAGTGGCCTGACAAATTAAGAGTGGAAAAGCAGTATCAAACTCCTTATCAAAAAAAAAGAAAGGAAGAAAAATTAACCACCGCAAACTTCCAAGAGCTTTATCATCCAAAGTCTTTAAATCAAGACTGGATGCCTTTAAAGTACCCTCAGGCTCAGCCAGAATTTATGTGCTTGATGCAGGAATTATTAGATGAAATTCGATGTCCTGCATGTCACACAGGCATCAGACAATGAGCATAATAGGTCCCTCCAGCTTTAAAATCTATTAATTCCAGTCTGCACGTGCTAGGAACTCAATTACATTTTATAGCTAGCAAAACCTATACAAATATTATCACATTACAGCACAACACAAGCCAAAGAAGGAAGGGTTTAAACGTCACAAAGCATCACAAAAGAACACTACTTCTTGCATGTTAAGAAAAAAGCACACTAATAAATTAAAAAAAAAAAAGGGCATTTCACAAAATTCACCTACACCTATGGCAATTTCTCCTCACATTACCCCAGAGGTAACACACATTTCTTTTAATAGCATTTCTTGGGTAATGCTTAGTATCAATAACTATCATAAAATGTGTTTGCCTATTTTTTTGCACATGAATAAAAGAAAAAAATAATAAAGGGAAGAAAATTCTCTTTTCAAAGCCAACACCTGGACCTTCGTTGATAAGAAGTCCTCTCTTAACACATGCTTTGTTCCAGCATGGAGAAAAAAAAGTCTTAAGAGAATAAAACACTTGGAGTTAAAACAGCAATTTCCATTATTATCATCAGCAGACGTTAGCAGCTAATTTCTTTTTTGTAAGGATTCATCCTGCCTTCTGACTAGCCTGGAGGAGGCCCTCACAGCACTCAGTGGCTGTGGGAGCAGAGCACTGAGCAACGCTTGCCCTCCCACCTAGCCCATCTAGAGCAAGCTGTTTCTTCTCCATATCTTGAAGGAAGGCAGGTAGGCAAGGGGAACTTTTCAGGAACCACCACGGCACTCTGCACAACTCCGACCTCTCTCCCTTCCCCTTCATGAAGGCAATTAGCTTCCATCCCTTCTCGCCAGGGCTGCATGGGATGTGCCTACTTACACTTGTGACTCGATCAATCAGGGCTGCTGCTACACAAAATGAAGTAGAGACGGTTCCATCATATTTCTACATTAATGTCACTTCACTTAATCCGACCTCTTTATTATACTCAATCACTAGGCACGGTTTTCAAATTCGCAGCTAATTATTCATAGAAAGAATTTTCTGGTGATTTTTTTTTCCTAACAGAACCGAAAAAAAGGACTATTCTGTCTTTTTTGAGAACAGGCTTTTTCTTAGTAATAAAAAGGATCATATGACAATAGTTTTGCAGTGTATCGTGCAAGCTCTGTTGGAGTCAATCCAATTTCTATACAAGTACTGCCATTTTGACAACAAAGCAGCCTTATTGAAACAGGCAGGCTTCATCTTAATTCTGGCACTACTGAATGGAGAGTACACACTAGCCAGGGAACAATGAACCAAGAAAAGAGTTACAAATCTCTAGTGACAACTGCACGCAAAGAAAGAGAAGATGCATTATGATAGCATTGTTTGCGCGACTCCGTCAGAAGACCACTTTCAAACAAAGATTGTTTTTTGCACTGAAAACCAAAAGCTCCTTCTAGATTTTGCACGTGCATCTTCCTGCTCTGCCACTAGGCCAGTGACACCCCCACTACCACGGTCAGAAATGCTGAAGCAGCTCCAATCCTTGGACAAAGGTGTGAAGAGCGTCCCACCTTCCCACTTTCTTCCCTCACATCTCAGGGCCTTTTCATGCCATTTTCACGTTCAGGGCACATACAGTGGGACTACAGCACTGCTCTGAAATACAATATTTGCCTTTTGATTGATTCATACTACTTAGTTCTCAGTGAAATTTAGCTTGGTGCAGGAATTCTTGCCCTGCCTATGGCCCCCCAAGGACCACGGGTCATTTCGCTCAGATCAGTCATTGTGTGGAAGACTCAGACCATCCACAGGTGAGCGAACTTGTGAATCAAGGCAATTTTAACACTGCTTGCAATAGTTCTAGAAAATAAGGCAACGTATGTTTGTCCTGACCGAGGTGGTTACAGCTCTTCCCACGAGTTGCTTATTGGTAAGGTAAGTGCAAGGACACACAGACACCCACACAGACATGCATACACGTAGAAAGATAGGACAAAACCTTGTGAAACCTGAGAAACAGGCCAGCTCAGTCCGCGAGCTTCAGCGCAATGAGTTTCTTAAAACCTTTCAGGTATTTACCCTGGCAAATACAACCTGATAATACAGGTATTTGTAATATAAATCAAATACAGGTGTGTGCACGTCTTTTTTTAATTAAAGCAATTACAATCTTTTAAATATTTGAATATAAAGCTTTGGTTGGTAGTTCTGGTAAGAAGCTGAGGAAAATACTAGCTTCAAAGACTCCCAGAGAAACACCAGCTCATCACAAAGCAGTAGGCATCCACAGAGGGATTTTTCAAGGACAGCAGAAGCAGCTTTTTGCTGTTCCCCACTATAAAACAATGGGAGCTGAGAGACCAGGTGTTCCAGCACACCTGACAGTCTCCTCATTACAGCTCCAATGGAAATGCCAGGAAGCGCGCATGACTATATATTAAAAGGTATTTAAATTCAAGCTACTTCTGTCACACCTGGTTTCAGAAACCTGCTAATTCCATGCTGATGTATACTATGAACATTCCCAAGAAAGAGGGGATAGAGGGTCAAAAGCAGAATGGGTACAGCTCGCATGCCCACGTGTATGAGATGGAAGGTGAAAGATGTGACATTTCCTTTTCAATACCTTTAAATTCGCACTTAGCAAAAGGGAATTTATTTTTTCTCCAGTGAAGAAAAAAACCACAGTGTCTTGGTAACAAATACAAAACACAAGTTTAATATTTCTAGACTGAGTCTTCAAGCTTGGATGGTGCAAATGAAAACATGTGATGGGAGTTTTTCTCTCTGCGAATGACAGCATGGGAGGGAGATGAAGCAAGTCATAGACCCGATGAGCAGATTTGCTCAGGTCAGCCATTCTGCTGCCTGCTGAGGAGAGCACAGCCTTTGTTTTCTTTTGACGAAATGAGATAACTGCTCAAGCGTCATCTGGGACAAGGTCCACAGCCTACAACCATCACTTCTCGCTTGTCTCTAAATGGAAAAATTATGAGCCCTGAAAGCTGGGAAATTTTATTTTGAAACATGAGAGAGTCAAAATACTAAGAAGTCCAGCCAGCTGAGTTACTTGGAGAAGCCCTGGGGCTAGAATGGATGTGGTCCTCCCACCAAAAATAAATTACAACATGAAATGCAAAAGGTACTTTAAGGCAACAATCACCAATCTGCTAATAAAGGCAAAGGATGTCTATGTTCAAAAACTGCTAATCCACCTACATGGAGATGTCAATTCTCCACCAAACACTTTGCATGAAGACCACAGCTAAAGCTGGCTGACCATTCTTTCACCTTTGTGTCCATCAGAGCCATGATTCAGAGTGCTTAGAAACCCATAAATATGGGCACAGCCTGCTGCCAGAAGGACGGATGTCAAAAAAACAGCCAAGGTCTCCAGCAGCAATCCTGAAAGCCCTGCAGGACCCCCACCTCCTTACATCGGAAAATACATCAGTATCAAGATAATTTGGGTCCAAAGGCTCTTGGAAAAACCTCCAAGCAGCTCTCGTCTCAACTCTGTTACAGAAAACTGCAATTACCACGAACGTTTTTCTCTTTAACTGAGAAAAATTGCTGTTCAGTTCAGAGAAAATACCCAGTCCTTCAGTTTTAGAAATAAATTAATTAAAAATGTCATTTTGGTAAGAAAATAAGAAAAATATGGAAGGCTGTGGAGCCTTGCTGTGGAACAAGGCCTATAGTGCTCCGTTCGTGTGCCAGATTTGTGATTGAGAAATGCAATGCAATTCAAAATATTCAATAAAGAGAATTCGTATACTCTATCTGATAATCAGTTGCCTTAATATCATATTTAAATAATAAGATTAACAATGCAAAAGATTAGAAACACAGCTTTGGTTTTGGTTTCTATTTGGTGATCTTTTTAGTTAAAGAATCATGGAACACACAGACAAATTTCCAGATCAGTAACACTGGAAATTTCCTTTATCTGGTTTGGGAATTTCAGGAAGGAAAAGAAGAAGGGGGAGGAGGGAAAAAGAGGCATTAAGAAGCGTCCAGACTACTGAAAGGAACTCTAAAAGTGCAAGAAACAGCTCTTTAAAATCTCCTAAATCTGACTTCATTTACAGTGTTATAAATTCAGTCCAAGATAGGGAAAATTAACATATTTATAAAAGGAAATAAGATGAGCTTCTTTATGTTTCCCAAGTGAGAGGAGGTCACTCTCTAAAACAATGTAAAACATGGCACTAATTTTTGTCAGCTTGTTGTAACACACTAACCGTCTGAGCTACATTCCAACAACAGGCCAAGACAGACTGAAACAATAATAATAAGAGTCAGACTCCCCAGTGGCTTTCTTCTGGAGCGGAGAGGCTACCAACACGGACAAGCAAACTGCTGAGCCTTTCAACATTAAATGAGCCAGCTTTTGTGCTGCCTTAATGTGACTTTTGTCCTTACACAGAAGCGTCCTGCTTGACTGCAGAACTGCTTTAGGTTGAAGTAATGTCCTTTTTTCTCCACAAAGCTCTGCAGCTGCTTACCAGGAGCTACTGTGCACTGTGGGAATGCTCCCTCGAGTTCTCATCTGGGGAAGAGGACGCTTCTGGGAAAGAGCAACTTCTTGACAGTACTTGTTGAAGCACAGCCTCAAACCTTTCCCCTCATCAAGCCACACTGACTTTGACGGAACAACTGTCACGCTAAAGCAAGAGAATGTAAAACGATGCCTGAACAGGGGAACTGAAAAAATAAAAATAAATTCTCAGTCTGTTCTTTTATTGTTTGGGAAAGTTCACACTGTTCCTTAAGACTCTGTGGAAAAAACACAGTTGTAGTCTAAACTTAATGTCATTATTACAACATTAACTCAATTTTCATTCCCCCTTTTCTGAGTCAAATGCAGAAGAATATCCTGAATTAAATCAAAGATTTACAGAGTATTAGGTGTATGTATGAATTGTCTGGCATAACCCCGCATCTGTGTTTGGATAAAATCAAAATGACAACTATTGTGCAACTACAAATTACTTTTCCCTTTTTCCTGCTTAGAATCCAAGTGGCTCATGTCAGACAGCAAACTCTGACCACTGTGCACACAGGGCTAATGAAACGACCAAACACAAAAATAATCACTGGAGACAAAGAAACGGGAGAGGTTACTGGAGGGCAAACAAACGTAACCACTGGGAACTACCTAAAATAAGCAAGGGATTTAAAAACCTGTTCTCAAGTCGATTCAATTAAATCTGCATCTTGAAATGATTTCTGCTTAGGAAGAACCATTTCACCAGCTGTATTACGCAGCGATATAACACCAGTAAATCTTCCTTCTGGTATGAAGAGGTAGCTCCTTACCAAAAGAGAGATTCAATGGTTACAGCAACCTACAGATATAAGCTACAGAGAAATGATGCACAGAAGACAAGGCACTTTGCACCTTTACAACAGAATGAAATTTTTGAACTATTGCAAAGGAAACATTTGGATTTGAGTCACATTCCTGGATACTGCACCAAATTGAGCCTTTTGGTAAAGTAGCTCTGAGAGGATGAAATGGTCCCGGTCCTTGGAGCCTGCCAAGCAGCAGCATCCTCTTCATGCTAAAATGCCTGAGATAGAGCCTACGTCTAGCAGTTCTTCTCTGAGAATGAAAATATGTCTCCAAGAGTTCAAAAGAGTATGTTGAGAAGAGAAGAAAGCAGAAGGCTGCCTCGAGGGAGAGCACTGCTGTGAACAGGGCAGACACAAAGGCTTGTTTCTCCCCATCCCAAGCAGTAGAAATTAGCACCCCCAAGCTGGGGAACAGGCTTCCTGGAAGTCTGCACATCCCCATGAACAGACACACCAAACACTACACTTAAGGCTGAAAACACCATAGCCCAGCCTGTATCCAGCTCAATCACACTGGGCCCTGAGTTACTTGGTTGGTTGGCGCCCAGAAAACACAGCTAATTAAAAGAGGAAAATCAGCCAAATGCCAGTAAGACAGTAGCTCTGGAGAAGGTGGTATTTCCTCCCAAAGGCTGAAGAACAGCCCTCAGGCTACACCTACAGCATTAAATGTAAGACACCAGGGACTTTTCTGCTCCTGAAGCCCAAGGGCACAGCACAGCTCGCTGCTCTTTCTCCTCCCTAGACCACACCCCAGGTCCAAGTGGCATCTGGGGACCATTTCTGGCAGGGGCTGGTGTCTGCACCCTGTGAGGGGACAGACAGGGGACAGCCCGGCACCAGCACCATGATACGGACAGCACTTGGCCATGTCCCAGGAGGTGCTGACAGCAGCGGCCTCCATGGCCTCCTGCACAGGCTGTGCCAGGGCCCATTTTAACTGTCTCCATTTGCTAATAAAACTTTAAAAACACAAATAAACGAGGAGCAGTGTTTTATTTGGGAATCACTGTGGCTGATGGAGACACCAAGGCCAAGCACTGGAGCTTCATTCGGCCCCGTGCTCCATGTCGGGGAAGCCATCCATGTCCTGCTGCCTGAGGGAGGACACCCACAAACCACGCGCCACGAGAAGGTGTAAACATCCTCCATCTTCAAATGGCCTGGTTGGATCACCCCATATGAGGCAACGCTTGCAAGATCACGTACGCAGTTGCCTCGAAACCTTTGGATTTAAATTTTGCTGGCCCGACATGCAAGAAACCTCCAGAAATACGCGGTCTCCAAGCGAAACCGCTTGCATAACGTGGAAGGGGCTGCGGGAAAAGAGGAACATCTTCATTTTCGCTTGCCTAGCAGAATATTGAACAATCTTAATTGCTTCACGTATTAGAGATAATAACAAAAGAAATATTTACTTCTAAAAAGAACACGTATGCTTTCCTCAGGTGGCTGGGGAAAAAAAAGGGGCAGAAAATTCCTAAAACATCCTTGACTCTGGTGTGCCATGTCAATGGGTCTCACACGTCAGGGCCCGGTGGTTCCCCAGCTCTGGGGTTAAAGCATGCCCCTGAGGGCAAAATGGCAGTGGGACTGGGGGTAGGAGCTGCAGGTCAGCCCGGCCTCTCCTGGCACTGGGAACAGGACAGACAGAAAAGGCTGTCCTGGCAGCCCATGAAAAGGAAAGAGATAGCAGCCACTAATTATTATTTTGCCATCATAAACCTTCTGGCATTGACTTGGCTGAATTCCACATTAATTTATATGCTGTTCATTTTAAACACATAAGGACTCAAGTTCACTAAGGCGAGTGGTAAGGGCAGGCTGAAATATTTCCTTGGCTTCAGTTGACAGCTTATAGAGCCAATATCTAGAGAAGATGCCTAGCCCCAAATAAAAGCTGCTTTGGGAGTATTCCAGTCCAGAGATTTCTGGGCGGACACAAGAAGATGACTCCATTCTCACTGCCAAGGCCTGGCTGTCATCAATCCTTTACAAATTCACCATCCTATCCAGCAACTGCCGGAGCCTCACTCCTAGCAAGTACTCCGTAACCTTGCTGAAGCTACGCCTACCCAGCCTGTGCTGCTCTGCCTGGTGTCCCACCCCACAGCCGCCAGCAGCAGCCATCCCCCAAGGTGCAATCCCTGCTCCAAAGCAGGAGGGAGGTTTCTTATCTGATGCAGCATCTCCTCAACAGAGGAGCCCGAGAGAGGCACGCAATAAAAACAGGGTGGTACTGTAAATAGCTGGGATCTGTTTGGCTACACGGAGCCCTTTTGGAGCCATAAGGCAAGGTGGGGCTGCTGCCCTAAGGAACCTGAAATCTAATTTGGACCGATAACGAGAGAGTACCACACAACACAAACAATCGTGAAAAAATGGGCACAGAGATGGAAAAGCCAGGAGCAAAGAGGAAAAAGATCACATTAAAGGATTAAAAGACAAAACAAAAACTTCTTTCATCCTTACAAAATCATTAGAGGGTTTTGGGTTCATTCAGTCATGGCATTTTCACACAGCCTTTGTTTAGGTAAATAAATTGCTTTTAATAAACTTTGTTAGACCTCTCAAGCCATTTGTTAAATGCAGGTTAATTGCGGAACACAGAGGTGACAGTTTTACTGAGAACCTTTTTCCTCGAGAAAGCTTTGTCACTTGCTGCTAAAAAAACAGTTTGCACTTTGTACCAAGATTGCTTTAAAAAAACAGCTTTGCTTTTTCGGAAGAAAAAGAACCCAAGCTTTAACACTGTGACTCCTTCAGAATCAAATTTCAAAAATTAAAATAGGAAATACTAAAACTTGCTAGTTAACACTTAAAGTGGTTTATATTCATCGACAAGATACATGAGGGTTTTCTGACCAACCCAGAGCCCCATGTCCTTCAGAGAAGTGCTGACTGAGTCCTCAGATACTCAGCCACTCCTGAAACCTGCAGAAGACACCGAGGCTGAGGCCCCCTGAAAAGCACACACTGAGCTTTCTGCTTCTCTGCTACCAAAGGAAAAAAAGAACCCTAAACTTCAATACACTTGAAGAACAGAGGCAACATGGCCCCAAGCAGTCAGGAAGAACGGGAGAGAAAAGGTGACAAGTTTTTCAAGCTCTAAATGAGCCACTTCAGGATCTGAAGAAGGACCTCCATGCACAGAAACAAAGAAAAGATCACACTGACCAAACTAATAGATGTTACACCAGCTGCATAGCTTGGCCTCCCGCTACAGATCGCATCTTCAGCCTTTTCAGAGACCTCAGACACTCAGGGAAATGCTTGGGTTAGGTTTCCTTTTGTCAAAAACCACACAGAGTGTGGCGATAGGACTGGTGATGGGAAAAAGCCTTTCATTTTCTGAGCATCAGATCAAAATCCCACCCAGGTCAGCTGCTGCTTGCTGACTGATAGCTGTTAAAAGGCCTCTGTGAAATGAGTTGGCTGTTTTAATCCAGTTTCAAGTGGATTGTGCTTAGATCCCAAGGTGGTAAAAGCTTTAGCAATCAAGTAGACAGGCACATGCCCTTAAAATAAAACTCAGTACAACCAGGACTAATCAGCAGCCATACAGGAGAAAAGCCAGGGACAGGAGGCGGCAGGAAATCCAGTTACCCACTCCATTCCTAGAAATGATTCAGCCGGATTGGACTTAAAGCAAATGGGCAGAAGCACAACAAGTAGCTTGTCTTTGTAGCTATGTTTTATGAATAAGTATTTCTGCTCGCAAACCCTTGATCTTTCTTCCCATAAAATACTGTTGCAAAAGCCAACTCATATTTTCCACATGCACGGAAAAGTATTTGCTACCCATTCAATTCCTTAAACAAACATGCACACTTACTCACTAGTTTTCTCTCTGACCCTCTTTTCATTTTTTTTTTTCCTGTGTGCGCTTAAGTTAGTTTTTTCTTTTCAGGCCTTTCCTTTTAGTACTACAGAATTCCTTCTGCCTGCACCATAGTAAGTTCTGGGAGGGCAGACAACAACATCAGGACAATGCATCAAAAAAACACCAGGAGTTCTGTTTGCTGTTTGCAAATACATTCGGGTATGTTTTTCTTTCTGGCTAGATCTGTACTCTTGCAGAGCAGTCGACAAGTGAATGAGAAATCAGCAAATACCCTGAGTTGTAATTAAAAAATTCTTAAACCTCTTAAAACACAGCAAATAGGAGCTATGGAAAGGCAGGGTGAAGGGAACGTTTCAGAAATTATACACAAGCAATAACTATGCGTTAATTTCAGAAACGTTCCTCAAGCTGTTGTGTCCGTACGCTGGTTTGAAAATCAAGCACTCATCGAAGCGCTGAAGCCTTCAGCCCATGCAAGGCTGCTCCGGCGGCGCCGAGGACACGCCGTGCTGTCACGGAACGTGCTGCTCTGTCCTGTCCCGGTGTGTCAGCAGCATTGCATCACTGCCTGAGAAACCACACAGCTGCCTCGCTGCCTTGTTTTTTGTGTGTGCGATAGCAAATTTCAGAGCAGCAAACATCTGAGCATGTGCCTAGCTCTGCGTAGTTGTGGCACATACCAGTCATCACCCACGCAGAAGCCATTTATCACCAACTTCACTGCTGCTTCCTAATTTTCAGGACGCTTTTTGTTCCCCCTCATGGACACATTTGGAAAAATAACCCTCTCTCCACCTCAGAGATGTTGTGATTAAGCTGAAAGATTGGCAGCCATGTTATTGACTGTTGTTATCCCCTCAGGCCCCTGGGATTACTGCTTTCACTGGCCATTATCAGAGCTGGGGCAGGATCCATGCCACTGCAAATGGGCTCTCGGGTGGCCCCTGCGATCCTCAGCAAACACTGGATTCTGCTGACAGGCAGCTGGCAAACCCCAGCAGCAAAACACAGGCAACTTTTCTCAGTGTTGACACAGACACTGAATCAGACACTGAATCAGGTGGGATCGATACTCACTCACCGGGCTGCTGCCTGCTGGGTAGGTGCACACCTGCCACCATGCTCAGGTTGCCTTTGCTGCTTTCAAAGAACACTACCATGCAGACATCATGATCCAGACTTTTCCTTTTCTATCTTTGCCCATTATTTATCTGTGGCAAACCTGCCATGTGATGCTTGTGAGAAAGGCAGGGGAAAAAGCCAGAGCTACCCACGGCTGCTGCTTACCACCCAGTAACTTAGTGAAGGGCGATGGGAAAGCCATGCTAACATCCTATCAGAGGCTTCAACCAAAATTTAGGAAAAATGTTGCAGTTACTTTCAAAAAGATTTCAAAGATAAAAACCCCTTTCTTCTCCATTTCAGAAGCGCAGCAAAATCCCAGTTGGGGTGAGATTTCTGGACCAACAAGGCTTCCCAAATGACAGGCACACAAAACCCCCGCAGATCTCTCCAGAGCACCTTCTTTTAATGTTGACAACGAAATGCTTCAGCATCAGACCATCAGCATCAGCTGCATTTGCAAAGACTCCAGCTGAAACCTGCAAGCTACCTACTTGTTCGACCAGATTCATGTTATTATCTTTTCCCTTTCCCTTCACGGTGGCAAGAGTAACAATTTAATTAGGTGGGGAAAAAAAAGCCCGTATTATTTATAACTATGGCGCAAGACATTATTTTTAGCTGAAGAACTCTTAGGAAGGAAACAGTGCCCTGACCAATCTTCATGTACAACTTCCTGAATTTCTGATTCAGACCCAAATTTCAGGGACAAGTTTAATTTAGAGTTTGATCTTTCTGACCTCAGAGCACTTGCAAGAGCCCTGGGTTTGGTGCGTCTGCGGCTTTGCTTTTCCTAGTCCCATAGCTCCGCAACCCAACGGGTCCATCAGCCCAAAACCAGCAGCTTTTGGAGAAGGGAGAGCAGAGAAATGGAGCCATCAGTCTTGTGCAGGTCCCAGGGAAATCTGGGGGGCTGTCTTGTTGTTGGCAAACCAACGCTGCGGTTGCAGGCTGCCTCGTGCCCTGCTGGGCAGACAACACCCACAGACTCCAGGCTGCCATTCCACCCTCGGCAGCAACTTTTTCTTTTTT